>CAMTDV010000028.1:22395394-22995394 GCA_947069175.1 Scalesia atractyloides | reverse complement strand
TGTTGCATCCAGATTATATGCAGACCTAGGCACAGTCAGGATATCTTTGTAAAAGAGCCAAAATGGAAAGGTCAAAACCTAAGAGAACGGATGTTTCTTTATTAGAATTTTCCATAAGTTCTTACGTACCACATAAGGTATTTGCCCAACCCTCGTCATTCACTTTTGGTCTCTCTGCTGTACGGAACTACTGGCCTGTTCACCAATAGCCTGATGTTGTAAAATAAAAGGCTGACCACAGTATACTTACCTGCTACGATGAATTGTTGTGCTTACCTTGATCGCGGGGGTATGTCTGGTATGGGACACACGAGTATCATAGTATAATACTACCTTAAGCGTATCATAATGCTTGAACTGGAAGGGTTGAGTTTTATATTTAAATGGACAAGTATATTGACAATCGCTTAGACCAATTGACCCTGCTCATACTGAAAAATGTTCCTTAGTTAACCTTTGAAACTGTTTAATCCCTTAGTAAGGCTGTGTTAATATTTATGTTTGTGTTAAATAGTTTCTCTTTGTAGAATGTTAAAAGGTGGTTGGATGCTTGGTTAGTCTACTTGATGATTTTTGTTTAGATGGTTTCTGTTAAGAGATATTGGACTGGCCCAGTGTGCTTCGGGATTTGGGCCAATCTAATAGAAATGGTTAAAAGTCTTAAAAATTGGAAAACCAGATTACTGTTTCGGATTGAGCTTCTTTAGGCCCAAATGGTACTGTTCCGGATTGGGCTTTTCCAGAAAGTCCCAATTGGTTTGCTTTTCCGGACAGGCCCATCTGACCGTTACTGTTCCGGATTAGGCATGTTCACAAGCCCAATCCAGATTCAAAATTTTAGGCCCAAGCCCATTTCGGAAAGTATATATGTATCTCTGAAATTTCATTCGGATTATCCACAAAATTCCGAAATCCAAATTCTTCTTGATTCTCTCTATTTGAACTGTGTATCTTGGAAATTCATCCGGATTAGGTATAAATTGCTTAAATTCATGTATTCCGGATGATTATGTTAATGTTTAAAGCATTCCGGATTGTAACTCGGATATATCTTCTAGGTCATATGCATTTCGGATTTCATTCCGGATGGGTATTCATCCGTATTGATGAACTCGGATTTCATCTCGGATTGGATCTCGGACAATCTTCATCCGAAATAATAATTCATCCGAGATACTATGGGTAACCCGGATTGCATCCTTGTCCGGAATATAGTTGACCTCCCTATAATCCGGATTGATGAAAGGGTTCATCCGGATTAGAATTGACCTGTCAGTAATCCGGATTTGAGGTTTTTGAACCTTTCATCTTTGAACCTTTTCAACTGTTGAACCCTAAAATTAACTTGAACTCTTATTTATTTGAACCTTAACATCTGATTGAACTATCCAGTTAGTTTTAATTGCCATTCTGGTAAACTCCGTTAACTTCTGTTAGTTAGGATTTAACTTGGTTGTTATCTTGACATATATGGTTAAAAAAGCTTTCGATGCTGTGATGCTGGTTGAGGAGCAATTCCACAACCAAGCGGGATATCTTTCAGACCCTCCAGCCGAGTTCTTTCAGGAGTTCCAATCCATGATTGTGGGACTAAATGCTTGTAAGATTGCCTATGCTCTCCGAGCTAATCCGGTCATCTACAGAGACATAGTGCATTCTTTCTGGAAGAGAGCACGGTTTCATCCAAGAGGCGAAGATGGGAGACCTATATTTGTTTGCAGATACAGGGAAAGGAGATATTGGTAAACGAAGCGTGTGTCAGAGAGGTGCTGCAGATTGCCGATACTTTTAGCGATCCAACAATATATGCCAAAGAGAAGGTGCTTCCTGTGTTGATGGAAATGGGGTATGAAGGATCGTATCCACCGTTACTGAAGAAGATGTTTCCAGCGTACTGGCGGTTACTTGTTCACATGTTTATGCAGTGCGTCTAGAAGAACAAAGGAGGTCTTGATCAACCGAACCAAGCTCAGACATCGGCTATAGTATCTTTGGTTATGGACTGGAAGTATAACTATTCTGGTTATATCTTCGACAATATGAAGAAAATTTTGGAACAGTCCAAGAAGCGAATGTTTCTCTTATACCCACGTTTTGTCCAGTTGATTCTAGATGCCCGCTACCCAGACTTGGCAAAGGATGCCTCAGATGCTAACTTGCTGAACATGAAGCCGATGGGGTCAACTATTTTTAGTACGATGAAGACGAATCGTTCAACATCTAAAACGGTGTTTGTGGGTCGATTTGCTCTGAAGAAGTTTGGGAAGTTTGCAGAAGTTGTTGGTTTGGATATTCCACCTCCTCCTCCCGTCAATGCAATAGTTGCCGAAGAACATGATATACCTGCTAAAGAGAAAGAGATAGAGATAGAGGATTTGGTTACTAATGACGAAGCCGATGTTGGGCAAGCTTTTCTTGATGATCTCACAGAATTCAACGCCAATTTGACTCCCATTTTACCAGAGTCATCTTTGGAGAATTTAGAAGCTTTGATTGCACATCTAAAGGATATTCAGGAGAAGCAAGGTGATCCTCCACTTGATATTCCACCTGTTGTTGCACCGACTGATCTGGTTAAGGACGATGACGAAGATGAAGAAGATGAGGTGCCTCTGATTAAAAGGAGAAGAACAAAGCCGATATTCCATCAAGCCAACCTGAAGCTCCTATTGTTGTCACTGCTGCAGAATCTGAGTTGATAACTTCTACCGCTGTTGAGTCTACAGTTGTTGAATTTGTTGTTGATACTTTGATACTTGATACATCTGCTTTATCTGCACAGACGACCACCCCTATTATTACGCAGTCTACTATTGTGTCGATTCCAATTGACACAGTACTTAAAATGATGGAGTTTGGGGGAAGTTCATCAGGTGCTGGTGGTTCTGAAGCGGGTGGAAGTGGAGTTGGTCGTGCTGATGATGTTTCTGAAGATTATATGCACAAATTAAAAAACGAGCGTTTGAATTTGGTGGAATGGATAGTGATGATGATGATAATGTGGAAGTTGATGTCGTGGATCTAAAGAAAAAGGGTGGTCGTCTTGGAACAGGAAGTTATACTGAAGGATGCACAAATTGCCTCACTTCAAACTCGTTTGGACGTCAGGGATCAAACTATCGATCAGTTGCAGGGAGATGTAACTATGCTTATGACCCTGGTATTTGATTTGAAAGCCAAGCTGGAGAATAAATTCGGAAGGGAATTCATTATTTCCGCTATTGATTAGGTTAGTGATACCTGTTTGATCCGTTTACGGGACTTACACATATAATCCTTCATTAGGAGCATTAGTCTCTAATAGAGCTTGCTTTTGCGCATCTAATAGCTTCTCATTTAAGCTATTTCTGAGCTTAATGCTCTTGGCGTTAATCCTTATAGGCTTCACCAGTTCTTTGCGACTTAAGGCATCAGCAACCACATTTGCCTTGCCCGAATGGTAGCGAATTTCACAATCATAATCATTAAGTGTTTCTATCCAACGACGCTGTCGCATGTTCAATTCTTTCTGATTGAACAGATGTTGGAGGCTCTTATGGTTAGTGTATATAATACACTTTGTGCCATACAAGTAATGTCTCCATAACTTAAGTGCAAATACAACGGCACCCAATTCTAAGTCATGGTTGGTGTAATTCCTTTCGTGCACTTTTAATTGTCGTGATGCATAGGCAATCACTTTGCGTTTTTTGCATTAGCACACAGCCCGTGCTAGTGTGCGTTGCATCATAGTAAACAATAAAGTCTTCAATATCCTTAAGGTAGGGATAACACAGGAGCATTGCTCAACTTGTGTTTCAGAATCTCAAAAGATTCTTGTTGTTTTGGACCCCAAATAAACTTAACATTTTTACGGGTCAGGGTAGTTAAGGAGTGGCTATCCTTGAAAAGTTCTTGATGAACCTTCATAGTAACCAGCCAATCCTAAGAAGCTACGAATTTCTGATGGGGTTTTGGGTACTTCCCAATTCATTATGGCCTCTATTTTCATGGGATCTACTTGGATACCATGCTCACTTACAACGTGTCCAAGGAATTGGACTTCTCTAAGTCAAAAGTCACACTTAGAGAACTTAGCATAAAGCTTCTCTTGCCTTAGCAGTTCTAAAATGCACCGAAGATGTTTCTCGTGATCAACTTGATTACGAGAGTCGATAAGTATGTCGTGTTTGAAGACAATGACAAACTTATCCAAATATGGTTTGCAGACTCTATTCATGAGATCCATGAATGCGGTAGGTGCATTTGTGAGCCCAAAAGGCATCACTAGAAATTCAAAATGACCATATCGGGTCCTAAAGGCAGTCTTAGGAACATCCTCACTCCTAACCTTCAGCTGATGATATCCAGATCTTAGATCAATCTGGGAGAAATAACTAGCCCTTTGAAGTTGGTCGAATAAATCATCGATCCTGGGTAATGGGTAACTATTCTTGATCGTTATCTTGTTTAGTTCGCGGTAGTCAATGCACATCCGCATTGAACCGTCCTTTTTCTTAACAAAAAGAGTTGGAGCTCCCTAGGGCGAGGAACTTGGCTGAATAAAGCCTTTCTCTAGGAGTTCATCTAACTGCGTCCTTAACTCCTTCATTTCCGTTGGTGCTAATCGGTATGGAGCTCTAGCTACCGGTGCTGACCCATGTAGGATGTCAATCCTAAACTCTACTTGCCTATATGGTGGTAGACCGAGTAGTTTTCGGGAAAGACATCGGAATACTCCGAAATAATTGGAAGGTCTTGAATATTCGGCTTTGGTTCGTTGATAGTGATTTGTGCCATGTAAATGACACGACCTTTCCTTAAACACTTGGATGCCTTAAATAATGACACCTTGTCTGGCAATCCATAATGTGAATCCCTAGTGATGGTGATCATTTCACCAGATGGGGTTTTAATTTCGATGAGTTTCTTATCACCGGTAATGCGGGCTTGGTTATGGGATAACCAATCCATGCCTAAAACTACATCAAACCCCGCCAATTTCATTGGCAAAAGAGAAATAGGAACGGAATGATTCTTAATGAATATAGAGCATCCATCAAGAATGGAAGATGCTATTTCTAAAGTTCCATCAGCAAGTTCTATCTCATAGGTTTTGTTTAGAGTTCTTATAGGTAAGTTTAATAGTTTACTAAACTTATGGTCTACAAAAGACTTATCTGCACCCGAATAAAAAAGAACTCTAGCATATATATCGTTGATGAGGAAAGTACATGTTATGACGTTGTTGTCATTAACGGCCTCCCTAGCATTTATCTAGAAAGCACGAGCATTCCCTTTCTTAGCCTCTCTAGGCTTTGCATCATTATTTGTGGGGTTCTTAGGGAAATTGGGCTTAATATGCCATTTCTCATTACAGCCATAACATACGGCATCTTTAAGATTTTTGCATTCGTGGGTCTTATGCCCCTTTCTTTTGCAAATACCATAGGGTTTAATCTGAGGGTTGGTATTGCATTGCCCCCAATGTTTGCGGCTACAGGTCTTGCATAGAGGTCTATCATCAGACCTATGTTGGTTCTTCTTGAACCCAAAATTTCCTTTCTTCTTAAACCTTTGGGAGTTATCATCCTCCCGTTTTCTTTTCCCGCCATCTCTATTTTGACTGACTTTTGCCTCACCAAATCCAAGGTGAGGGAGAGAGATAGGTCAACAGTAGACCTATAGGTAGTGGGCTGAGTAGCCTTTACCATCCCCTTTATCTCAGGCGATAACCCATTAATAAAACGCGTAATGCGTTTGGTTTCAGGGGTAATCAGATAGGAAACTAACCTAGATAGAGAATTAAAATCAGAAACATACTTTCGACAGTCTAGGTTCTTCATTGTGAGAGTCGGGAAGTCTAACTCTATCTTTTC
The DNA here is from genome assembly GCA_947069175.1 of Scalesia atractyloides. NCBI lineage: Eukaryota > Viridiplantae > Streptophyta > Magnoliopsida > Asterales > Asteraceae > Scalesia > Scalesia atractyloides. Next base: position 22,989,536 of record CAMTDV010000028.1, on the reverse strand, counting down.
CACCTCATGGGGTGGGCGGTAGGTTTCCTTAACAAGGTCCATAAACTTGGACCATCACAGATTATACAGGTATACTTTACCTGTAGATTGGATCATATCCTTCCACCAAATTAAGGCATCACCTTTGAAGGATTATGATACATACTTTACCACTTCCTTTTCAGCACATCTGCTGATATCCACAATCGTTTCCATCTCGTCCAGCCATTTCAAGGCTTCCACAGCTCCTTTTTCCCCATTAAAATCCCGGGGCTTGCAGGAGACAAAATATTTATAGGTACATCCGTCTTTAGAAGAACAGGACCTATCAGCAAATTCTATTTTCTTTGGTTCACTCTTCGCATTTGAAGAGTGAACTAAGCTCTCTTTATGAGCTGAGGATGGTGCGATTGATAATGGCTTGGAGCGAGTAGCACTCGACTCCCTAAGTTTTTCTATGGCCTTTTCCATGGCCTTTCCCACAGCTGCGTCTATGCGAGCTTGGAAATCTTCATTATTAATGGCTATGTTCTCTGTGTTAGTAGAGTTAACATCCCGGTGGCTACTTTGCGCCTCATCCGAGTTGGCCATTCTTCAAAGCTTTGGTTCTAAACACCAAATTAAATTTCTTTTAGCTATGGAATCAATAACCATATTGGCTGTAAACATTGGATATGACAATCCATCGCCTAATCAGGCTAGTGTGAATAACATCACAACTCTTAGGCTTATTATGTCTATTTTTGGCCTAGGTCTGAAAAGGACCATCAAAGGCAAATTATAATTTGGACATAGTCCATATATTATTAGATATTGGATTGTAATATCACAACTGTTTGCCATTAGGCAATTATAATTAGCTCATAGGCTTGTCACAAAGGACATTAAAATAAGGCACATTGGCCTGTCGATAATGGACATAAAATATGGCACATTGGCCTGTCACTAATGGACATAAAATATGGCACATTGGCCTGTCGCTAACGGACATAAAATATGGCACATTAGCCTGTCACTAATGGATATAAAATATGGCACATTGACCTGTCACTAATGGACATAAAATATGGCACATTGGCCTGCATATCTAATAAATGTCAATTATTATCATCATATTGATGATATTAGCCGGGATCAGATTGATCACATAGGCTATAAATAGGTTTTAGGACATAGTCCATTTACCTAGACGGCTAGTGTGGTTCCTCAAGCCACACTACCAGGAGTATGAACATTACTGAATGTTAACATAAGAGTACCTTAATGGTTGATTAATAGTCCCGGTCACATTCGACTTTAATGACTTGGAGGCTTGAACTTAGTCCACCACCTCTGGGTAGAAGGATAACTTCCCTTAACTATCATGATAGAAGGCCCTTTCATCCTTAACTATCATTTATAAGCTGGCTAAATATGTGCCTGTGCCACTTGGCTAATCAAAACCATTAAGATCATTTTGGAATTATATCGCAGAGCACAAATTTCGAGTAAATCGAGACGTTTGCTTTAAAGAGGACGAATACATATATAATTCCAAAAATACTTCATTAAAAGTCAACAAAAGTTACATTAATAGAATTAAGTAAATAAAACTAAATGTCCATACAAGGACTAAAAGAAATAAAAATGTCCACGTAGGGACTAAGGAAATAACAATGTCCTCGCAGGGACTAAATATATTTAGAAAAGGACTTTACTCGTCCTTCCTTCCCTTAACCAACTTGGAGAGTTTCTTGAAGAACTTGTTCGTCTTCTTCTCCGTTTTCTCCTCTTGTTGTTGCATTTCTTTCATTCATTCTAAGGCCTCATTGATAGCCTCGAGTGGTGGCGGAGGTTGTGGTTGTGGCTGTGGCATCATCGGATACTGGTACCCATAACTTGGATATCCAGTTGGTGGATAAGTAGGTGGGAAGGAGACGGGTAAAGTGCGTTATGCATGACCGCTTGCATGTAAGGGTCATGCAACAATGCTTGGTAATCAACAAGTGTAGATGGGTTAAAAGGATAATATCCAATATTATCTGGATATGTTGGAATAGGATTATTATAACCTGTTGGTGGTGGTTGAACTGCGGGTGATGGCGTTGGGTCCACCATAGGTGACGTATTAGAGGGTCCACCCATTTGTGGGTCCTCTTGAATGGTGGAGTAGGTTTTAGGCAATGGTGGTAGCGAACCCGACCGTTGACCTGCACATACTGACATACGTGCTCCATGTTTCCTCCTCGGTGGCTCAGGTGGCGGCTGATGATGCTCCACTGGTTCCATGTGAACATCTTCTTATATAGGAGGTGGTTAAGAGTGATGGGAAGGAGTGTTGGCAAAGGTAAATTGGTTCCGTTATTGGTCCCACTCAATTTAGGACCTTGATATGGCGATCCGGCATAAAAGTTTGAATCGCTCGATATCTCGATGGGATGCGCATTTGAACCTGACGTCGGCATCTCCGGATCGGAGTCCTCGTCCATTGGGTTTGGCTAATCCAACTGATTCTGATCAGCTGGGGGTGTGTTAAAGTATTGGTTGGGGTTAAATTCATCCTGATAAGAATGATGAGAATGGTGACAGTGGTGTGAATGGTACGAGTGATAAGAGTTTTGGGTATGAGAAGGTGAATGTTGCGACATTGGCCATGAATCCCCCGAATCTTCATAGGGGTTTAGGTGATGTGGATGTGGAGGGATATGTCCTGAGGGTCCTCCCCTCATTGGTCCTTTGCCTCTTCCTCGTACACGTGGTGGCATTTTTCCTGTTAAAATTAATTCAAAAACAAAACTAATAACTTAATAATGAAATGAGTAATCCTAGGTCAATGCCTAGACTCGAAAGTCTAAGGAATGTGCTTGTGTAAGTTTGAGATTAAACACAAAAGGCTAGTGTTTAATTCTCTCAAACGTTGGCTCTGATACCAACCTGTCACACCTCGTATTTTCAACAAACACCGGTGGGCTCGGGTGGGGAATATTGTGACGTAAAGTTGATATCATCATAGTCAATTAAACACAACACATCTGAAGTCTTGGATTTAAATTACTATTACAAACCAAAAGTTCAAAATAAAAAATAATATACAGGCTCGTAATAGAAGATCCACAGGCGGATCATAAATTGTACAAAGAAAGAATGTAAAACAGACTTTGGGCAGATCTAGGATTTGCAAGATCCTCTTATCACTACCAAACACTTCTAGCCTATTTTCGTATTGTACCTGCAAACTTAGTCGTTTGAAAATACGTTAGATTTCGCTGGTAAATACACCCAACTGACTCATTTTGAAAACATTTGAAAATGATTTTAAGTGCACAAAGGCACAAAATCTTTTATAACTTGGGAAAGTTGACCCTGCAACCTTGTTAACAGATTCACATGTTTGTCCATACATACAGGGCCCAGTACAAAAACCAAGACATGATTAACGTACACACCACTTCTGAACTCACGAAGGAGTTATCCCCAATAAGTGTGGGTGGTTGCATTTGAGTGTCTGTCAGGTGTATGCCTACACCCCTCGCTAAGGTCGTGGCCATTATCTAATGTAATGAGCCGAGGATATCCAGGTTACGGTAGTTAACCCCTGATGTTTAAGTTATCAAACAAAACTGATTAAAACGGAATATGTACTAGCCACAATCCGGCATTCGATTGATCCCATTTCCGACCAAACGGTAATAATTTACCGAAACCCAAGCCTATATAGGGGAAATAAGTCGAGAGTATTTACCTGAGCTATTCTTTGTTTAACGCAAGATTTATTAGCTCAGCCGTACGCAAAAGTACTAAGTGCAGATAGCATTTACCGACAAGTCTCTAGTCTGGATTATGGCATAAGCTAACCAATTAAATACTAACGGTTTTATTTAAGTCATTGACTTAGACCGACCAGCGTTCTTGATCAAAACGTATAACGCTAGATTAAACGATGATTGGATATAATGTAGTTTAATCCCAACAAGTACTTGACTTGTATAATATGGATAAAGTATAAACATTCTGGATTTTGAGACTTAAATGACAAGGTTAGACCCGTTTAGATTAATTTTCGTAAACTAGTTACATATGCTTAACCGTACGCATATTAGCAATATCGGGTAATTGGATACTTCATGGACAAGTTCTATATGTCATTATATTTTAAATAAGTTTTAATATCAGTAGTATATCAACTTATATGCCCGTTATGGTTTTAAAGTGAAACTATGCCTCATAAGGGCGTTTCGGTAATTTCATACCATATAAAATGAACTTTAATATATAATTTAATGTTATAACTATAAATATTCTGAAAAAATAACTTATTTAAGATATAATATTATTAGGATATTAATTATATGCGTAATTTATCTTTTATGACCAAACTATGCACTGAAGGGGTATTTTGGTCATTTTGCACATAGTTTATAAATTATTTGGGATTCTGAGTTCATATTATGTACCTACTGTAAAAATATCTAAAATAATTTTAAAATCAGTAGATAATAAGTCTTGGTTGATAAATATGGTTTAAAACCATATTATGTGCCGAAATGGCGTTTATGTCGTAAAATGACGATTTATGCGATCTTTAATGAAAACTGATATTATGATTAGATTAACAAGTCTGAGATATGTTATTTAATAACATATCATTAGGTAAAAGATTTACTTTGAAAAGATGTGATTAAAACCATTTTATAAGCCACAAGGGTTTTATCGTCATTTATCGACATAATACAAGGACTTGTTTATAAACTCAGTTTATAATCTGTTTTAACATCCCAAATAATCCTACTTATACTATTACATCAGTAGTAAACTCATTTTCAAGTTCATCATCATTTAAATCTCTTTTTATGCAAAAAAAGGCATTTTAGTCAAAATGGCATAATTACGGAACTTGTGCATAAACTCAGATTCTGATTATGATCATGTAATATAACCTCAGAGGGTTATGCTACATTATTATGATTATAATGCAACTTTAGATCAGTAGCTAATTAATCTAAATCGGGTCAGAATCGAAAGTCAAAGCAGAAGTCAAACTTCGCGACTTTCGGTTGCGAGCAGACCCTAGAACTGAAATTGACGAGCCGAACATGTTCTTACATGTTCTAATAATTATTACCAACTTGTTTAAGTGTCAAAACATGTTTCATAACATATATAAAGATTAATTTATGATATTTCTGAAAAATGGTCTGTTTGATTTTTTAATATATCATAACTTTGACCCACCAATTGGTCTAGCAAACGTGATCTTCAGGAGGTGTCCTTTATAAGGACTAACACCTACCTTATTACGATCACTTAGCCATGTTCATTACGAACAATGGCTGGATCATAATGGTCTTAACCAAAATTCAAGGTGTTTCCCGTAAAACGCTTGACTTTTGGGTATAAAAGCCTATAAACGAAAATGCACGAGGAAGGAACACTTACAAGAGGTTCCTAGAATGCAGCAGAACTAAGTTGGATGCTCCTTTTAGTTAGGAACTTCCAGAGGAGGGAGATAGAGTTGTGAATGAGAAAGGTGCATGTTTAAATGGTGAACCTTAGCAGCTATTTATAGTTGGAGAGCTTGAAGGGGTGATGCCAGGTGCTAAGGGGTGTAAGAGGAAGCTTACAAGTGTCCTAAAACGTGGCATAGCAGTTTGGGAAGCCATGGTTTCGAATCAAATGGTTTTTGGCAATTTTTGTGGAGGCCAAGCAAATTTTCTACAGACACAGGCCTCTCACGCTCCGTGAGAGGCATAGGCCCTGCCTCTCGCGCCCCATGGCCAGTTTCAAAGTTTGACACTTTTAGCCCCTTAACTTATAAAACCCTCTAAAACACTTTTTTAGCATATTTAGCCCTCCGTAACCAATATTTTGCATACCCGGGAGTATGCCCGGACATTGTCAAGCTCTCGGTTCGTTAAAAGGTCACTCAGAGGTATAAATTAACATGTTGACACTTTTAACCCCTCCATTATCCAACTTTCACATATTTACATAATTAAACCCTCTCGTCCAACAAATGGGACTTATGAGAGTTAGGACTTCGTAAAGGATCACTCAGAGGCTCATTATAAGTATGTTGACTCCGATGTCACGCAGAGGCTGGGCATGTTGACACAACGGTCACTCAGATGCCAAGTTTTAGTATGTTGACACTAATGGTCATTCAGAGGCTATGTTTTAAGCATGTTAACACTAATGGTCACTCAGAGGTTATGTTTATGCATGTTGACATCAGAAGATCACTCAGAGACTTAGTTTGAGCATGTTAACGCTTTTATCCCTGTTAGTCTTTAATAGACTAAAAAATAAAATACGACACGTGTCGCTATATTATTGACACGATTTTTACAGGGTATTACAGGTTACGGAAATACAACTCCCGGAAATATTCTGTAGTATTATATATAAGTGTCATTTTTGAGCAAATAATGAAACGGAAGGCATTTTAGCCATTCAAACTCAACATCTACTTGACTAGTGAACTAGTTAACCATATTTCGTTGTGGAAGTGCCCTAAATAAACGCCATGGCACTTATGGTAAACAAAAACCCAAGCTTCCGGTACGAAACAATAACAAAGTATATCAATCGGTATCGCACAAATGAGCAAACTAGTGGTGTTTTTACCATTCAAAACTAATACGAACTAGTCAAGGGGGCTAATTAATATTAATTATAACACCTAAACCCTAATTGCACCTAAATATCTTACATTTCAACACATGTTAAATAAACTTACAGTTAACCCCCTTCACATGGGCAATTTCAAGTGCGCCCCAACCCACTTGATTTGTGTTGAAAAATGAAGATTTAAGTATGGTGAAAGATTGATCTTGACTTGGTAGATTAAAACCATCATCATACATCAACTTCCTTACTTCATTTCACAAAAAAAAATATAAGAAACTTCCTTGGTCTCTCTCCCTTTCACGGCTACCACCACCATAAATCACAAACCTTTCCATCATTAAACACCACATTTTACTCACTTTCAAGCCCTCACAAGATTATCTAAGGAGTTTGCAAGAATGGGGGAGCATTAGAGCTTTCTTTGGAGCTTCATTGCCTTCTAGTCTTCACTTAATCTTGTGCAAACTTGTAATCTGAACTTTTACCATATTTATGCTCCTTATGATATATGGTTTATGAAAGTACTTGTTGATCATCTTAAAAACCCTAACCTCACCTTAATAATCTACTAAATATAGTTTATTATGTGTTGATTATGTGTATTAGTGTTAACTAGTTAGCATGATTATGTTGATTATGTTTAAGTAAGTTGTTTAAAATGGATGATCTTGTATGAACAAGAATATAAATGATGATTTAAACATGGTGATGTTTAAATCTAAACAAGATCATCAACCTCATGATCCATGAACTTTACTACAACTTAAAAATGATTTATTACGTATATGTTACTTTTATAAAGAATAAACACCATGATTTATGTTATGATCATCCTAAAAGTGTAGTAAACAAAGTGGTTTAAAGTGGAAATCTTGATTAGAAGATATAACAAAAATGATGTCTTAAATGTTCTGATAAATATATGAAGATCTCATTATTTTTAAGTAAAGTTGTTAAAATATATATTTAAAAAAGACCATGGAAATGAGGATGAAAAATGTATAAATCATGCATACAAAGGTGGTATATTAAATATAAGTTGATGATTGATTTTGATTGTGGGTTTAAATATGATTTAAATACGTTTTTGAAACGTGGAAAACGCCATAGTTTAGGGGAAACTATTACGAAATTTTCTAAAAATTTAATCACGATTAAAGAGTAATTAACGGGATGATTAACGGGACTAACGCGATTAGTGACCTAAGCCATCATTAAGGAAGTTTTAATGACAATGGTTAAACCCTAACCTTCTAAGGATTTAACAAATACTTATATATATATATAATGTATATATATATTTACAAGTTAAAAATGAGTATTTATTACATATATATATTTTTGGGAATAAAAATATAAGCATACAATTTGTCACCAAAATTAAATGTGTAAAATACATGTGTATGTATCTAGAAAGTTTAGGGTATACAATACAAAATACCCAACTAATACAACACACCAAATACTTGAAGGTTACCAAGTATAAATAACATGAAACACATACACTTTTACACAATTCTTGAAACAATAATCGGACGAGCGGACTAGGCGGACATTGGTTGAAATTATACAATACACTGTCGCGCCGTCGATCAACGAACATATCGCCAACGTGAAGAGCTACTACAACATTTGGGCGGTTTTCGACGCGGAAATATGTATATTAAACGACAACGATGACATATCTAAAAATAAGATATTTTAGACACTTACGAATATATATATTAACGATGACAAAATCCGGAAACTTAGGATGTATAAAAATTACTAAGTGATTTTATAAAAGTATATAAACATACTTAAAAGTATAAACTTAGTAAAAATTACCAAGTGCAAGATTATAAACATTTTGGACTGATGAAATTAAGTTGGGCTAGGCCCATTATATAAAAGACATGGGTAAGGCCCAAATACAAAAAACATATAATAACATGGGCTAAGTCTAAAGGCATAAAACACATGGCTAGGCCCAAACATATAATTTCATGGGCTAGGCTCGTTCACATAATTTCATGGGCTAGGCCCAAACATATAATATCATGGGCTAGGCCCACATATATAATTTCATGGGCTAGGCCCAGTCACATAAATTCATGGCTAGGCCCAATGACATAAAGATATGGGCTAGGCCCAATGACTAAATTCATGGCTAGGCCGTTCACACATGATCGAATAATGACAATATATATATATATATATATATATATATACATATATATATACATATATATATTTGTGACATATATGTATAAAAATAATAATCGAACAAACGAATTACCAACACTATAATAACATTTAAGTTGTTCTAATGTGGTAAATATATATACACAACAAGATTTCAAGATGAACAATTAGTACGAGGTCCAATTAGACCTAGGTGTCTAATGAAGTTAATACACATTCAGTTTACACACATGTAAGGACACCGAATTCGAAAAGTACGACTTACAGAACGGAAACCAGTGAGTTCATGTCTCTCCTTTCAATTATTTCAAATTTTTGTTTTAAAACTATCAAGGGGAAATATGTCACACCCTCAATTTCCACTTGCGGAGTTTTACCGCGAGCCGTGTGAACAAACCAGAATCTGAAACACAAGTACGTCGAACGACTCTACATGATTTGATAATACGTTTTCCAAAATCGTTCATTTTAGATTTTATATCAATTACCAATATTTAGCAGAGCATTAGTTTTAAGTTTGAGCGGAAGCATAAATAAGTAATGATGCGGGCGCCAACACAAACGCCAAAACAAATGAAAAATCCCAAAACAATATTAATAAATGAGACTCTATAATGATATCTTGTTCAATGCGTGTGCGTGCACCTAGAGCTCCTAGCGTCCTGAGAAACATGTAAAGAAACAAGTGTCAACATTAAAGATGAGTGAGTTCACAGGTTTTCATAAATTCGTTGTTCGGTTTTAGTTTGTTACTCCGTTATCCCCAACCCGGGATAACATATCAGTTCCATTATTCCAACCCGGAATAATAAGTTGTTGTTTCCAATATTCCCAAACCGGAATATTAAGTTGTTGTTTCCATTATCCCCAACCCGGGATAATGAGTTGATGTTCCAATATTCCAAACCCGGAATATTAAGTTGTTCCGTAATTAAGTTCAATATTAATGTATATAGGTAGCTAGCCTAAAGTCATGTCACTAAGTGTTCGCGATCGAAGCTGACTGTGTGCCTCTGTTTTGCCAGGCCTATCACATGACCATGGCGGTGTTAGGCCAATCATACATCCGTTGACCATACCCGGTCGGCTAGCGCGACTAGCTCGGATGGGGCTCGTCAAACCCAGTAGTACTACTTATAATTCCCCCGCTATTTAACCCAAATACTAACGATCAGAGGAGATTGTCGAGGACTTAAGTGATAAAGCTGCATAGTGACCATAACATTACATTAACATTAACTTAGTTACCGTATAGTTAAGTGACGTTAAATTCGTATAACGTAAAGAGTTTGAGTTTGAGAGTGTATACATGTTTCTCCCCCTGTTGTTAAAAAACCGGATAAAGTTAGGGGCCGTGAACTCACCTTTATTTGCTCGGTTAGTGTAGCAAAGATGTTATAAGAGATGGGACCGCTAGTTGCGTCCTAACAAACCAATTTATTACACGTCAGTGTGTAGTCACACCAATACAAATTCCACACGCAATTTACTCACAAAGTGATACACACAAACAACATATCTAACACTCAAACATGCATGTAAGTATTCTCATGTGATCATAGTAATCAAACAACTTATCATAAACATATTCCAAATCCATACAACACTTTATACATACAATCACAAGTTATCAACTTTCTGCTTAACACTCAATTATTCAGCTGTTTTCTAGGATTTTTATAAAATAGTTCTAACATTCCAAAAATTCCCATATTTTTACAGTAGGTGACATTTATACCATAGAAATTTATATAATTTTTCCAAGTCCTAAATCTTTACCAATTAGCCATAAATATTAATTCACTAAGCTGCAGTCAGATTTACCGCTTTCTGACTGCAGTTCACGGAAGAATTTATTTAAAAATCACTGATCGTCCGATTTACAAAATTCCAGTTGGAGTTGCCCGGAAATTTCTATACCTAGTTGCTGTACAAAAATCATGACTCAACTCCCTACTGATTTTAAAAATCCAACCTGATAAACAATCAACAAAATTCCAGCATTTTAACAGCTTTAGCTACTGAACTTGTTTGGCCCTTTAAAAATATCAAACGATTTCAGAAAATTATGAATCCAGCGCCATTAGATTCCTTATTCAAATCTCTACGTTCTAGACCTCAGAAAATCCGTTTTTCGACAACTAACGACCAAGTTACAGCCTGATGAAGTCGGCTGTTTCTTTTAATCAGCATCCTGTTTCAGCATCTCCTTATAATAAGTTCGTATAACTCGTTCATGTGATTAGCCTAGGCGATCAAGATTTGATTTTTAATCATAGATTAATACTAATAATCTATCCATGCAAACCCTACTCAATAACTTCTAGTTATTATAACAAAACACACTTGCAACCTCATGAGATCCGAATATCATTATGTTTATAACCAATTCAGCCGATTACTTGCAAGCACATATAATCCGAAGACAACTAATCAATTAATCATATGTCCGAGACAACAATTCATTCAAGCATATGTCCGAGACAATGAATCATTCAAACACATATTTAGCCGAAACAACTAGACATTCAACCCTATATTTAGCGGAGGTAATACAATCATACAACCCGAACACAACAAATTTACACACATGTATCCGAATATGGTCTTATATAATAAGGTAAACGAACCGTGCTTAAGCTAAGGGATCCGGCGATCAAAAACTGCTTGCAGCCGAGAAGATCCGTGACCGAGAAGGAGGCTGGTTTGCGACCGTGAAGAAGAGTGAGGAGCGGCTGTTTCGCGACCGAGGTGATGCAGAAAGCTGTTGCTTGCTGCTTGTTGCGACCGAGAAGATGAAGAAAGTAAGGCAGCCGACGGCAATGAGATTAGGGTTTTGTGTTGTGTATAGAACATGCATGAGTGCTAGTATATATAGGCGCAAGGAGGATGAGAGTCACGGTTTGGTTTAGCACTCGGCCGCAAGGAACTTGGGTGGTTTGGTTTGGGTTTTATCTTATGACCGAGGATTAGGGTGGTTTCGGTTTGGGTTTTATCTTATGACCAAAACTTGTTTGGACTTGTTCTCGGTTTGGGTTTGGGCTTGATCTCGCGGCCAAAGGTTAGGGTGAGTTGGTTTGGTTTGGGGTTTTGGCCGAGTGGTTCTAGGTTTGGCATGCAACGGTTTTCCGTTTAGGTTGTTCTCGGCCGATTAGTTGGAACTCTAGGTCTAGGTTTAAACTTTGTGAACTCCTAGAGTCACCATGAATCTCTTTGGTTCGTGTCGCGGTTCGGTTCGTGTATGTATCTACAATAATTACTTAACAACTAAACAATCACACAAACACTCATCACGTATTCATTCCATGCACGTTTAATACTTAGCACGCATATTATTCGACAAGTGTCACGTATAAATTATCCGAAAAACCCGGGATATCACAAAATACATGTCATAACAAACAGTATGTTAGCTATGGGTTTAGATGATAACACAGTCAAATGTGCGTAAGTAGGATGATGACAATAGTAACCATTAATCACTTAATGTCCAAGGTGCAAAAGATATAGTTCTATTGAGTTTGAGGCGCGCTCCACTCCTGGTTGTTATACCCTTAGGAGTGCTTTTGTGATTCCAATGATGTCAAAGTTGTCTCAGTTTGGTTGCTTACTTATGGCACATATGTCAAGGTTCTAACATTTGACGAAAAACGGATTCTAAAACCCGCTCCGTTTTGTAATTCAAATATACGTATGATGTTCGTTACGCAATTATGTTAAAAGTTTAAAATTTGTTATATTGCTATTAGCATTTAATAATAAATAAAGTAATAAAGTAAAATAATAAATAAAATATAATTAATAAAAGAATAAAATAACAATAAGTGAAGACCTTGGGTATTGAACCCGGGTCTCCACCGAAATCAAACACGCATCACACCACTACACTACACACACATATCTGATTAAATCCCAAACCGAATACTATTTATACCGAAACATCATTTGAAATTGAGTTCAAGAGCACCCGCTCTGTAAACGGCTGTAACTCCCAATCCATCATCAATTACCGTTTTATTTAAAAATTAAACCAAGGAGAAACTATTTTCAATCATCTGTTAATACTCAGAAATAATCAATTCGGTTACTCAATCATGTGATCATCAATTCTTTGACCGAATTGTCGAAACCGAAACCAAACTTGAACCCACTCCTTCAATTATAAATAGTGATCTTAGAGCTATTCAGAACTCGCTCCCACACTCGCTTATACGCACATAAACTCTCTGCTCTCAAATTCATACATCGCCGGAAAATTCCTTGTCGTCGGAAGTTCATCAGAGAAATCAAAACCACTCCCCTATTCGGTATAAATCATTAATCCTTTATCATCTCCTTATTATGTTTATTCTGTAATTGTCTTAATTAATATAATGAGCTTCATCAGATCTTTTTAAAACAACATGTATAATTGTAGAAGATGAAGTTGTAACAGTGATTAAGAGAATTTAAAATCGATGAATATACCGGATTAGACACACAGTCCAGTGGTGGACTGTGTGCATTTCATCCCAAACCTTTTTATAACTAATATATATAGTAACTCAGATAGTGTATAAATTTAACTAAAAACCCATATTCTCCAGTTAGTCTCACAGCCCAATTGGTCGGGCTATGTGCCACACGAAGCCTTGGTCGTGGGTTCGAGTCCGGTCAGTTACATGTTTATGAAATTATCAAACCTTTTTAAATAAAATCAGAATATGGTTTAACTTAATATGTGTATATATGTAATTAAAAACAGATATATTCCGGGTTAGACACGTAGCTCAGTTGGTAGAGCTGCGTGCACGTATACGAGAGGTCACGCGTTCGAGTCCCACACGATGCCAAAACCACCCGATTTGACCCGGTTCGACCCGCTGAAGGGTATATTTTTTAATTAACTTTTTGTTTATTTTTTTCTCCAAAAACTATAAAAATATATAGTAAAATAAGTCCTTTTTTAGTATAAAAATTAGTAATAAATACTATACAATTATCTAAAAAGTCTAATAAAATTCATTAAATAAAAATACTAATTTTAAGTAAAAGAAATATATTTACCGAATTATTATGTGAACATTTAGGTTAGTTTTCTCGTCGGTTGGAATGTTTAAATCGTGCGCGCTCGTTATCAAATCAAGAACACACCCACTGTGAGTGAATTCCTACAAACTTCCTCTTTTTATTCATGTTTTGGGGTGTATCATGTGTCGTTTTATTTATATCATTATTCAAACACTTGTGCTATTAGCATTATATGAACTAACGTGTTATGTGATGTTTGGTGTATGGTTAGTTATGGTTATACTTTCTCATTTCAGTCAACCTTTCACATTAGGCCCATCAGTTCCCTGTTTCATACGAGTAGAGCATCGCGTTGCCTAATTAGATCGACTCCGTTTGATTGAGCCTTGATCTCACAGCACATCGCTTATCATGTTCGCATGTACATTGCTAGATGATTGTGTGGTTTGTGGATAGATTACATATACGTATGCTCATATTTGGTTTATGCACATTTTATTAAATTAATAAACATAACATTTCTTTCTAATGTATAAACGGGATTCACTCGCCAACTTTTGTTGATCCAAATTTCTATTTTTACACATGATACAGGTGATCAGGTTGAAGAAAGGAACACATAGGATTGGGCCTTAGAAGAAGAATAAAACGTTATTTGAATGTCTTGTTTAGAACATTTGGTGTTTGTATGGTTTGTGTGTTGATTGGAATATTTATTTTTAATTTGAAATAATAAATACGAAACTTTTATAATAGTAAATGTCATGAGCTTTGACTAAAACCCAATCATGCCCCAACTACCATATCCGTTGTGGGTCAGAGTGTGACAAAGGTGCTCGCGACACACTGCTAGATCCTTAAACTCCATGAATGCTAATAACATACTCAGATTTCATTACTGGATTACAAGCATGACATCTTATAAGAAAACATTAACTACATGAACTCGCCAACTTTTGTTGACTTTTAAAATAACATGTATTTCAGGACACAAGACTTGAGCTGGTGAAAATTCGGGATATGGGAAATGTCATGAGAACATATGCCACCTTTTAGGGGATTTGACTCTAATATCCCAACCTCGTATGGGTATATAGGAGTCAAAACCTCAATATGCTTTTACGATGAAAACAATCTTTTATTTTGAAGTAATGTATTTCAAACAATGTTTTTGATGATGATGTGAAACCATTGGAAACTATGATCTTACTTTTGAATACTTGTTGTGCTTATACTAGTGAAATTTTACACATTAGTGCTACATTTGGGCTTTTAGAGGGTTTTGGGCTTCCTCGTGCCTTATGGGCCTAGGGTTGTAATTGTTGGGCTAGATGATTAGTATAAATTTATGTATTAGGTTAATGTTTTGGGGTTAGAGAGTTATAATTGAAAAACTTGTATCAGACACTATTCTGGTGTATGCAAGTTGGTTTTGATTCAAGAGTTGTTCTTCTTCCTAATCTTTATTTCCACAATTGATTAGGTTTACGAACCTGTTAGATCCGATTTCAGGACTTACAATTGGTATCAGAGCCTGCTGTACAATACAGGCTCCAGGTATCGCAGATTGAAGAGCTGATCGGAATTGGAATTCTTGGTGTTCAACCGGATTACTGTTCAGAATTGAAGATTGCTGTGTTTTGATCGGAATTGCTACTGTTCCGAAGAACCCGAAGAAGCCTGAAAATTTCGGATTTGATACTGTTGCGGACTCCGAAGAACACGAAGAAGTTTAAAGGATTTTGGATTTGCTACTGTTGAAGATCCCGAAGAACACAAAGGAGATCATCCATCTCGGATTGATCCCGGACTACTGTTCAATCCAGATTGCTACTAATTCGGTTACGGAACACTGTTGGTGGTTATCAGTTGTAGGGAATTCGGACTACTGTTGCATTCGGATATGGACTATATTCGATTTCACTTCGGATTAAGTTCATTCTAGATCTAGTCTCATTTCGGATTCTTTATCATTCCAGACTAAGATTCATTTCGGACTAAGATTCATCCCGGATTCATTTTGGACCAGCTTTCATTCCGGATTTTCTTTCATTCCGGCCCAAATTCATTCCGGATTTCTTATTTCAGATATTCACTGCTTTCTGGATTATCATTTCGGACTCTTTAATTTCGGATTGTTTTCGGATCCGGCCATCTCGGATTCGACCTCTCTGCCTGATTTCGGATCTGCCTATCTCGGAGTTGACTATTTTGGACTGATTTCGCATAGATTTATATTGGGCACATATTCATATCACTGTTCATTATAAAATTCAAAATTAACTTAATTTAATTACTTGGTAATTTTAATAAAGTTAACCATGATGAACAGTTACATGACGGCTCAAGATTTGACCAATGCCACTTTGGCTGCACTGCAATCACAGACTCTGGCCCTCCATCAGGAATTGGATCAAGTTATTGGCACTTCAACTAAGGTGCCCCGTCTATTATATGGATATGAGTACTATGAGTGGAAGTTCAGATTCGAGCAGTATTGCACGACCAAAGAGCCTAGGGTGTGGAGATGTATTATGAATGGTCCTTGAACGATTGATTACAGTACCGATCAAGATCCAAATACAAAGATTCCAAAGCCCAGTCACTTGTGGACTCCGGAGGATGTGAAAATTACTGAAGAAGATGAAAAGGCTTCAGCTGTGTTAACAATGGCTCTTGGACCTAACATTTCTATCGCGGTCAGAAATTGCAAGACTGCTAAAGAAGTGTGGAGTGAATTGCAAAATCTTTATGAGGGAAATGCTGATATGAAGGCCAGTAGAGTCAGTTAGCTAAATCAACAATTCAGCTCATTTAATCACATTTATGGGGATACCATTGAGAACCAGATCCAGAGATATGTGAAGCTCATTTCTCAGATGATATCAGATGAGATTACTCTTACCAACAATGCTATGAACAGACAGCTGTTAAATTCATTACCGAAGAGTTGGGATGCTGATGTTGGAATGATCAAGAAGACGAAAAATCTGAATGATGTCACTCCCACAGAAATGATAGCAACTATTAAATCTTGTGAGATCGATAATAAGCAGAGAGACATCAATCATCAGAGTAGTTTGATGGCGGCAGGTATTACAGGGCAAAATGCAGCATTAATGTCACAAAATTTGGTTTATAGCCCTTTGCAAGGAAGTTCTCACACACCGGGTAGCTCAAATGTGGTGTACAATCCTCTTGCCCCACCACAGAAGACTCAGTACGTCTACTGTCTTCAGTCTCAGATCCTACTATGATTTATGTTGCCCAAGTTCAGACACAGTACTATGCTCAGTATCCTAACATGGTGTTCAGTCCCGCCATTCCAGCTGCAACTCAACAAGGCGGCATCCCTCAATCTGCTGCTCCAGCACCGGCTCCTGCTCAAGCTGTGTCTAATTCTGCTTTTCTCACTAAGGAAAATGAAGAGAAATTGGCCATAGTTGCTTTAATGATTAACAACTTAAATGCCTTTTCAGCAGGTGACCTGACTCCCCCATATATTTCTCCAACTGAAGTAGATCAAATAATGGAGGAGGATCTGGACGAGATTGACGTGTCCTGGAATCTTGCAATGGCTGCTTTCCGTGTCAACAAGTTTCAAAAGAAGTATGGGTGGCAACCATTGTCAAATCTGAAGACTGGACTCACAAAAGATAAACTCAGGTGCTACAGATGTCATGAGCCAGGACATTTTGCAAGGGAGTGCAAGAAGCCACCATCTGGATATGTGTCATCCGGAGTCGCAGACATACAGAGCAATGACAGATAGCTGGTGCCAGTCACTCCTTCAAAGTCTACTACAAGTCCCTCAAGCAGCTCGGGCGGGAAATCAACAGCTTTGGTGGCACAACAACACGAAGGATTCAACTGGGCAGATGTTGCAGCTTAGATGGAGACTTTGAATCTTTCTAAAAACATCAACCACTGCATGATGGCACAGACAACTGAGACACCTGATCTTTTAGAAACGGTAAATCTAATTCTTTGTTCAGATAGTTGTCGTTTTAAATTAATCCAAATGCGCACCCATAATTCAACTCTTGTAGCTGAATATCAGCAAGCTGCATCACAGAACATCGCCCTTAAACATAAGAACAAGCTTCTTATGGAAAAGATCGAAGCTCAAAAAAAGATATAGCTCAGCTAAAGCTTGACTTGAACCAACAACAATGTTGGGTATACGATTATAAGCTAAAATTAGCTGAAGGACGTAGAACTTCAAGCAGCCTTAGCCAAGCTAAATTCCTTGACAGGGAAGTTTCACGAAAATGAAATAAATATTAAAAAATTTGAAACTTCCAGCAAGCTGGTTAAGGACTTGTGTGATCTACAGCTTAATTATCAGAAAAATTATACAAAAGGTCTTGGGTACAATAAGGCTCATCCACCATATAATCATAACTATACAAGAATGCCTGAATCTGAGGCTGATCTAGAAAATGCAGAAAGTATGATGTATGGTAAACCTTCAGATTATCTTTCTAAACCGTGGAAGCCCTATTACCCAAAGTTCTCCAGGCCAGTTAAACTCATGAGGGATGATGTTTTCGTTACTTCCACACCACTTTCACATGAATCTGGTGACCATCCATCTTGTAGTTCAGATGATTTAGAGAAAGTGACACCAAAGGCAGAGGCAGCAACATCACCCACAGAATCTAAAGGAGAAAATTCTTCTGAAACTGAAACTGACTTAGTGAACGATATCTGTTAGATCTGATTTTGGGACTTACAATTGGTATCAGAGCCAGATTATGCATCTTACATGGACTTCACCGTCTATCAAATGGATGTCAAGACTACTTTTCTCTACGGCACGGTGAAAGAGGAAATATACGTGGGACAACCACTGGGTTTTACTGATCCTGACAAGCCAGATTATGCATACAAATTGGACAAAGCTTTGTATGGGTTGCATTAAGCGCCACGCGCATGGTACACAACTCTAACAGAGCATTTGCTTGCTCATCGATATACTCGGGGAACCATTGTTCAAACCTTGTTCATCAAACGTGTTGACAAGGACATTATTCTTGTTCAAATTTACGTTGATGATACTATTTTGGTTCTACGAATGATGGTCTGTGTCAAGAATTTAAAGAAATCATGAAGAAGAAATTTGAGATGAGCTCACTGGGGGATATGACTATGTTTTTGGGACTTCAAGTTCGTCATAGCCCGCAAGGAATCTTGATTCATCAAGGAAAATATGTCAATGACGTTCTTGCGAAATTCAAGCTTACAGACTCAAAGCCTACGGCTTCACCTATTACAGAACGGCCTTTGTTAAATGAAGACGCTGAAGGAACGCTTGTTAATCAAACCATGTACCAATCTATGATTGGTTCACTCATGTATCTCACTGCAAGTCAGCCAGATATCATGTTTGCCGTTTGCCAGTGTGCTCGCTATCAGGCTACTCCTAAACTCTCTCATTTACATGCTGTTAAAAGAATATTTAGGTACCTCAAAGGGGCACCATCACTAGGCCTCTGGTATCCTAAAAATTCTGAATTTGAACTGTATCTCTGACAGTAATCTTGGAGGTACAGATAGGAATATGTGCTCAACTTCAGCTGGATGTCAATTCTTGGGAGATCGCTTAATCTCGTGGCAATACAAGAAGCAGCAGACGGTCTCGCTCTCTACAGCGGAAGCAGAATATGTCGCAGCATCTGCTTGCTGCTCCCACGTTTTATGGATGCAACACCAGCTTACGGATTACGGTTTAACTTATCTAAACACAGCAATTTATTGTGATAATGATGCCGCTATCCAAATCGTTAAAAACCATGTTTTTCACTCCAAAACCAAGCACATAAATATCAAAGTTCATTTTATTCGTGATTGCTATGAAAGGGTCTCGTTAAACTTGAGCAAATTCACACTGATGCAAATGTGGCGGATTTGTTCACGAACCCCTTAGCAACGCGCGTTTTCAAGTGCTTGTGGATCTTCTCAAAATGATCCATTTTTCTAATTGAGCATCCTCTGTCCTTTCTGTTTAGTTTGTTGTCTTTCTTTCATTTTTGTTTGCTTCGTAAATTTGTTCATATATATGCACAAATTTAGGGGGAGAAACATTCAAAAAAAATGTTTGTTTTAAACAGCTTTTGCAATGATTGGGAAATGAAATATTTTTTCGTGATAAAGTATCTGACTAACACATGTAAGGTGTTGAAGCGGGAAAAGACTTGAATCGAAGGTGATATGTGGATAGGTCTAAATCTCAACTGGATAGTGTAAGCCAAATGATATAAACATAAAGAACTATATATTCAGTGGGTCACATACTATAGGCGTATGATTTCATGGTCTTAAATCTTGTGTTGATAGATAGCCAACGTCTGAGGTTTCGGGTCTTTATGCTGTTGAGTCATCCCGAGGATATCGTGGCTGCCCTTCTGTTGCATCCATATTATATGCAGATCTAGGAACAGTCAGGATATCTTTTAAAAGAGCCAAAACCTAAAAGAACAGAAATCTCTTCATGAGAAAATTCCATAAGTTCCTACATACCACATAAGGTATTTGCCTAACAAACGTCAGATACTATTGGTCACTCTTCTATACGAAAGTAATGACCTGTTCACCAATAGTCTGACGTTGTAAAAGATAAAGGATGATCTCAGTATACTCACCTGCTATGATGAATTGTTGTGCTTACCTTGATCGCGGGGGTATGTCATGGTATGGGACACACGAGTATCATAGTATAATACTACCTTAAGCATATCATGACGCTAGAACTGGAGGGTTGAGTTTTAGATTTAGATGGACAAGTATATTGGCAATTGCTTAGACTAGTCTGACCCAGCTCACACTAAAAAATGCTCCTTAGTCGACTTTAGAAACGATTTGATCCCTTAGCAAGGCTATGTCTATGTTTGTGTTTTTGCTTAAATGTCTTACTTTTGTAGTTGGTAAAAGGTGGTTGGATGCTTGGTTAGTCAAATTGCTGATTTTTGGTTAGATGGTTTATGTCAAGGGATATTGGACTGGTCTGCTAAGTTTTGAAGTTGGGCCAATCCAATAGAATTTCTGAAAGTCTTAAAATTGAACATTTATGGTTCACGAGAAACTGTTCCGGATTAGGCTTTCAAGCACCTTCCTGATAGGCCCACTAAGTAGTCACTATTCCGGATTGGGGCTGACAAAAGACTAATCTGGATCATTTGGGAATTCGGGTGATGGATTCTGGATTGGTTTTGGCCCAAAAGGTTTTAGTCCCAAGCCCATTCCAAAAAAATACTTAACTAAATCAGAGATGCAATTCAGATTATTCACAAAATTTTCCGAAATCCCTCTAATATTCTCTGATCATCTCTCAACTCACTGTTCATTCTCATCTCGGATTTTATCTTAGATTTCATCCAGATTAGGTATATAATGCTTTAAAATTACAAAATCAAATGATAATCTTCAAGTTGTCATGCATTTCAGACAACATTTCGGATTGGCCTTCAAAGAAACTTGTATTTCGAATCTCATTCCGGATGGACATTCAACCGAGTTGATGAACTCAGATTTCATCTCAGATAACGTTCATCCGGATTGATGATTCATCCTAATTACTGTTGACCTGTTTGCTAATCCGGATTGATGATTTATCCGAATTAATGTTGACCTGTTTGCTAATCCGGATTGATGAAAGGTTCATGCGGATTACAGTTGAACTGCTAGTGAATCCGGATTCTAGGGTCTGAACCTTTGAGCTCTTTTGAACCTTTCCAAGTAATTGAACCCCTCAAACTGGTTTAAACTTTTTAATAATTGAACTTTTGAAATCTGTTTGAACCATCTGATTTGTGTTGACCCTTTATCCTAATGAACTCCCTTAACTTCTGTTAGTTGCGTTAAAATTCAGTAAAATGGTTATTGTTTTGACAAAAATGGTGGGAGAGGCTTTTGATGCAGTCATGCTGGTGGAGGAACAGTTCCATAATCTGGCAGGATATCTATCAGATCCACCAGCAGAATTTTTCCAAGAGTTCCAATCCATGATGGCTGGTTTAAATGCGTGCAAGATTGCGTATGCACTTCGTGCCAACCCGGTTATATATAGAGATCTGGTGCACACCTTTTGATAGAGAGCTCGATTCCACTTGAGAGGAGCTGATGGGAGACCGTACATCAGTTCTCTGATTCAGGGTAAGGAGATCTTAGTGAATGAAGCCTGCGTTCGAGAGGTTTTACAGTTTACAAACGCTACAAGTGATCCAACTATCTACGCAAAGGAGAAAGTGTTGCCTATTCTTGCAGAGATGAGTTTTGAGGGTTCATATCCGTCGTTGCTCAACCTACTTACTGGAGATTGCTTGTGCACATGTTCATGCAGTGCGTTTTGGAGAACAAGGGAGGGTTAGACCAACCGAATCAAACCCAAACTTCCGCGATCGTGGCTCTCATTATGGATTGGAAATATAACTTTTCAGGTTATATTTCCGAAAATATGAAGAAGATTTTAGAGTAGTCTAAGAAGAGGATGTTTCTGTTATATCCGCGCTTCGTGCAGTTGATTTTGGATGCTCGATAACTCAACTTAGCCAAGGATGCTTCTGATGCGAATCTACTAAATACGAAGCCAATGGGACCGACAATCTTTAGCATAATGAAGAAAAATCGTTCGACATCAAAGATTATTTTTGTTGGTCGTTTTCCGTTAAAGAAGTTCGGAAGGTTTACTGAGGTGATCGGACAGGATGTCCCAGCTCCTACACCAGTCAATGTTATTGTTGCTGAAGAACATGATGTTCTTGCGAAAGAGAAAGAGGTTGAGATTGAAGATCTGGTCACTGATGCGGATACATACGAGGAACAAGCTTTCTTAGACGATCTTACTGAATTTAATGCTAATCTGACTCCAGTTTTGCCAGAACTTTCTTCAGAAAACTTAGAAGCTCTAATTGCACACTTGAAAGAAATTCAAGAACGACAAGGTGATCCTTCTTTAGTAATACCCTCTGTTGACGTTCTTGTCGGTGTGGTTGAGTCTGATGAAGAGGATGAAGAAGACGAAGTACCTTAGGTAAAGAGACGGCGGACGGAGCCTATCATTGAACTAAGTCATTCAGAAGCTCACGTTGTTAGTATTATTGAAGAATCTACACCAGTGACATCTACTCCTACTTTATCTTCATGTACTGTAGCTTTGATGGATGCTCAGATGGTTGATCCTCCTATTCTTCTGAACCGACAACTACTCATATTACTACACATTCAACAGTCGTATCTGTTCCAGTAGACTCGGTATTACGCATGATGGATTTTGGCGGTAGTTCAATGGGTGCTGAGGGATCTAGAGCGGGTGGAAGTGGTACATGTGGTGTTGAGGATGATGTTGCAGAATACTCACGAAGATCTGAAAAACGCGCTTTTGAGTTTAATGGCCTGGATAGTGATGATGAAGATGTAGAAGTTGATGTTGTGGATTTGAAGAAGCGAGTGATTGTACTAGAACAGAAGGTAATACTTAAGGATGCTCAGATTGCGTCATTGCAGACATGCTTAGACGTTAGAGACCAAACGATCGATCAATTGCAAGGGGACGTCACTATGCTGATGACTTTGGTGTTTGATTTGAAGGCTAAGTTGGAGAACAAGTTTGGGCGAGAATTTTCTGACCCTACTGATGATCCAATGAACATAGAACACCGTCATAAAGCAGCCGTGCAAAGAGCAGCAGAGGAAAGTGAAGCGGATAGGTTAGCTGCAGAATAGTTGGCTTCCGACAGACAAGCTGGGTTGGATAACTATTTGAGTGATCCGAGAAAGAAATATACTGCTAGTCAAAAGCGTCCAACGGCACAAAAGAAGAAACAGATGGTGTTGATGAAAAACGTTGACGTTAATCCGCTTGATGATAATTTCCAATTGAAGGATCCGTCCAACCAATCTGAACGGTATGTCATGGAACTCGGCTCGAGTTACTATAGCAAGGTTGGAAACAAATCAAAGGTGCTTAGCTGGATGTACGACCACGTAAAGAAGATGTGGATCATTGTTAGACAACAGTACTAGAGATACTACTGAACGAGGTCCAGGCTGGAGGTTTTTCAAGAGTTTGGAACAGTAAGTAAATACCGGGTTCAAGACGATGAAAACAGCTAAACCATATCTGCGAGCAGCGAGGGGAGTGCGTGATGCAAGGACAAGGAGGCCGTTTAAGTCGGTGATGTAGCCCCCAACGGATAAAGAACTTGTTATACCTGTTGCTCCAACATTTCCTAAAGGAATTTTGAAGAATTTCAATTTCTGGCTGTATGATCCCAAAGTTGGCAGTGTAGCGATCGTGACGAAGGAGAAGGCGTTTCGGGTTAATGATGTGGTTGACTTGGTGAGTTTTCATGATGAAGATCTACAGGTTCTTGCTTCACACCAAATTCGAACAGCAGAGATATATAAGGCATGTGCTAAAGATTGGACAGCTGTTGTGGCTGGAATCATTGCTGGAAGATTGGGAGTGGACGCGCAACCTAAAGATTAAAAGGCCTAGTGTTGTAAACCTACGGGGACATTGTTGTGCTTATACTAGTGAAGGTTTACACGTTAGTGCTACATTTGGGCTTTTAGAGGGATTTGGGCTTCCTAGTGCCTTATGGGCCTAGGGTTGTAATTGTTGGGCTAGATGATTAGTATAAATATATGTATTAGGTTAGTGTTTTGGGGTTAAAGAGTTATAATTGAAAAACTTGTATCAGACACTATTCTGGTGTATGCAAGTTGGTTTTGATTCAATAGTTGTTCTTCTTCCTAATCTTTATTTCCACAATTGATTAGGTTTACGATACCTGTTAGATCCGATTTCGGGACTTACGATACTTGTAAATTTTGATTGCAAATTAATATCAATACGACATCGTTCTTGATTTACATTTGTTTACACAATTGGATCTTAGAACTTATGCAGGATTTGAAAACATACTCTTCACTTTTTGTTTCTCAATTTTAGAGAGATGAATATGGCTTCTACATTTTAGATAAGTTTTTATTGGTAAGGTACATCTCATATGGTGATCCTATGTTTTAGGTAAAATTAAATTTTGATCATCTAACCCTCTGTTAACAAGAACTCATATCCAAACTTAATAAAATTACACTTAGCCTGAACAAGAGCATGTGCGCAGGCTCATAACGGCGCATGCAGCTCAGTGATAGTTAACGCAAGTACAATTGTACAAATGGCAGGAGCTGTAGCCAATCAGCATGCACTAACCTAACCAGATGATAGTCCAGGAAACGGCGGTTCTAGACGGAAGTTTGGGTATAATAGAACTAATTCGGTAGAATGTTATTAAGAAAGGAATAGAAGCAGAATAATAGTCATAAGTCATAAGCTTCAATTCATACCGAAAGAGTATACATCTTGACAAACTGGAGAAATTAGCATTTCCCCTCTGGGAACTCCAAAACTTGTCTAACCACGAACACACGACCCTATATATAGACACTTACCTTTGTACGAAGATAGTCACCCTCGTACGAAGGTAGACTAGTTTACCTTCGTACGAAGGTGTTACATTCTCGTAAACATGTCATGTGTCCGCTAAACTATACAATATTCAACACACACTCTATCTAGCCTATTTGCGCAGTAGCAGACATACAAAATATGCATCAACAATTTCCCCCTTGGCAATCACTGTCATGGCTTGATCTTGAAATATGAGAGCTGTGTTTGAATATTCTACAACTTCAATTAGGCATTTTGAAATCTTCAGATAATTCCCCCTTGATTGATGATTCGGGCTTGCGTTATCTTTATTATGCACAAATTCCCCCTTGGAATGAGTCTTCAAGTCTTTGTTTGCATGGTTCCCGACCTTTTCTTATTTGTTTAACTGTGATCTTCACAAATAATCACCAACTCGAAACTAATCAATGCGGCATATCTGTTTCTACATTAACCACATACGCGTTCGGTTTTAGCGCACTCCACTGCTTGATCCTCTGATTTTCAAAAACCCAACCGGCAATTGAAAGAATATTCGAATCACCACACTGGTAAACTTCAAGTCTGTGAATACCCACGAAAATCTAAAATCCTGTTTTACGTAATCACATTTAAGCATACTCCTGAAAGATAGATCAGTAAAACGGTAATCTATGTAATCAGCAAATCTTCATCGGAAAGCAAATCATCTGGTAACACATTCAGATCTGAGAAACATTATTTCACAATTAGATTCACATTCTTCCTCTTCAGTCATAATAACAGATACATAGTCTTCTCCGTTAGACCCGGCAGCAAATTAATCAACAAACATCATCATTTTCCAGCGGTTAGTCCAAAAAACAATTCATCTGCTCGAGTATTAACCATTTTGACACTTTAGCCTATTAAAAAGCTGTGATATCTTTTAAGTATCGACAATACTGTTGCATCTCCTAACGCTAATCCTGCTTACCGACTTGACGAAGACTCGGGACTCAAACCCAAAGAAATCAATTTGGTCACGATCTGAAAAATCTAAACTTCCTATGATCACGAACTAACGATTCCCAATCCTATGCATCCCCGGACAATCTGAAGTCGGAACCACCCGAATGCTGTTGCACGTCATGAATTTCGAAAATGTTGAAATTTCAATATATTTCTTATGAATTTTTATTCCCCCTCATTTTTGCAAATTCTAACCTCTATAAACCATATCACTTAATTCCCCTCTAAAACTTGGCAAACTCAGTCCACTCTATTCACTTAAAAACTCCAGCATGCAGAAAATGTGTCATTTTTGTCCACAAAAATGTGTTTTTCATCGATGCGGATTTTTCTTTAAGGCCCATTTATAGTGACTATACCAAATGATAATCATTCTACATAGGTATCCGTGACTACCCCATTATCTTCAACTCTCTTTGATCGTGTCATCAAATCTGTTCTCTAAAGCTCTCAACGATGTCCCCGAATAGCCCGTATTTATCGTTAAAACCTCGAAAAAAATTTCAATCACCAATTTTTATAGGCATTTTCGGTTACCTTCATACGAAGGTAAATTGGGTACCTTCATACGAGGGTAATCTACCTTCGTGCGGAGGTAATTCCATGATTATCACAATTTTTTATTCAAAATATTTATTTATTTGAATTTCATGATGATTTTTCCACAGATATGGTCGAAATTCATTTCTAAACAATCATATGGTTTCAGTTTTAATTTTTGTCTATGGATTGTCCGTTTATTTGATAATTTACGTCTAAAACCCTCTAAAGTCCATAATTAATGAGCGTAGGTGATTCAATCAACTGTTAGATTGAATCAGTACCGTTGCCCTGATACCACTTGATAGTCCAGGAAACGGTGGTTCTGGACGAAAGTTTGGGTATAATAGAACTAATTCGGTAGAATGTTATTAAGAACGGAGTAGAAGCAAACTAATAGTCATAAGTCATAAGCTTCCATTCATAGCGAAAGAGTATATATCTTAACAAGCTAGAGAAATTGAAAATTTCTCCCGCATTTCCCCTCTGGGAACTCCAAAACTTGTCTAACCAAGAACACACGACCCTATATATAGACACTTACCTTCGTACGAAGGTGTTACATTCTCACCAACGTGTCATGTGTTCGCTAAACTATACAATATTCAACACACGCTCTATCTAGCCTATTCGCACAATGGCAGACATACAAAACATACATCAACACCAGACAACTCCCACGATGGCCAATTGTGCAGGAGACAAGAAGTACAAAAGGATGGTGACTTGGAAACAATTAGGTTGCGTCGTTCACTTCTCCATGATCTCCACTCAAAGCTGGTGACAGACTCGACAACAAGGACAACTGTCAGACCACATGGCTTCAATCACTGTGCGCCAACATCTCTATCCTCTACAAACACTAACGGTCGTATTAGAGAAGACAAACATGATATTCTTTCTTGTTAACGTTCGACCTAAATCCATTAGCCCATCTTCTTTTATGAACAAAACAATCAATAAAATAGTCTTGTCGTGAGAAATATTCCAAATCAAGAGACTAAAAACAATCTAATTAATTAAAAATACTAAACTAATACAACAATGGACCTTTTCACTATGAAATGAAACAAAAATATTAATGTAATAATAAAATGATAAAACAAAAAGATAGGAGTAAAACCAAACTCAATAACAACAAACACAAGCACCTAACTTAGGGGAACGTGCGCTCGCGAGGAAAGAGAGCGGGGAGGAGTTGCCGTGTGGAGAGGAGGTGCCCCCGTAAAGTTTTGTCTTGCAGGAAAGGGCTTGAGCGGTGAAGACTTGCCGCATGTGGAAAAGATGGGGAGAGGGATTAGTGGTGTGCCTAACCAGCTTTCAACTAATCATGTCTTTTATTTTTTTGAAGGAAACCACCCCTTGTATTTTTGGACAAAAGAGAAGAATAAGAAGGGAAATGACATGGCATATTGTGATTGGGTGGATGAAATTCCTCCCCCACCCTCACAACTTATTAGAGGTTTACCCCTTCACCCTTAAAACGTGATTATATGCGCATTAACAAATTGTTTTATTCTTTTTATTTAATAACAAACATTTTTTAATAATAAAGAATTACACACGTAAAAAGTATGAACTCTATTATTATTATTATTATTATTATTATGTGTTAAAAGTATGAACCCTGTTATTATTATTATTATTATTATTATTATTATTATTATTATTATTATTATGTTATAACTTCGTATATTACACGGTTTGAATAAATAAATTTTATACATTAAATAATAAAACAATATATTTTTAAAAACCTTATTATTATACGGGTTGAATAAATCTAATCTATATTGTACGGGTTGAATAAATGTAATTTTATATACCAAATAATAAAAAAAAGTTATATCTTTACAACCACGTGTGTTACACGAGTGAATAAATGTAACATTGTTTACCAAATAATAAAAGAAGTCATATCTTTAAAAACCCTCGTTTATTACACGGATTGAATAAATATGATTTTATATACCAAACAATAAGAAAATTATATTTAAGAAAACTAATGGATATACTCGGTACGCGATAGATATGGTAATTGCGGAGATAATTATTGAAAAGAAGATACAATAGTCAAACATGTTATTCAAAAAGCAAATAAGCAGCCATTTGATTGATCAAATATAAATTATATTTTAAAAAACCCGTAACAAATGGGTTAACTGTATTATAATGTCATATGTTTTTTGAATTATTTTAAAAAAATTAAGACTTTGTTATTATTATTAAAATCAATGATTTTATAGATTATTTTATTAAAAAGTGCATATTACACATATAATTATATTATGTCTTAAGCTATTGATGTCATCCAGAATGTTTTTCGATTTTATGTCTAGCATTATATATGCTATGGTAAAAATTTAAAGTTTTGTAGAGATAATTATATCATCGAACATAATAAGAGTAAATTTGTACATTACAAATAAAAAGTAAGAAAATCAAATAGATAATATTATAAATCAGAAGTATACATTAAATTTAAACTAAATAATAATTATCTATAGTTAAGTAATAGAGATTAAATAAACTAAATAATAATTATCTATAGTTAAGTAGAAAAGATTAAACAAAATAATATTTAGTAGGAGAGTTATCTATAATTAATTAGAATAAGTTAAACTAAATAATAATTATTCATAATATATTAAACTAAATAATATTTAGTAGGAGAGTTATCTATAATTAATTAGAAGAGATTAAACTAAAATAATAATTATGCATAAGACATGGCGTAATATGATCATAACTGTTCTTCAAATAGTTTATTTTATTATATAATATAGATATAAATTAATATTATTAGTATTATTATTATTATATTGATTTAGAAAAAGCATACTTATAAAAAATAGAGAAAGTTAGGCCATTATTATATTATTATTATTATTATTATTGATTTAGAAAAAGCAAACTTAAAAAAATTAGGCCATCATGGAGAGTTATAGTTTCCATTTTCCAGACCAATAATCTTTAATTTCAGAACCATACACCTGCAATACTTGTGCTTTATGTAATAAAAGTTGTAAGTTGATCTGAATTAAAAGAATCGGGACCTACTGTGCCAATCAAGCAGCTGCGACTAAGTGTGTATGTGTGTTTTTTTTTGAAAGCCAATCAAGCAGCTACGTTTTCTTGAAAACCAATCAAGCATCTATGAGTAAGTGTGTGTGTTTTTG
Organism: Scalesia atractyloides; assembly: GCA_947069175.1. Taxonomy (NCBI): domain Eukaryota; kingdom Viridiplantae; phylum Streptophyta; class Magnoliopsida; order Asterales; family Asteraceae; genus Scalesia; species Scalesia atractyloides. The sequence goes on along the minus strand of CAMTDV010000028.1, from coordinate 22,959,593 downwards.
AAAGGAACATATTATTCACAGAGCCAACACCTACAAACGAGGGCGGCAAAAAAACAAACAAACAACCACTTACATCAAATAGAAATTAAACCAATCTTCCCACCACAAGCTCTATTTCTAGATCTACTCTTATACCAAAAAAACCCAAGAGTCTTTAAACTATGAATAATTTTTTCGATGCTAACATTTATCCCCGAAAACCTTTTACCATTTCTCGATTTCCATATATACCAACATGCCACCATAATAATACCTTGAAACGCCAAGGCCTCTTTATTGGATGTATTGAACCCTACAAAAGAACAGATGATTGAAAGGCAAAACAAACTCTAGCATCTGATCCTTTATAATAAAGATCTGCTACCCAAACTCTGCTGGGACTTATAAACTATTCACAAGATTAACGGCTAAGATCTACTAGAAGTCAAGGTATGCTGATGAAAACCTCTGATAAAGATAAAGTTTGTTGAAGTAAAGTCTGCTGAACACTAACAAAGAATGAAGCCACACATATGATACCTCAATAGTTGTTCTCATCAGAGTTTATGTTGTATTTTAATGTAGCAGAGGTTAGAGTTTATTAGTTTGCTAAATATCACTTTCATAGTGACGTCAGTCAAAGATACTTGGTGGTTTGTAATGTACTATAAATACAAGAGTGCATGTACTGTTCTATCCATCTACACATTCTGTACGAACAAATTAGAGTGATCTTAGGCTGATAGGGAGTTTGTAGTTTGCATGCATACGTGATTATAATTACAAAAGCTTGTCAATGAAAATAATCTTTCTATTGCTGTGATTTCAAAGTTTACTATTTTCGCTGCATAATTTATACTTGTTTATCTTCTTCCATTGATTTCATCTTAAACATTCACAAAATATCAAACTCAGATCCTAACAATTGGTATCAGAGATTGGTCGTTCAAATTTGATTTAACAATCAATTTTATATAAGCTGGTCAGCTCTCACTGCTAATTCATTTGTTCGTTTGTATTGAAAACATAGTAAAAGTTTATTCACGTTCAAAGTTTTTAAACATAAACCTGTTTGTGAACAATCAGAATGTCTCAAAATCCACAAGATCCACACAACACTGGCACCATGTACAAACCTCCGATACTTGTTAAATCAAAGTACAATATCTGGCAATGTCGGATGGGTCACATACTTGCACAACAGAATACGGGTTGCTGGAAATCGGTTATCTTCGGACCACATGTTCCGATGGTACCGAGTGCCGAAGACCCAAAAGTTCAAATTGCAAAGAGTCCTGAACATTACTGCGAGCAAGATTTTCAGAAAACTGAGTTAGATGCAAAGGCATTTAGTATCGTGCCAACTGCTTTGCCTAATGATATCTATGCTTGCCTGTTGCACTCCAACAGTTCAAAGGAGTTACGGGATGCTCTGAAAGAACAATTTGGTGGCACTAAAGAGGTTATTGAAAATAACTGAGAAGTTTTAAACCAACAGTATGAAACATTTTGTCATATGAAAGGAGAATCATTAACTCAACAATTTGAAAGGTTTAGTTGTCTAATTAGTGAGTTAAAACTGGTAGATGTTAATTTGCAAATTCTACTTTAAATAGTCGATTTCTTAGATCACTACCAGATAAATGGGACACTATTGCCTTTGTAACCAGAAATTCTGTTGGGTTTATAGAGATGAGTTTGACTCGGCTTCATGGTAGGCTTCTCACTTATGAGAGAGAGCTTAACCCGAAAAGAAGCTACAAGAGTTAGGAAAAGTGGCTGATGACTATTCTTTTGGTAGTACAAAACTTTTGGTCAAGAAGAAACCTCGTGTAGTAGCAAGGAACAGAGTTATGATCATTTTGTTGACATAACATCTGGTGGGAATTTCAACTATGATTCTTGCTCACACAATTTTGCTTTTGCGGCAAATGGGGAAAACCAAGTTTCTGACAACTTATCCTTTGAACTTAAGGATCTTCAACATTTTAATCCAACTGATTTAGAATAAATGGACATATTACACCAACTGGCATTGCTGAGTGTTAGGACTAGCAAGTTCTATAAAAGAACTAGTAGAAAATTCTCAGGGTTGGATGGAGGGTTAAAAGTTGAGTTGGATAAGTGAAAGATTAAATGCTACAAGTGTAACAGGTTAGGTCATTTTGCTAGGGAGCGTAGGAGTCAAACAAATGACCCAATTATCACACACCTAAGTCCTAAACCTTAAAACACACAAAACAGTATCCATTATTCCCAATATACCCCTGCTCCTCATATGCAAAACACTGCTCATTTTGCACACCATGTAACCACTGTTCCAGTTCAGTATGTCCAAACCAGTGTTCCTTAGATGCAATATGTTTAAGCCCCAAGTTCTTAGGTTCAGGTGCAACCTGCACCACAAGTTACACAAACCTCTGCTCGTGCAGAGACCAGTCAACAGAGCTTCTTTACATAAGGTTTTGTTTATTAGAGTAGCTTACCTGAAGAACTGATTGATGAGAATTTTTCTCTAGTTGCTAACACTGAAAAGAAACATGAGGAATTTTGTTTTGGCACTAGACACAATACTTGAAGGGGATGAGTTTGAGGAAGTAGTGTTAAATTCCAATGATGTTTGTAAAAATGTTGTGGCAGATGTTTCAGAAGAGAAGGTTGGTGAAGAAACTGTGATCTTAGTGTCAGGCCCATGGGAAACCAGTGTTTGTGAAGGAGAATGTGACTATGCCATGATAGCTGCTGCTAAGGTATCACCTCAGGTCCTTAAAGACCTATGTTCAGACAAATGTATTATTGCTTTTGCTAACATAAAAGAGGTAAATGAAAACTTTAGAAACAAAATTTTAGATGATGAAATTTAGTTTGAAAAAACTTGTAAAAGAGTTAAAATCTAAACTGTTTGAAAAAGAGTCTAAAATCAGTAGCCTCAAACATGAGTCCAACATAACCAAGGATCAACTTCAAACTATGATAGAAAAATATCAAAGTTGTAAAAAGGAGCTTGAATCTACCCAAATTACTTGTGAAAAGTGGGTAGAATCCTACAAAGGTTATGAGCTGATGTTAGAATCACTAATCAAAAGCAATGTAAAATTTGGTGTAGGTTTTAGAAAACATGATCAAGTTTCTCAAAACACTACTGTAAATGATTGTGAGTTGGTTGAAATTATTCCAATAAATTTGGCTGGTCAAGAAATTAAAGTCACTAAACCAAATGGTAAGAAAATTATTTTAGAAAAACCACTAGGATCCTCAACATTTGATGAAATTGAAAAATATCAATTCAAATCTACCTGGGTCAGATGAGTGTGACATTCTTGACAAATTTAAGCCAATATATTTTTCAACCATTGAAGGTGTAAAGCACCACAAGTCAAGATCATTCTGTAAAAGATCTTCTAGCAGATGTTACAACATTTGCTGACAAAAAGTTAGAAAAAGGGAAGAAAAGAGAGAAAATATCAAACTTGTTTTGTGATTTCTGTGAAAAGAAGAATCATGTCACTAAAAACTGCATTCTTCTAAAAGCTTATAATATAAACAAAATAAGTGTGAAGCACCGATTGAACTTAGGGATATCCGGGGATATATAAGTTACAACCAGGGTGTTTCTGCATAAAGGGGTTGCCTCTTCTCTAGTTTCTCGGGGTGATCTCACTCAGGCTGATCTGCAAAACGAACAACGCCGTTAGCCTCGTCACGGGGAAAATGGTGGTTTTCTCCGTGACCACACTCCGGCGTGAGAATAAGTATTGGGTAAATTGCAAGTAATAAGCGTAGATGCTTGTATACGTGATTGCAAGTGATAGATCGAATGTTTTACCTGGTGGTCTGATACTTATTTTATAGCAGAAAGTTAGTTGGCTTAGGAGATGGGCTGATGGGCCTTGGGCCCGGCCCAAGCGACTAGAGACATCCCTTTTGTCCCTTGTGTCAGACATTAAATGTCCCCTGCAAGGAAATTAATGTCTTCTTTCAGGAGGTGTGTTCTGTTTGGCGTTGAATGGTGCCACGTGTACAGACAGTAGGGACAGACATCTCTGGCGTCAGACCTGCTACCAGCCGAAAGTGGAGAAGGTGGAACAATCACTGGCGTAGATATGGTTGGTGTACAGTCTGGTGTATGTGTGACTGTTCATTTAACGCTGTCAGACGCAACCTGCCGAGCAACCATTCGTCACAGTGGTGCCACTCTGTACCCTTGAGTATGGTCAACACCTCTTAGCTCACCCCTTCTGTGAGGCTGTCAGCATTTTCCTGCCAGCGCAGAATGGCAGGGATAAATCCTTTTGTCTACAAGACTATGAGGTGCTCTCATGTTTGTCTTGTCCTTGCAAGGTTTTTAGGATTTATGACTAGAGGGTTGTATGCTTCGCGTAGGGTCGAGTAGCCTACGGATGTAAGTCTAATTTGTCGTTGCGCCAAGTACACAAGGCTCGTTGTGTGACTTATTGGTGTTGGTCTAATTTACCGTTGCGCTGAGTGCGCAAGGCTCATTGTGTAACCATTTGGTGTTGGTCTAATTTACCGTTGTGCTAAGTGCACAAGGTTCATTGTGTGACCATTTGGTGTTGGTCTAATTTACCTTTGTGATGAGTGCGCAAGGTTCATTGAGTGACCATTCGATGTTGGTCTAATTTACCGTTGCGCTGAGTGCGCAAGGTTCATTGTATGACCAAGTTGGTGTTGGTCTAATTTACCGTTGCGCTGAGTGCGCAAGGTTCATTGTATGACCAAGTTCTATTAAGGAAGGCGCACCATTGCACATTGCGCGCAAGGTTATCCTTGTAGTTATGATGTTGAGGGTATGGTTCAATGCATAGGCGCATGGTTTTTGGGACCATACCCCTCCAAGTCCCCCAGTCCAGTGCTGTCCTATGCACATGTTGGTAAGTAGGAGGAGTGCTGGACTAAGATAATGGTTGCATGCGCCGTTATTTTAATGGCAAAAAAATTGATAAGGGTTGGGGGAAAACGTTTGTGTGAAGGAAACGCTTTGTCATCAAGATCTTGAAATTTGAAAACTCTGCCAATCTGACGTGGCATGAGGGTTGGTGAGAAAAAAAAAGGATTTGAAAGGACGTCTGACAGTTTTTGCGTGCACTTAGCCGTTTCGTCTGCCATTCATTAATGAATTGGCGGAGAGAGTGGCGGCCACGCGCGCATATTAACGGTCGTTGGCAACTTGCCTGCCACGCATCTTTTTCTGGTTGCCTGTTATTGGCACACGTGCGTCACGTTCTCCAACCACATTTAATGCACGCACTATAAATAGGTGCAACCGTTTTGGGTTTTCTTCATCCTTCAACATTCTCACTTCAAATTCTCTGTGATTTCTTGGGTCCTTGACTTGTTTTTGTCTTCAAAAAATCTTTTTTAAACTTCCTTTGTTTCTTTGACTATGGCTTCTTGAGGTCCGGAGTCTGCCTCTACTGCTGAGGCTTCTACCTCTCTGCCGACTTGCAAGATGAGCCGGCAGACTTTTGACCGCTTGGTCTCTAGTTTCAAGTTTCCTCCGAGCAGGGGTGCCAGGTTTCCGGAGGAAGGTGAGACAACCGCCGATGCACCGGCCAGCTACATCACTCTTTTTCAAGAGTTTTTTGGTGAGGGCAACTTCCGGTTGCCTGTCACAAAATTTTTTCTTGAGATTTTGCAGTTTACGGCTTCTACCTATCCCAGTTGAGTCCGATGGGAATGGTGAGGATTAAGCACTTTGAGTTTTTGTGCCGGTCGACGGGGTCTGTTCCAACCGTCAACCGTTCCCGTATTTTTAATCAACTCCAATGTTCTATGGGGTTTTATTCTTTTCAGCACCATGCGCAAGCACGGAAAATTTTGCTCTCTCCTCCAAGTCTTTCCATTATTGGAAGACAAAATTCTTTTTTGTGAAGTCTTGCGTTGCTCCTGCTTCGATGCAGTTCCGGGGGCCGGATGAGATTCCGGCAGAGACCCTCCCTATACAAGTGTTGGACATCTGGTATACGGATTTGAAGGAGATATCGGCGATCTAGTTGCTGGAGAGGATATTGGTGGCGGCTGGTATGAGTCTGGTTACCAGCCGTCATCGGCCGGTGTACATGGAGGGGATCGGAGTAAGTGCTTTTACTTTGTTGTTGTTTTTCATTATTCTTCTTTTCTTGTAGGCTGATATGCATTTCTCTTTTTGCAGGGGCCCCGTTGTTCTTGGCCGCCTTTGAGAGGAAAGAAGGGCGGGTTGAGAGGCTTGTCCTGCACCCGGATGAGCCCACCTGCTATACGCAGGTGTTAGGCAATTTTGCACTTTCCAGGGCTGCGGATTTGGATGCCCCCGCGCCTCCCACTGGTAAGTTCCTGTTGTTGTATGTTGGTAACTCTGCATCTCGTAGTTGCGCCATGTTGTAGGCGTTTTGAATGACCTGGGTATTGGTCCAGAGCCTAAGAAGAAAAAACGTGTAGGGTCGAGCGGAGCGGTTGAGAAGAAGTTGACTCAACCTGGGGCAGGCCCTCCCAAAGGTATGCGCACTGTCTCTAACCGTTGGAACGCCTATGTAGTAGTTTCTGACTCATGGGAGGGTCTTGAACTTGTAGGTGTGAAGAAGCCCGCACTAAGGCCGGTGTTTACCCCGACCGCCAAACCTGCTGGCCCGGTTGGAGATATCCTGGCCGCCAAACCTGCTAGTCCAGTGGATGTTGAGTCTAATCTGGAGGTGCCTCTTAGGCGGATGAGGCGGCTAAAAGAGGACATGTCCGCGCAGCGCCCTAAGAAGGTTGCGCGGAAGGTGATAGGGAAGAAGGGGAGTCTGGGAGCGGTTACCGCCAAGATCTACCTAGGTAACTTTGTAACTGATGTTTATTCTTCCATTTTCATTCTGTTTATAACTGACCCTTTGTTATCGTGCAATGGGTGATGATCCGGGTTTTGTGGAATCCAACACATGCGCCTCGCCCACAGATACTCTAATGCCCCCGCCTATTAGTCAAGGCGAGGAGTCTGCTACTGGGGCAAAAGAACCAGTAATGGTGAAGGAGGGGCCTCACGTGGTGGTGGAAGGTTCTGGTAAGGGTACTAATGCGGGTTCTATGGTGGTGGAAGAACTCGCGCAGGTGGAGGGGGAACCGCGGGTGGTGGTGGAATCACCCGGGGTTGTTGTTGAGGAATCGCAGGTGGAGTTTGAAGAACCCGCGGTGGTGGTGGAAGAACGCATGCTAGCTGGTGGCGTGGTTTAAGTGGAAGAGGTGGAGCCAGTGGAAACGGCTTCCGTCGAGGGTGCGCAGGCTAAAGCCCCGCAGGGGGTACATGTGGAAGAGCCGGCACCCGGGGGTGAAGCGGAGGGATCAGGTAGGGGTCCTTCCGCCAAAGAGTCTCCAATCCGCCCGGACGAAACTCTGGGGGATTATTATTACAGGTTGTACTCCTCCGGTCAAGCTGAAGAAATCCACACCCCTGTGTGGAAGTTAGAGAAAGGAGAAGACTACTCTCACTGGCGGGCGTGCCGTGAGTTTTTCAAGGGAGCTTTCCCTCCAACGGAGGTACGTGTTCTTACTGAACAAGAACAAGAAACCACGTACCACACATACCTCCAGGCAGCTGCAAGTTCCGCCTCTGTGACTTACCAGATTGTTCGTGAACAGTGGGGCTTGCTGAAACAAAAGAAAGATCTTGAGGTTGACCAAGTGGTCCAAAGGAAGGAGCGAGCCAAAATGGTTGCGCGTGAAGCTGCGGTGCAAAGGAGACTGCCTACGCCGACCATCAGCAAGCTGAAGAATGGGCCGTGCTGGGGTGGAAGAGACGGGCTGAAGCCTCTGATGCCACACTTGTGGAGGAGCGCAGGCAGTGGAAAGAGGCTTGTGAAAGGGACAACAAGGAGAACACATCCTTGAGGGATGAACTGGCCCGGTTGCGCGTTGAGGCAGCGCGTGAGAAGAAGGAAAAAGAGGCAGCAGCTGCTGCGGCTACAGAGGCCAGTGTGCAACGCGCAAACAGTGAGCAGAAAGAGGTAACCACTTTACTTTGTGCTCAGTTAACTTTGATATCAATAATTTATGATACTAACCTTGTTATGAACAATCAAGTTAAAGCTTGCGCTGCTCTGGAGAGCGCCAAGAAAGACCTTCAAGCAGCCTTGGTGGAAAAGGCTGAGCTTCAGCGCAGGCTGCGATTGGCGGAAGCCAAGGTGGAGGTGGGTGAGAAAAATTGGAGGATTCTGAAGACGCCCGCGCCATCTCGAGTCGTTGGTGGAGTCGCTGAACGACAACCTTCTATGGATGCAACAGCATGGAGTTGTTAATGTAAGTACTCCGCTTGTCTCTTGATCATTCTGTACTGGTTTTGATTTTCTTTTTGAATTTGAAGATTGCAAACTCCATTCTGAACTCTATGGAGTTAGATGGTGCAGTGGCTAAGCTAGTGGTTGCTGCGCGCCATGATGGGCACGCACAGGGCTATCCTGAGTGTGCGCAAAACATCACTCATGCATTGGACGTTCCATGGGATTCCAGCCACGCTTCCACTCATGGAGTCAATACCGGAGCTACTTTCAATCGGGCACAGCAAGGGTATGATCATCTTGATATCCCAGCATTGGAATTGGTGAGCGAGGCGCTCACCCACGACGACTTCATGGATCGCTTGAAGTATATATTTCCGGAAGAAGCCGAGGACGCTGCAGATGAACACTAGTGTAGGATCCTTAATGTAATATCTTTGTAGGATCTTTGGCTGTGCCGCGCATTGTGCGGTTTTGTAAATATTTTTTTCTTTAATGAAATGTTTCTTCCTTGTTACAATATTTGCGTGAAAAGGACCAACTTTGCGTAGGTATAGCGAATGAAACTGGTAATGAACTCGTGTATGAACATCAGCTCTCATGCGTGTGTCATAGGTAGTGACTTAGGGTTCAAGAGTCATTGTATACCAAGGTGAATTCGCTTAGACCCAAAGTGGTTTTGCGCATTTGTAACGAAACATTAGGATAAAATAAATCATGTAACTCTTGTCTTTATTACACAATGAGGCGTAAGAGCCATATACAAAGTAGACAAAAGATAATGAACTTGCAAATTTACATGTTGCACTGCCTTAGCTGTTGTGCATTCCATGTCCTAGGTATGTCTGTGCCATCCAAACGCTTAAGGGTGTAAGCGCCTTTTCCTAGGACTTCATGAATAATGTATGGACCTTCCCATTTGGGTGCAAGTTTTCCAGGACGTTCAGCGTTAGACGCTTCATTGTCGTGTAGAACAAAGTCACCAGGTAAGAAGGTACATATGCGGAATCGTGCGTTGTAGTATTTCTCGAGCTTGGACTTGTACTTTGCTTCATTGATGACAACGTTTTCACACCTTTCTTCTAGTAAGTCCAAGTAAAGTATGCGCTCGTCTTCATTGTTTTGTTTTGCGCAGCTAACATGCGTGGTGATGGGAGGCCTATCTCTGCAGGAATTACTGCCTCTGTTCCATACACAAGGCTGAAAGGAGTTTCGCCTGTGCTGGTTTTTTGCATGGTTTGGTGAGCACAAAGAATGCTTGGCAACTCATCTACCCAGCCTCTTTGCACAGTACCCAATCTCGTCTTGATCTCTTCGACGATACTTTTGTTAATGCTTTCCACTTGGCTGTTCCCTTGGGGATGCGCGACCGAAGTGAAAACATGCTCGATATGCATTTCCTTCATCCATTGTTGTAGCTCTTCAGCTGCAAAGTTGGGGCCATTGTCACTGACTATGCGCAGGGGTAATCCGAAACGACATATAATGTGCTCCCAAATGAATTTTCGAACCACAGTAGCTGTGGTGGATGCAAGGGGTTTGGCCTCAATCCATTTGGTGAAGTAATCGACTGCAACTATTATGAACTTCACCGCGCATGGGGCATCTGGGAAAGGTCCCACCATATCGATTGCCCATTGTTGGAAGGCCAAGCTGTTGTGACAGGGATCAAAGGATTCTTGGGGCGCAATGTCTTTGGAGCATGGCGCTGGCATGAAGCGCACTTCCGTAGTGTTTCAACTGCATCTAGGTGCATGCTAGGCCAATAGTAACCGGCGTTCATGATCTTTGCTATGACCATGCGTGGACCAGCATGAATTTCGCATAACCCTTTGTGTATTTCGTGGATCAAGTACTATGCATCTTGCGGATCAACGCAGCGGAGGAGCGGTACCAGATACGACTTCCGGTATAGGATACCGTCTGCCATTTCATAATTTATTGCCTTGTTCTGGACCTTCCTTGCTTCTGCTTTGTTCTCGGGGAGAATCCCGTGTTGCAAAGGATGGATTCCCCACTTCGATGATGTTGACTTGGCGCAAAGGAACAGATGGGTTTTTGAGTACCTCAATGCGCACCTCACGCGTGAGGTGCTTGAAACTTGTAGCGGCTAATTTGCTGAGCGTGTCGGCATGCTTATTTTCACTTTGCTTGACATGGGTTATCTTAAAGTGTTGGAATTTGGTTATTAAGGCTTCCGCCTGTTCTAGATACAATGCCATCGTCTCGCCCTTTGCGTCGTATAGGCCGTTGACCTGACCTGCGATTAAAAGAGAGTCGACGTTTGCCTCCAAATTCTGTGCACCCATTTTGATTGCCAACCAAAGACTTGCCAGGAACGCTTCGTACTCAGCGTCATTATTGGTGCTTTTGATATCCAACCTGATGGCGTAAGTGAACTCTTGATTATCGGGGCTTATTAAGCGAAAGCCTGCCCCTGCGCTATCATCGTTGGATGCGCCACCTGTGTGAAGTATCCAAGTGCGGTCATCTGTAACCAGCGTTAGGTTCTGTACAGCTTCACACTCATGCGCTTTATTCTGTGGTACCTCCACAATAAAATCGGCTAATATCTGGCCCTTTATTGATGGGCATGGTTTATACACAATATTGTGTCCACCGAGCTCGATTGCCCATTTGGCTAGACGTCCAGAGATGTCCGGTTTCGACAAGATCTGGCCCAAGTGATAGTTCTAGAGAACTGTTATCACATGGCCAGAAAAATACCGACGCAACCGTCGGGAGGCATGGACCAAAGCTAGAGCAAGCTTTTCCATCATGGGATATCGCGTCTCTGGGTCAGTGAGGGCTGACGTAGTAGATCGGAGTTTAAACTCCTGCGCGTTCAACTAGCAGAATTGCTCCCAGAGCGATATCAGATGCGGAAAGGTAAAGTATCAATGCCTCGTTCTTCTGCGGTGCTATGAGCGTTGGCAGTTGAATTAAGCACTCCTTCATTTGGGTGAAGGCTTTCTCCGCATCAGGAGTCCACTGAAACTTGTTTTGCTTCACACAGTTCCGCAAGGTGCTGATGAATGAGAAGGATTTCATCGCGTGGTTGGCCAGGAACCTATTCAACGCAGCCAGCCGCCCCGCCAACTGTTGCATTTTTTTATAGTTGAGGGTGATGGCATACGCTGAATTGCTTCCACTTTATCGGGATTCACTTTGAATCCATTGCGCGTGACAATTAATCCCAGGAATTTGCCTTCTTCCATTCCAAACGAACACTTGCTGGGGTTCAGCTTCAAGTTTGCCTTGTGCAAGGATGTAAACGTCTTTTGGACGTTTGCTAGCATCTTCTCTTCATCCGAGCTCATGATGACGAGGTCCTACACTTCCACATTTTCACCAATTTCATCCCCGAGACATGGTCCATTAAACGTTGGTAGGTGGCTCCAGCATTTCGCAGTCCGAAAGGCGTTTTTGTGTAACAAAAAATCCCTTTGTGTGTTCGGAAAGCAGTCTTGTCTTCATCCTTTTTCTTCATTTGGATTTGGTGGTAGCCTTTGTAACAATCGAGGAAGCATTTCTACCTAAATTAAGCGAGGGAGTCCACCTTTTTGTCGATTTCAGGTAAGGCGTAGCAGTCCTTGGGACATGCCTTGTTGAGATCCTTGAAATCGACAAACATGCGCCAACTACCGTTGGACTTTTGGACCATGACTGGGTTGGCGACCCATGTCTGATATCGTACCTCTCGGATGATTCCTGCTCGGAGAAGCTCTAACACTTGCTCGTTCAGGGCGCGGGTCTTTTCAGGACCGAAGCTGCGCTTTTTCTGAACGATGGGTTGTACTAAAGGGAACGTGTGCAGTGCGTGCTCAACTATGTCCATTGGCACTCCAGTCATATCCGCTGGTGACCATGCAAAAATATCCAAATTTCAGAACAACAGTTGCTTGAACCGCGCTCTAACTGCGGGGGTCATTGTAGTTCCTAACAGGACTGTCTGTTCCGGGTACTTGTTGTTCAGTACCCATTTTTCTAGTTCACCGTTGGATGATGGCTTTGGTTGTTTCATCAGTGGTCCTCTTCAATGGACATGATTTCCTTCTTGGCGTACATAATGGCCACCCTGGTTTCTGTTGGGAAACTGCAGGCGGCGTGGGGAATGGAAGTGATTATGTTGAACTCCCGTTGAGTACGCCGGCCTAGTTATACATCATGGCGCAAGGTTGCGGGCATGACCATGTAATTCACCGAGATCGTGCGGGAGTGTCTTCTGTCGGAAAGAGTCACCGGAAAAGAAATTTGACCTAGAGGAAAATTAGCCTCGTTGCAGAAACCAGTGAGTGGGAAATCCACAGGTTCTAGGCGCGCCTTGTCCTCTGGGTCTAGCTGCTAGAAGCACTGTTCATATAGATAATGTCCATAGAGCTCCCAGGGTCTATGAACATGTAGCCGGTGCGGTAGTGGCTAAAGATGCCAGTTATCACTACCGGTCGGTCTTCTTGTGGGCCCATGGGAACTACGGGGAAGATGACCTACTGTTCACGCCAGTGAGGCGTGCAGCTCTTCTGGTGGTTGCACTTGCGTGACAGACCACCCTGGATCATATGAACAAACTACATTTTTTTATAACCCGGGCCCTTGCCGCCTCGAGTGATTTGGCGCACCTCCTTGCGCACATTTTGCAATAAGTGGGTGAGCTTCCCACTCTTTAGTGCTTTTTCAATCTCCATGCGCAAGGAGATGCAATTATCAGTTGTGTGCCCCGTATCATTATGATAATCACAGAAAAGGTTAGGGTCTTGACCTTTCTTATTGCGCATCTACACCGGCTATTTAAACTGATGGTCTTCAGTACTGAGGACCTCTGCCGGTGTCTTCATCAGTGGGGTCCACTGACGATCGCGATTATCTTGTTTTATTTCTCGCTGGGTAGCGAGTTTATTGATGGTCGCTCGTGCGTCGACCGGTGTGTGGGGAGGGTTCTGACTGTGGTCCCTCCACCCTTTACTATTCTTCCCAAAACCCCTGCTCAAGTCTTGGGGACGGTGATGAGGTACGGGAGGTCTACTATTATTGAGGTTGCACTCTGTCTGCGCGTAGACCTGTGCCGCTGCCATGCGTTTCTCCCAGCTTTTAGGGAGGCCTGTAGTTCCTGACAAGACTTTGATCATCTCGTCATAGCGCACGACATATTTGAACTGTGCATGAATCAGGTCTTCATGCACGTCCCCTATCTCTAGCACCTCTTTATTGTAGCGGGTGATTAAGTCCTCTAGACTTTCACCATCACGCCGCGAGATGTACATTACGTCAGAAGAATCTATGACGTAACGCCGTTGTTGGCTGAAGTGTGTCAGGAACTTGTCTTTTAAGTCGTTCCACGATGCGAGCTTGCCTGTGGGAAGGTTGTCAAACCATAGGCGTGCAACCCTGTGAGAGTTTAAACAAATAGGTGACACCACATAGGTAGCGTCCAGCCTTCGATCAGTCTTGAGCCCGTGAAAAGACGCAAGTGGTCATCTGGGTATGTCAACCCGTTGTACTTCCCGATGTTGGAGGGGAGCTTTGCACGCTCCAATGGCGCAAGCACGATCTCCTTGATAAATTTGGAGTGTTCGGCTGCTTCATCCGGCCGGTAGATCAAGTTATAATTATGCTCCGCTTCCGGGTTGTAACCTCCCCGTGGAGCAGATCTGTAGGAAGCATGATGTTTTGGTAGCCGGTGAAACCCACTGGCGCTGTCACCCTCGCCATAAGTTTTGTCATCCTCACGCTGGGTGTACCGCTCCCCGTGGGGACGCGGGCCCAACCATGAGTGGATAAATGCTCGTCTAAGAGAGTGAGATTCAGGTTTAGGCGGCGGTTGCGTGTACTCCATCTCTTGGGGATGGAGGTCATATGGTAAGCTCGCCCCAGCTGGCGAGTCGTAACTCAGTATTCTTGGTGCATGCGAAGCATGCCCCTGAACAGCGGGCTGCACTGGGGCAGCATGAGGGTTTGTTTGTTCGTAGAGTTGCGTGTAGACGGCGTTTAAGGCCGTCTGAGACTTTATATACCAAGACATCGGGATCTCACCCGGGGGTAAGACCGATGTGATCGGTACAAAAGGAGTCTCTAGTTGAGCTCTGGGCTAATCGGAACGTTCACTCGGCCGGAGTCGTGAAGAATTCCGACGTTTTCAGAAGAATCTTCTTCCACTAGTCCGTTGATTCGAGAGGCATTAACCGTGTTCTTGCCTTCTGCTCGAGGACCTCGTGGAGTGTTGGATGGGAACTCAGCCATGTGGACATGAGGTTTATGAAAAAAAAAACGAGAGCGAAAGAGCTGATGAGAATGAGAAAGGAAATAGCGGATGGCGCCAATGAAGAAGCACCGATTGAACCTAGGGATATCCGGGGATATATAAGTTACAACCAGGGTGTTTCTACATAAAGGGGTTGCCTCTTCGTTCGTTTCTGGGGTTATCTCACTCAGGCTGATCTGCAAAACGAACAGCGCCATTAGCCTTGTCACAGGGAAAAGGGTGGTTTTCTCCATGACCACACTCCAGCGTGAGAATAAGTATTGGGTAAATTTCAAGTAATAAGCGTAGATGCTTGTATACGTGACTGCAAGCAATAGATTGTGTGTTTTACCTGGTGGACTAATACTTATTTTATAGCCGAAAGTTAGTTGGATTAGGAGATGGGCTGATGGGCCTTAGGCCCGGCCCAAGCGACTAGAGACATCCCTTTTATCCCTTGCGTCAGACATTAAATGTCCCCTGCAGGGGAATTAATGTCTTATGTCAGGAGGTGTGGTCTGTTTGCCGCTGAATGGTGCCACGTGTACAGACAGTAAGGACGGACATCTCTGGCGTCGGTGCTGCTATCAGCCGAAAGTGGAGAAGGTGGAACAATCACTGGCGTAGATATGGTTGGTGTACACTCTGGTGTCTGTGTCACTGTTCATTTGACGCTGTCAGACACAACCTACCGAGCAACCATTCGTCACAGTTCTGCCACTTTGTACCCTTGAGTATGGTCAACACCTCTTAGTGCTCACCCCTTCTGCGAGGCTGTCGGCATTTTCCCGCCAGCGTAGAATGGCAGGGATAAATCCTTTTGTCTACAAGACTATGAGGTGCTCTCATGTTTGTCTTGTCCTTGCAAGGTTTTTAGGATTTAAGACTAGAGGGTTGTATGCTTCGCGCAAGGTCGATTAGCCTGCGCGTGTAAGTCTAACTTGTCGTTGCGCCAAGTACACAAGGCTCATTGTGTGACTTATTGGTGTTGGTCTAATTTACCGTTGCGCTGAGTGCGCAAGGCTCATTGCGTGACCATTTGTTGTTGGTCTAATTTACCATTGTACTGACTGTACAAGGTTCATTATGTGACCATTTGGTGTTGGTCTAATTTACCATCGCGCTGAGTGCGCAAGGTTCATGTGTGACCATTCGATGTTGGTCTAATTTACCGTTGTGCTGAGTGCGCAAGGTTCATTGTGTGACCAAGTTGGTGTTGGTCTAATTTACCGTTGCGCTAAGTGCGCAAGGTTCATTGTATGACCAAGTTGGTGTTGGTCTAATTTACCTTTGCGCTAAGTGCACAAGGTTCATTGTATAACCAAGTTGTGTTAAGGAAGACGCACCATTGCACATTGCACGCAAGGTTATCCTTGTAGTTATGATGTTGGGTGTATGGTTCTACGCACAGGCGCATGGTTTTTGGGACCATACCCCTCCAAAGTGTGATCATTGATTCACCAAATTGCACCATTTGTGGTAGAACAAACCACAAAACTCAAGATTGTGTTTATCTAAAAAAGTTTGATGTCAAAAGAAATGAAAAGACCAAACAGAGTTTTGTCCCTGTCCAAACATCTGTTACCAAACAATTAAATACAACCTCTGCTCCCAGAAAGGTTCAAGTAACAAATGCACCACCAGCTAATAAATTTCCAAGAGGATATGGCAACCTACTTACAAGAGTGTACCACTTGGCTATGAGGTTTACAAAATACCATCTAAACCAAGAGTTAATAGGCATCCTCATGGTTATGATCAATTGATAGGAAATGGTTCACAACCGATGTTATCTAAATTTTTCAAAACACTGACCATATTCCTGGACTTGAGGCAGGAATGTCTATGACCCCATCCAAAGCCATCCTGGTGGATGGCTTTGGAAACTCACATAAACTAATTGTTTACTAATGTGCAGCGAGCTTCTACTTGCCTTGATAGTTTATGGTATGTAGATAGTGGAGGTACCAGTAGAGCCCTAATCAACTATTTCATGGCACATGGAGTGGGTGATATATCCTTTGGTAACAATTCAAAATGGAATGTAATCAACTATTTCATGGCACATGGAGTGGGTGATATATCCTTTGGTAACAATTCAAAATGGAATGTGTTAGAGTCAGGGACAGTCCAGGCTGGGAAACTCAAGTTTGAACATCTTAATCTTATTTACAATCTAAAATTTAATCTTCATAGTGTATCTCAAATGAGTGACAAAGGCAATGGATCATTCTTCACTAAGAAAACTTGTCAGATTGTTGGGCCAGAAGTGGTTAAAAATATTGATCAAATCATAGCTGAGAGCAAAGCACAACTTGTTGCTCACAGGAGTGGCAATGTGTATGTAGTTGATATGATTGAAAGATTATCCAATGTCCAATGCATGTCTGTTCTCAGTTGCTTCTAACAAAGAGACAGAACTATGGCATAGAAGACTTGGTCACACAATTCTTAAAACTATCACTACACTCTCCAAACAAGGTCTTGTAAGAGGTCTTCCATCAAAACAATTCACCTGTGATGAACATTGTGTTTCCTGTTTAAAAGGTAAACAATATGAAAGTTCATATAAATCGATTGAAGAGTCTAAGACAAGCTAGTGTTTGCAATTACTATACATGGACTTGTTTGGCCATGTAAAAATCACGAGTCTTAAAAAGAAGAGATATTGTCTTGTCATAGTTGATGATTTTACAAGGTTTACATGGACCTACTTCATGCACTCCAAAGATGAGACTGCAGGCATTTTGCAAAATTTTGTAAAACAAGTTGAAAAACAATTTGGCCTACCAGTAAAAGTCTTTAGGAGTGACAATGGGACAGAGTTTAAAAATAAGGAGTTGGATGATTTCTGTGTGTCAAAAGGGATTGTTAGGCAATACAACATCCCAAGGATACCAAAACAAAATAGGGTGGTTGAAAGGAAAAAATAGAACTTTGATTGAAGCTGCTAGAACAATGCTTGCAGACTCAGGTTTACCCTTGTCTTTTTGGGCAGAGGCTGTAAACACTACTTGCTATGTACAGAAAAGAGTTTTAATTAACCCCCAAAATCAAAAGACTGCTTATGGAATTTTGTACAAGATTAAATCTCTGATCTCTTATTTCAAAATCTTTGGCTGCCCATGTTTCATTTTAAACTTAAAAGATTCAATTTCAAAATTTGCAACCACAGTAGATTGTGGTTATTTTCTGGGATACTTAACCACTGCTAAAGCCTACAGAGTCATTAATTTAAGGACTAGGTGTGTGGAAGAGACCTTGAATGTAAAGTTCAATGAACTGTCTTCGTTAAAAATCCCAGCATATCCTGTTGAACTGTTTGATTTAGATAAATTTACATGTGAAGATGTGTCTATCAAGACTAACAATGAAGGTACACCAAAGTCTTCACATCAAGAGTTTGGATATGACATTGTGATTCCACAATATAAAGTCATTTCATCCACCAGAGAAATAGATGTTACTAACAACTATGAAAACTCTACCACTACTAGATCAACAGTTGTTGATCCTCAAACCTCTGCCAACTCATCTAGTCAAACCTTTGTTGACAAAAGTCCATTCTCTATGAACAAAAGTCAACCCATCTTTACCCCTATTCCACCCATACCTCCACCTCCACTCCAAACAGATGTTGGCTCTTCAAGATTGCCAACAGGTGTTAGCTCAGATAATTCCCATCTGCAGCCTTCACCTCAAAATGCCATTGTTCCATATAAGGGAGATCTGATCTACCTTAAAAACCATCCATCTGACCAAATTATTGGCAACGTCAATGAAGGGGTTCTCACAAGAAGTTAATCCCAAAAGATTTGTCTTTTTGCTGGTTTTCTATCACTCACACAACCTGTCAAGTACCAAGATCCACTAAAAGACAACCGTTGGGTAGAGGCCATGCAAGAAGAGCTCCTACAATTCAAAAGACAACAAGTATGTGAACTTGTACAATTGCCTTAGGATGTATGTCCCATAGGCACAAAATGGGTCTTCAAAAACAAATCAGATGAAAGGGGTATTGTTGTCAAAAAAAGCTAGGCTTGTGGTTCAAGGCTACAGACAAGAAGAAGGCATTGATTATGATTAAACTTTTGCTCCTGTTGCAAGACTAGAGGCCATCATATTGTTTTTAGCCTTTGCTGCTAATCACAACATCAAGGCATATTAAAAATCATGTCTTACATTCCACAACCAAGCACATTGATATCAGACATCACTTTGTGAGATATTGCTATAAAAAAGGTTAGATTTCTCTGCATCATGTTCCAACTAAGGATCAGCTAGTAGATGTTCTAACAAAGTCTTTAGATACATCTACTTTTGAAAGCTTGATCTCGAGAATTGGCATGCTTAACATGGATTAAAAGCAAAATTTTGTTTTCCATGAATAAAAAGCATTAAATTGTTTTCAGAAAATCAAAAACCCATCCTTAAAAATAGCTAAAATTGAAAAATTTTTAACAATCCTAAAAGTCTGTTTTAAACCACTGTTACTCTAAAACCTCTATTTGGCACTATTCCCATCCACTGCTTGGGCTAAACCACTGTTTTGCCTTATCCACTGATAGCTATCATTTGATAGAGTAAAATCTCTACTTTTCATGACCACTTTTCTCAACCACTGCTGGTTCCCAACAACGTTTCCCTAACAACTGTCATCCATTATCCATAAGAGGTTACACATGGACAGATGATTGGCCATCAGATCTTTGAAACCGCTGCCACGTCAGCATTCACTTTTTCCCTTCTATATCACCGTTCCATCCAAACAGAGTTTTTCCTTGCCGTCTAGAATTCAAAATTCTCAAAAGCGGTTTCCATTACTCTTGTCTTCTTCATTACTCCTCACTTTTGTGTCCGATCATGGCTCTTAACATCAAATTCCCACATAACTACCTTCCCACATTCGAGAAAACCGACAATAATACTTCATTCCATCCAATAATTGATGTTCTTACATCCTCAAAATACAAAGACATCATGCTTGCAAACGCACCAATTTATGTGGATACTCTCCGACAGTTCTGGGCAAATGCTAAAGTTGAATCTCAAAAGAAAAAGCCATATGCTATCACTTCCAAGGTCGGAGAAATCCTTGTCCAAATTTCCCCTTCCTCAATCTCCACAACTTTTGGTCTAAATGACTTAGATGCGAACGCTTCTTTTGGCAAGCAGGAATTACATGCTGAGTTCATTGAATGTGGGTATGAGGGTCAGTTACCTGGTGTTAACATTTATAAACCAAACCTTCCTACTGAAATGAGATATTTTTTCCATACCTTACTTACATGTCTTCATCAAAGACCACCTCATTTAATGAGATTCCACAAAATATTCAATTTCTAGGATAAGCTATTTTAACAAAATATGATTTTAACCTATCACATGTATTGTTTATGGACTTGGTGGCAAATTATAATAAAATTTCAAAAAATAACGCGTTTCTTTTGTATCCTAAACTTTTGAGCTATTATCTACAAAAATAACTTCCAGAAAAGGATTTAAACAAGGTGTTGTTTTTGAGATGAAGAGTCTTACTACTGAAACTTCTACAAGAATAAAAATTGTAACACCTCGTAAAATTCACGTCCGGTAGGATACAAACACGTGTACATGCCCTCGATAATACCTCAAATGAGTTAGCCACTCAACTAACCTAAAACTTGTCCAAAATTCACAAATTTATTATACCTAACTGTAACCTACGGTCTAGGACCATAGGCTATGGTCTAAAGCTGCTGAAACAAAATTACATTGACCGTAAGCTACGGTCTGGCGACCGTAGCCTACGGCGGGCATCTGAAGCCTTACTTTTTCACTATTTTAACTTTCAACTAATTACCCAGAGGCCCCTAGACTTTATTATCTTCGTGTTACTTGTTTAAACAAGTTGTTTCTCGACCCGAACAACTTCCGGGTGATGGGATATCTCTTGAATTACCATCCTTAAGTATTCCGCTTCTTCACCAAACCTTTAACTTTACTAATTTAGGTAAATTAACCTTTAAAACCATAAGGATACGCATTTATCATATTCTATGCTAGTAACTACGAATAAGTCACAAAAGTACCTTGTGTGACACTCGTTAACGTCCGGTTATTCACACTCTTCTTCAACACATCACGTGTTGAACGAAAAAGACTAAGTTGAGTCATTATCTCATTGAATATAAGTCAAGGGACAATTCATGACAATCCATAAAACTATATTTTGAGGGGCTAAATGTGTTGAAACCTCAAAGTTTTGTCAAGATGCCACCTCTCCTACAAATTGCCACACTCTTGCAGCTCTTGACACCTAAATAGACACTTGTGATGATCCTACAACACCTCTAACACCTGGCTTCATCCTCACACACCCCTCTTGCACTGTAAATAGACCATCAAGCTCACCTCATTCTTTGCTCGTTCCTTTTTTCTCCTCTCTATTACACTCTTGGAAGTTCCTGATCATTTAGGACCTTCCCTTTGAGTTCTAAAGTTTCTCTTTGATCACTTGTAAGTGTTCCATCTTTGCTCTTTTCTTTTTATAGGCTTTTAATAGCCAAAAGTCAAGCATTTTTACAAATGCTTTGACTTTCGGTTAAGACCATTATGGTCCAGCCATTGTTTGAAATAAACATGGCTAAGTGATCGTAATGAGGAAAGTATTAATCCCTCAAAAGGGCACCTCCTAAGGATCACGTTTACTAGGTCAATTGACAAGTCAAAGTTTATGTTTTAAAAAGTCAAACGGGTCAGATTTTATAAATATTATGATCTGAGTTTATACATGTTATAAATACATTTTTGACACTTAAAAAAGTTGGTAACAATTATTAGAACATGTGGGAACATGTTCGGCTCATCAATTCCAGTCCTAGGGTCGGTTCGCAACCGAAAGTCACAAAGTTTGACTTCTGCTTTGACTTTCGATTCTGACCCGACTTAGATTAGTTTACTACTTACTTATGGTCGCATTATGATCGTAATACAGTGTAGCATAACCCTCTGAGGTTATATTACATGATCATAATCATAATCAGAGTTTATGCACAAGTTCCTCTAAATGTCAATCTTTGACTAAAATGCCCATTTTACATAAAACAAGGTTTTAATCAACGATGAACTTGCAAATGAATTACCTATTGATATGTTAATGTAATTAACATATTATAATGTTAATATTTTGATCATAAACTAAGTTTTAATATAATATCATAAATTATATTTTTAAAAGACCAAAATGCCCTTTCGGTGCATAGTTTGGTCCTAAACCATAAACCACACTTATGTGTGCTATCTTACTGATAATATATTTCAAATTAAATTTTTCCAAAGTGTTTATGATCATAACATCAGAATATATGCAAGTTCCTTTTATATGACATATAATGGCCAAACCGTCTTATAAGGCGTAGTTTCGTTTTAAAACCTCAACGGGCATATAAGTTGATATCATACTGATATTACAACTTATTTAAAGTATAATGACATATGGAACTTGTTCATGACTCATCCGGTTACCCGATATCGCTTATATGCATAGGTTATGTATTTGTAACTGGTTTACGAAAAATAACCAAAACGGGTTTAACCTTATCATTTTAATCTCAAATTCCAGAATGTTAATTTTTTACCCATGACATACAAGTCTTAAGTACTTGTTGGGTTTAAACTACATTCTATCCAGTCATCGCTTAATCTAGTGTATTGTACCGTTTTGATCCTTTAAGCTAGTCAGTCTAAGTCTATGACTTAAATAGGACCATTAGCATTCTAATTGGTTAGCTTATGCCATTATTCCAGACTAAAGCCTTCCAGTAAATCCTAATGGCACTTATCTAATTGATTAAATGGCTGAGTTAATATAAACTTGCATTTAAATCAAGTGCTAGCTCAGGTAAATACTCTTAGCTTATTTTCCCTACACGGGCTTGGGTTACGGTAAATTATTACTACTTGGTCGGAAATGGGATCAATCGAATGTTGGATTGTGGCTAGTAAATATGCATATTCCGATTTGTCCAGTTTTGTTTGATAACTTAAACATTGGGGGTTAACGACCGTGTACTGGATGTCCTCGGCTCATTTAAGTTACTAATGGCCATGACCAAAGCACGGGGTGTAGGCATACACCCGACAGATGCGAATGCTAAAATATTTTTACCCACAAGTTGGGGATAACTCCTTCGTGGGTTCATAAGTGGTGTGTCAGTTAACATGTCTCAGTCTCTGTACTGGGCCCCATATGTATTGACAAACATGTGAATCTGTTAACAAGGTTATAAGTATAACTTTCCCAAGTTATAAAAGATTTTTCGTGCCCTGTGCACTTAAATCAATTTTTGAAATGTTTTCAAAACGAGTTAGTTAATTGTAGTTACCAGCGAAAGCTGGCGTATTTTTAAAAGACTAAGTTGCAGGTACAATACGAAATAGGCTGGAAGCTGCTTGGTATTGATATAAGAGGATGTTGGGCTTATACTAGTGAAGATTTACACATTAGTGCAACATTTGGGCTTATTGGAGGGTATTGGGCTTCCTAGTGCCTTATGGGCCTAGGGTTGTAATTGTTGGGCTAGATAGTTAGTATAAATATATGTATTAGGTTAATGTTTTGGAGTTAAAGAGATATAACTAAACACTTGTATCAGACACTATTCTGGTGTATGCAAGTTGTTTGTTAATTCAAGAGTTGTTATTCATCCTAATATTTATTTCCGCAATTGATTAGGTTTACGATACCTGTTAGATCCGATTTCGGGACTTACAATTGGTATCAGAGCCTGTTGTACAATACAGGCTCCAGGTATCGCAGATTGAAGAGCTGTTCGAAATTGGAATTTGTTGCTGTTCAACCCGGATTACTGTTCAGTATTGAAGACTGCTGTGATTTGATCGGAATTTCTATTTTTCCGAAGAACTCGAAGAAGGATTGAAGATTTCGGATTCGGTACTGTTGCGGATTCCGAAGAACACGAAGAAGTTTCAAGGATTTCGGATTGGCCACTATTGAAGATCCCGAAGAACACGAAAGAGATCATCCATCTCGGATTGATCCCGGACTATTGTTCCTGAAAGATTTCAACAATTCAATCCGGATTTGCTACTATTTCGGATATGGAACACTGTTGGTGGTTATCCGTTGTAGGGAATTCGGACTACTGTTGTAGGGAATTCGGACTACTGTTGCATTCGGATAAGACTATATTCCGGACTGATATCATTTCGGATCAAGTTCATTCCGGATCAAGTCTCATTCCGGATTCTTTCTCATTCTAGACGAAGATTCATCTCGGATTCATTTCGGACTAGTTTTTCATTCAGGATTTTTCTCATTCCGGACCAAGTTTTATTCCGGATTTCTTTATTTCAAATATACACTACTTTCCGGATTATCATCTCGAACTCGTCCATCTCGGATTGTTTTCGGATCTGTCTATCTCGGATTCAACCATCTCGGATTGATATCGGATCAACCATCTCGGACTCATTTCGGACACATTTATCTTGGGCACATATTCAGATCACTGTTCATTATACAATTAAAAATTAACTTTACTTTAATTTACTTGGTAATCGTAATAAAGTTAACCATGATGAATAGTTACATGACCGCTCAAGATTTGACTAATGCCACTTTAGCTGCACTGCAATCACAGACTCTGGCCCTCCATCAGGAATTAGATCAAGTTATTGGCACTTCAACTAAGGTGCCCCGTCTATTATATGGATATGAGTACTATGAGTGGAAGTTCAGATTCAAGCAGTATTGCACGGCCAAAGAGCCTAGGGTGTGGAGATGTATTATGAATGGTCCTCGACGATTGTTTACAGTACCGATCAAGATCCAAATACAAAGATTCCAAAGCCCAGTCACTTGTGGACTCCGGAGGATGTGAAAATTACTGAAGAAGATGAAAAGGCTTCAGCTGTGTTAACAATGGCTCTTGGACCTGATATTTCTATTGCGGTCAAAAATTGCAAGACCGCTAAGGAAGTGAGGAGTGAATTGCAAAATCTTTATGAGGGAAATGCTGATATGAAGCCTAGCAGAGTAAATCAGCTGAATCAACAATGCACCTCCTTTAATCACATTTATGGGGAAACCATTGAAAATCAGATCCGAAGATATGTGAAGCTCGTTTCTCAGATGATATCAGCTGAGATTACTCTTACCAACAGTGCTATGAATAGACAACTGTCAAATTCATTACCGAAGAGTTAGGTTGCTGATGTTGGAATGATCAAGAAGACAAAAAACCTGAATGATGTCACTCTCACAGAAATGATTGCAACTATTAAATCTTGTGAGATAGATAATAAGCAGAGACAATCATCAGAGTAGTTTGATGGTGGCTTGTATTACAGGGCAAAATGCAGCATTAATGTCACAAAATCTGGTTTATAGCCCTCTGCAAGGAAGTTCTCATACACCGGGAAGTTCAAACGTGGTGTATAGTCCTCTTGCCACACCATAAAAGACTCAGTACGTCTACGGTCTTCAGTCTCAGACTCCTATTATGATTTCTGTAGCGCAAGTTCAGACACAATACCATGCTCAGTATCCTAACATGGTGTTTAGCCCTGCTATTCCAGCTGCAGCTCAACAAGGCGGCATTCCTCAATCTGTTGCTCCTGCACCGGCTCCTGCTCAAGTTGTGTCCAATTCTGCCTTTCTTACTAAGGAAAATGAGGAGAAATTGGCCATAGCTGCCTCAATGACTAACAGCTTAAATGCCTTTTTAGCATGTGACCTGACCCCCCGTCTATTCTTCCAACTGAAGTAGATCAAATAATGGAGGAGGATCTGGACGAGAATGACGTATCCTGGAATCTTGCATTGGCTGCTTTCTGTGTCAACAAGTTTCAAAAGAAGTATAGGCGGCAACCATTGTCAAATCTGAAGACTGGGCTCACAAAAGATAAACTTAGGTGTTATAGATGTCATGAGCCAGGACATTTTGCAAGGGAGTGCAAGAAGCCGCCACCTGGATATGTGTCATCTAGAGTGGCAGACATACAGAGCAGTGATAGACAGCTGGTGCCAGTCTCTCCTTCAAAGTCTACTACAAGTCCCTCAAGCAGCTCTGGTGGAAATCAACAGCTTTGGTGGCACGACAGCACGAAGGATTCAACTGGGCAGATGCTGCAGCTCAGATGGAGACTTTGAATCTTTCTAAGATCAGCAACCACTGTATGATGGCGCAGACAACTGAGACACCTGATCTTTCAGAAATGGTAAATCGAATTCTCTGTTCTGATAGTTGTCATTTTAAATTATCACAAATGTGCGCCCATAATTCAACTCTTGTGGCTGAATATCAGCAAGCTGCATCACAAAACATCACCCTTAAACATAAGAACAAACTTCTTATGGAAAAGTTCGAAGCTCAAAAACAAGATATAGCTCAGCTAAAGCTTGACTTGAACCAACAGCAATGTTGGGTATATGACTTTAAGCTAAAATTAGCTGAAAAGGACGTAGAACTTCAAGCAGCATTCGCCAAGCTAAATTCCTTGATAGGGAAGTTTCAAGAAAATGAAATAAATAAATATTAAAAAAATTGAAACTTCTAGCAAGCTGGTCAAGGACTTGTGTGATCTACAACTTAATTATCAGAAAAATTATACAAAAAGTCTTGGGTACAATAGGGCTCCTCCACCATATAATCATAAATATACAAGAATGCCTGAATCCGAGGCTGATCTAGGCTGATCTAGAAAATGCAGAAAATATGATGTATGGTAAACCTTCAGATTATCTTTCTAAACCGTGGAAGCCCTAGTACCCAAAGTTCTCAAAGCCAACTGAACTCAAGAGGGATGATGTTTTCATTACTTCAACACCATTTTCACACGAATCTGGTGACCATCCATCTTGTAGTCAGTTGATTAGAGAAAATGACGCCTAAGGCAGAGGCAGTAACATCACCCACCAAATCAAAAGGAGAAAATTCTTTTGAAACTGAAACTGACTCAGTGAACGATACTAACGTTTCTACCTCTGTGCAGAAGAAATATTAGTTAAGGATATTACAGATGGTGATCAAGAAGAATGTCTGAATTCGAATTCAGACAATTCAGCTGCTGACTATGATTTTTTTAAACCTGCTTTTGACATTTTGAATCAATTTCTTGCTAAACAATTTAAATTCTCAGACAGTGTTGGTTGTGTTGATAACACAGACAAATTTAATTCTGGTTTTTCATCTAATGCTGATGTTTTGAATGCTAATAATAAATGTGATAACTCGTGTGATGAAAACATGAATTCTCTACAGGTACAGCATCAACAGATGATTCGGTTTCCTCAGTTCCAACTGAAGAGACTGAAATTTCTTCTCCAGAGGTTTCGTCTGTTGATGCTAATCCCAGGGTTGACAGTGAGGAATTCAACTAACCAACTGACCTGTGAAGAATGACGCTGGCACAGTACTAGAGGAATCGGGTGAATCAGCATCTTCAAACAAAGAACAATGGACTAATTCTGAAATGACAGAAAATGAGCATTCTCTCTCTACTGACTCAGACAAAAATCTTGAAATTGAATCTGAAGCGGACTCTCAAACTTTTCAAAATGTAGAGATTCCTCCCGTTTTTGATGATTCAAGCTCATTTTCATGCAGTTCAGAAAAGGATGTCCCTGCTGAGTTACCCGTTTCCTCTGCAGAATCTGCCACGCAAAATGACTTGAAAACTAATAATAAGAAACGGAGAACGCGTAGATCCAAAAAGAAGAAAACCAAACAGGCATCTCATACAAAAGAACAGGCGACTGCTAAGTCACTTCCTCATTTCGAGAAATCAACTCAGCAGCCCCAAACTGAATCTGTTAAGCTACCAGCTGAACAGAAATCAGTTAAATTTGTGCCTAAGTTTACTCACTTCGAATTGTTTAATTCAAATCACAAAACTAACAAGTGTACTGATGGTTGTGCGCATGCAACAGCAAGACCAAAACCTTGCACCAGCCGTCAATATCAGCAAGCAAGAAACTGACAGACAAAATGCCTAGAATCTCCCAAGCGGTACGGACTGTTTTCTTCCAGAAGAGGCAGACCTGTTTCAACTGTGGATTTCCCGGGCATACTGCACGAAATTGTCAAAAAGCTTTTACACCTTTTAAAGCATTATACTCAAAATATCAGAAAGTTATGCCTAATCGCCTATATCAGGCTTGATTTACTACGAATAAGCCTTCTGATAAAGACTGGAACATGGCCAAGAAACAAACTCACAAATCTATAAGACCTTCAGGTTTTCTGAATCCTTCTAGCACTCCAAGGACTGTGCAGAAGTCTGAATCGCTAACCTGGAGGCCTAAGATCTTGACCAAGATTCCGTCTCCTTCCCCAAAATCAGACAAATCAAAAGCATCATCGACCTCATCCTCAATTAATTTAATTTTCCGTGAGGTTACCTATGTTGATGCACATGGCATGCCCAGATCATCAATGGACTGGGTTGCAGCTTCTAACTAAAACCTATTGAAATGTGCAGGAACAGCTTTTGCGAACTCTCATCAGACTCTGGTATATTGATAGTGGCTGTTCCAGGCATATGAGTGGGGACATCTCGCAGTTGAATGACATTCAGTTTTTCGATGGCGGGTTTATCTCCTTCGCAAGTGGTGAGACAGGAAAAATTACTGTGAGAGGAACAGTGTGCAACGGAGCTCTCATCTTCAAGAATGTGAATTATGTACCAGAGTTCAAGCATAGTCTTTTGAGTGTGTCTCAGCTCTGTGACAATCATTTGGATGTTATCTTTACCAAGTTAGGGTGTTATGTACTAAAACCAGGCCTCATCATTCCAGATGATTGGATTCTTCTAAAAGTCGCGTGAAAAGGAAATGTATATGTCATCGACATGAACAAAGCTCCCTCTGACAAGCTCACTTGTTTATTCTCGTCAACAACTGAGCATGATGAAATGCTATGGTATAGTCGACTCGGACATATCAACATGAAGAACTTAAATCGACTTACAAAAGGTGGTTTAGTCAGAGATCTACCAGTTCACGACTTTATGTAGGTTGAAAAGTGTGAATCATGTGCACGTGGGAAACAACATCGACAGCCGCACAAATCTAAAACCGCCCCTTCCACGTCTCAAGTCTTAGAATTGCTTCATATGGATCTTTTTGGTCCGACAGATGTTCTGAGCATTGGCGGGAAGGCATACTGTCTGGTCATTATTGATGACTACTCACGATTCACTTGGATTTTCTTTCTAGCACAAAAAAGTGAAACCGCTGAGTTAGTTAAACAGTTCATCACACTTATGGAGAACCAGACAGACACCACCGTGAAGGCTATTCGTTGTGATAATGGAACAGAGTTTAAGAATGTTACCTTAAATTCTTTCTGCGACTCCAAGGGTATTGATCGACAGTTCAGTGCAGCTAGAACTCCACAACAAAATGGGGTTGCTGAACGGAGGAATCGAACACTGATTGAAGCTGCACGTACTATGTTGGTTGAATCCGAACTACCTCTTATTTTCTGGGCAGAAGCAATTAATACCGCCTGTTATATTCAAAATCATGCCCTGATCAGCAAAGGACACATGAAAACACCGTACGAAGTGGTTGAAGGTCTCAAACCTTTGGTCAATCATTTCCGCAAGTTCGGATGCCCTTGTGTTTTCTGCTCATGAATGCCAAAGGAAAATTTGACTCACACGGAGATCAATGCATTTTCTTCGGATATTCTAAAAATACTTCTTATCGTGTCTATAATAAGATCAAGAAAATGGTAGTTGAAACCTACAATGTGGGTTGGCTGGAGGTGAATCCCAAGGACACACGCATTGGTCCTAAATGGTTGTATGATTATTCCTCCTTGTTTAACCATGTTAATATTTCCTCTAATGTGACTGCAGGTACAAGCAACATTTCTGAACTTCCCCCGATATTAACCAGAAGACGATGCCGATGCTGCACAGCTGCACGAGACTTTTAAGCAGCTGAGTGTGGATCCACCCGGATTTAATGAAGCTATATCTACACCTTCACCAGTATCACAGCATCAGGAAACGACATCTACCAGACTCCTCAGGATGATTCCCCTAAGGTTGAGGCTCCAAACACAGAGCCTTCTACGACAAATGAAGGGTCTGCTCCTCCCGATGTCTTAGGTTCATCTCTGTTTCCTGAGCCTACACCACCAGATTGTTCTGTTGATTCATCGTCAACACTCCTACTGGTGCAACTAATAAGGGGGAGTCATCTGGAGTTGTCTCACCGAGTGTTACCAACTTGCAAATGGATCTTCTTGTCCCTGCTATGCCAATACCACAGCGTCTACAACGCGATCATCCAATTGAAAATGTTATTGGTCCTGTTACTGCTGCCGTTCGAACCCGCAGTCAATCAGAGAGATATAATTAAAACTTGTATCAGACACTATTCTAGTGTATGCAAGTTGTTTGTTGATTCAAGAGTTGTTTTTCATCCTAATCTTTATTTACGCACGATTAGGTTCACGATACCTGTTAGATCCGATTTCGGGACTTACACCACCATCAACACAGCAAATTACCAATGAGCTATGGAAATCTATGCAACCAATCATTCTAACTTAAAGGAATTTGGCTGACATCCACCATGAAACTCACATGAAGCTAATCAGAAACATGGTTAAGGCCAGATACAATGATACTCAAGCTGACATCAAGGCCATTAAAGAACATTTGGTGAAGACTACTGGCTCTGCCCCTACAACTGTCCTTCAAGAAGAAGTAGATAATGATGCTAAAAAGGGGGAGAGTGATAAACTGAGAAAGTTGCAACCAGATTCAAAGGTGCAACAAAAGCTAGGGTCTGCTACAACCACTGTTGAAACCAAGCTTCTGCTACAATCATCAGATGCTTGAGTTTAAAAAGGGATTGATGAGACCCTAAACAAACAAGCAGAAGAGATTGCTGAAGAAAAGCAGAAAAGGCAAGATACACTAGAAAGCAAGGCTTCCAAGCTCAATGAAAATGAACAGGCTAAGCAAATGGAAAAAGAAGACATTGGCACTTCAAAAAAGTCAACAAGAAATGTCAGACAGCCAATAACCACCTCTTCTAAAGCCACTTCCATGCCTACAACAAGTGTATCCTCTACTCCAATCAAAACTAAACCAACACCACCACCTCAAAAGAAGTAAAAACCTTCACCTAAAAAATCATCTCCACTACGAACAGATGTTGGTACAACAAATGTACCAACAGATGTTACACCTCCACCATCAAACCAACCAACAGATGTTGTTATATCAAATGTATCAACAGATGTTACCTCAACCTCTGCCATGATCACATTCCCTACTTTAACCCAGCCATTATCCACACCACCAAGAATTCCAACACGACCACCTTCACCTCAAATCAAATTCCAACGCAAAAGGAAAACTTTTGTTGTTAAAGAAGATGATGAAGGGATTCCATCACCAATTCCTTTGTCATCAAAACCTATCATTTTATCACCATCCTCATCACCTTCATATAAAACCACTTCACTTCCAGCCATTTATCAACCACCATCCATCATACCTTTTGCTACCAAATATCCTCTGGAACTGATTGGCTGTGCAAAAAGAAATTGAATCATTCTTCACAGCAAAGGATGTCTCAAAGCTAGACTCTCCATCTCTCTTTGTTTACAGAAAGCAAAGAAATTTAGATGAATATCTAAAGTTGAAGGTCAAACATGTTGAGAACATAGCTAAAGAGAAGAGCAAAGGGAAAGATGACAGGACTACTCAAGGACATTTTGTCGTATGAACTGAGCAAAGTGAGAAAAATTGAAGACTGTGCCAAAGACATGAGTAAGTCTATGTCAGAAAGACCTTTAAATGCTAAGCTTGATGAAGAACTGAAACATGATTATCTTGACCATATTATGCAACACAAACCTTACAAAGCTACCAGAGCACAGTTCAAAGATTGGTCATCAAATGATCTCAAATAAGAAATTGACAGAATACAAGCAATGCTCAAAGATCCTTTACGCAAGCCAACACCACCTGATTGGAAGAAAAATAGGTAGATGGATCAGAACAGAGCTTTAAAGTTTAAAAGGATGAAACAATTGTAACATCCGTCGAAAAACGGGTTCTAAAACCTGCACCATTTTATAATCAAGTTCATAATATGATTTTTTTCGTTGCGTATTTGTGTTAATCGTTTAATAGATTCATTATAAATATAAATAATAAATAATAATAATATACAAGTAATAATAAAAGGATATTATAAATAAAAATAAAAAATTTATATAGATATACATACATGTGCTGACCGCGGGACTCGAATCCGGGTTGCACAAGTATACAAACACACAACACACCACTGCATCACCCACACTACATCTGAATAAACCCATCAAGAAAATCTTTTAAACCTTTCTACTCAGTCTTCTTCCTGAAACTTGCCGCCCAGTAACGGCTGCACATAATCCGGAAATCATCAAATGGTTGTTTCCTTGCAATTAACTGAAGAAACCGTTTCTAAACGTGAACCTGGACTCAATTGCGAGTTAAACCGCACTGAATTAGATGTGCAAACAACCCGCCATAACCGAAATTGACCGAAACCGAAGCATAAATCTCTGCAACTGTCTTCATCTATAAATAGAGCCTCTGGGAACCTTTAGAATACAAAAAACACATCGCATATTTTTCTGCCAGTCTCTGCTCTTTAGAAAACTTCGCCGGAATAATCTATCATCGCCGGAATCTTCGCCGGAAAACCGAAGTAGCCTCTGTTCGGTATATCATTTCACCTAATCCTTTTCATTTTTATTAATCTCATGCGTAGTTTTTTAAGGTTTAGTTGTTAATTGAAAGCGGGTTTAACAGTCTGTGTTTTTGAAATGAAGAAGATGAACTGAGTTTATGTTTAAAAGAATTTAATTGTATTTAAACCGGGTTAGACACACAGTCTGGTTGGTTGGACTGTGCGCAAATGAAGTCCAATGTCCCGGGTTCGATTCTGTTCACGTTTCGATTCGCTACAAAATCTTTTTATAAAACCAAATTTTGAAACTCAGCAGTAAGTGTTTAAAAGAAATAAAAATCAAGTATTCTTCGGGTTAGACACACAGCCTAATTGGTCGGCCTGTGTGCACACACGAAACAAAGGTCGCGAGTTCGAACCAGTTTTCATACACGGTCCCTATAATATATCAAGCCTTTTTATTAAATAAATATATGAAAAGCGGCAGTAAGTATATAAATATAATTAAAAACCAATATCTCCCGGGTTAGACACGCAACCCAGTTGGCCGGGCTGCGTGCACACGAACGAGAGGTCGCCGGTTCGACTCCACACTTTGCGTATCCGATCAGTTAAATCCGATTCAATTCAGAGAAAAACATATTTTTTAAATTACTAAACCTTTAATTACTCTCCCCAAAACTATATTATTTTATAACCAAATAATATTATTTGCAAATAAAAGTTTAAGCAAATAAAAATATAGTAAATAACACAATAAATTAATCTAAATTATCTAATAAAATGTGTAATTAATAAGCTAAGTAAAAATATTAAATTCAACCAAAAGAATATATTTTCATCTAAATTATTATGTGAATATTTAGGTTAGCCATTTCATCGCTTGGTATCCCAACCTCTCACTCGTGCGCTATCTCCAACGAATCGTAATCGCACCCACTGTGAGTGAATCTTACAACTCCCCTTTTCATTCACGTTTTTGGGGTATATCATGTGTCGTTATTGCTATTTCGTTATTTAAATCTCATGCTATTACCATCATGTGATCTAACGTGCTATGTGATATTGTTTTATTTGTTGCCATTTAGTGTTTATATTATCATTATAGTCAATCTCTCACATTAGGCCCATTTGTTCCCCGTTATATCAGATCGGCTCCGTTTGGTTGAGCTTTGATCACGCAGCACATCGCTTTTCGTGCTCACATGTACATTATTAGTTGATGATATGGTTTGTGATTTAGATTACATGTCCCATATTTGGTTAATTCACATTTTTATAAATATACAATATATCATTTTTTCTTAATGATAAAATAGGATTCACTCGCCAACTTATGTTGACCCAAAAACTTTATTTTTACACATGATACAGGTGAACAGGTTTGAAGTACGATCACATAGGACATGGGCCTTAGAAGAAATAAAATATGATTTGCAAGTTTTGTTTGGAATAATATTGTGTTGTTTGATTTATGTGTTGTTGGA
The DNA here is from genome assembly GCA_947069175.1 of Scalesia atractyloides. Classification (NCBI taxonomy): domain Eukaryota; kingdom Viridiplantae; phylum Streptophyta; class Magnoliopsida; order Asterales; family Asteraceae; genus Scalesia; species Scalesia atractyloides. Next base: position 22,925,930 of record CAMTDV010000028.1, on the reverse strand, counting down.
ATATTTGGAATAATAAATATTAAATCTTTATAATAGTAAATGTCATGAACTTTGATGAAAACCCAATCATGCTCCGACTAACTTATCCGCTGCGGGTCATGGTGTAACAGATTGGTATCAGAGCTAATGACTATAGGGATATAGGATAGGTTATTAGACCCCTTAGAGCCTATACTATAGTCCATAGAATTTTATTGCGTACATGTTAAGTTGGTTACATGCAAACTTATGACATTTACTTATTTTACACTTCTCTCACACATAATTACATGCAAGCACTTTAATTGCTATTTGATTTTGGGTGACATTCAATGTATTATAAATTTTGTCAATATAACATGCATATATATATATATGTATATATATATATATATGCATATATATATGCATATGTTTCCGTCATAATACACGTCTCGATTCTTACATACTTGAACATTTTCTTGCTTTTCTTTTCAAAATTAGTGATATTTTTTATTTTCAAATCTCATCAAAGTGAGTTTTTACAACGGGCATATAGTAATTGGAAGGATACAAGTACCGGTAGTCGGAACGTCCAATCTAGGATTGGTATTCGTATAAATCCAAAGTAACGGATCAGTTTGCCTACCTGGGGATTAACGATGAGAGTACGAAGGACCTATTAGGCCAAAGCATGCCACAACAAACGTCGTGTGAACTAACCCCACTTTGAGTTGTCACTGTGTCTACACCAGGACACCTTCCGACCTTACACCTCGCAATCATGTTTTACGATTTTCATTCAGGTTGTGCGAGTGTTAATAGGCCAAAACCAATGTGAACCCTGCAAAGCCCAGTAGTCATGGGGGCCACATGACTACCTAGGCCAAGTATGGGGGACATATGGGGGCCCAAACATGATCAAAGCCCAAGACATCCTATGGATGTAATGGATTTATTTTTCTCATTTATTTTATGGATGTTTAGTTTTATCTCTAAACCCTATGCGACACACATGACACCTATATGCCAAACTCATAATTCTCGTTATGTATTTCCTGTAGATGTCTTCTAGGCACTCTCGTGGAGGTAGGAGATCTGGAAAGTCCGGCGAACGCATGGCTGCTCAAATAGCCAAACAAATGGCCGCTGTGATTCCCAATATCGTAATCCAAGTTCAGCAAGCTCTTGCTGCTAACCCCGTTAATCCCAACAACCAAGAGGGGGAAAATGCTGACAACCGTCCTGCAAACACCACCAAGTGCACTTACAAGCACTTCAACTCATGTGACCCTCCAAAATACGAAGGAACTGAATGGGTCACTGCTCTCCTCCGGTGGTTTGAAGAAATGGAGAGTACTTTTCTCAACTGTGACTGCCCCAACGACCGTAAGGTTCGTTATGCTATTGGTCGTCTATTTGGGGTAGCACTCACTTGGTGGAATGCCGAAAAGGGCAAAAGAGGCGCTAAAGCCGCGGTAGCGCTAACTTGGGAACAACTTAGAGAATTCATGACAAGGCGTTTCTGCCCAAGAAGCGAAATCAAGAAGCTGGAAGATGAGTTCTATTTCCTAAAGCAAAAAGAGGGAGATCATATAACCTACAATAAGAGGTTTCTTGAGCTAAACCAGATGGTTCCTAACCTAGTCACTCCTCTCTACCGCCTGATCGAGCATTACATTCGGGGTCTTCCTTCAAAGATTCAGGATTCCGTGATGAGTAGTGTGCCTGCAACCCTGGAAGTAGCAATGGAGCTAGCCACTGAGCTCATTGAAAATCACATCAGGAATGGGGATTTCAAGGACGAGAAGAAGAAGGATGCAAGTAGCAAAACACCTACCGAAACCCCCAACCCAACCTAAGCCGGATCCTCTTCTTGATTCACTGGCAAGAGAAAGCGAAACGGGAAAATTTTCTCTTACCCAAACCAATCAGCCAACTCTATACAACCAACCCATTTTTGCCGCTCTAATCACCCAAGTTGCTCCCCCTACCACTCCATTCAAGAAGCAATACACAGGACCTCACCCGAAGTGCAATAGATGCCAATACCATCACCCCTTGAGAACCAATGTTCCCATTGCACAGGGTGTGGCCAAGTAGGCCATACAATCCAAACATGTCGTTCACTGCAAAGACAAGCCCGCAACCAACCTCAAGCCCAACCCAACAACCAAATGGTGGGCCAAGTGCCTTTCCAACAACCACTAATGTTACCACCTGCTCAGCCCATAGCCCAACCCTTTTACCAACCTAACTACCCCATGATGTCACACGTTAGGGCTTGCTTTAGTTGCGGTGATCCAACTCATTTCCGCAACATCTGCCCGAGATTAGTGAACATCATCAATGCACAAGTCCAAGCTAATCCTATGAACCAAGCCAATCAAGCCAATTCGCCAGCAAGAGGAAGAGCTTTTAACATCAACGCCAATCAGGCTAGACCGGACAACAACGTGGTCAACGGTACGTTTCTCCTTAATGATAGCTAGGCATCTATTCTATTTGACATGGGTGCGGATAAGAGTTTTGTGTCCCCAAGAGTTTGAATATATTCTTGGTTTACCTCGCGTTAGTCTAGCTGAATCATTCACAGTGGAAGTACCAGACGGTGAACCTATTACGTTGGATTCTATCATTCGTGACTACACTCTTACTCTTAACGAGCATGATTTTCCAATCGATCTCATCCCTATGAAATTGGGAAGCTTCGACGTCATCATTTGTACGGACGGGCTCAGTCAATATCATGCCGAAGTCGTATGTTATGAAAAATTCATTCGAATTCCACTCGCTGACGGCCAAACCCTTCGTATTTTTGGCGAAACCCCATCCAAAGGACTCAAGTTGATGTCGTGTCTTCAAGCCCGAAAGTATCTTCGCAAAGACTACATAGCATTCTTAGCCCATATTGTTAAAGGCAAAGAGAAGAAGCTCGAAGATATCTCAATCATTAGAGATTTTCCTCAAGTCTTTCCAGACGATGTCTCAGGACTTCCTCCTATGCGAGAGTCGAATTTCGAATCGATCTTGTACCTAGGTGCCACACTAGTTGCAAAATCTCCATACGGTTAGCCCCATCTGAAATGCAAGAGTTAGCTAGTCAGTTGCAAGAGCTGACTGACAAAGGGTTCATACGCCCTAGCTCATCACCTTGGGGTGTGCCGGTTTTGTTCGTTAAGAAGAAAGATGGAACTTATCGAATGTGCATAGATTATCGAGAACTCAACAAGCTGACCATCAAGAACCGTTATCCTTTACCTCGTATCGATGATCTACTAGACCAACTTCAAGGTGCAACCTTTTTCTCAAAAATTGATCTTCGTTCTGGCTATCATCAGCTTAGAGTACGTGAAGAAGACATTCCAAAGACTACCTTTCGAACTCGCTACGGTCACTACGAATTCATGGTCATGCCCTTTGGGTTGACCAATGTTCCAGTCGTTTTCATGGATCTAATGAATAGGGTGTGCAAACCCTACCTCGATCGTTTCGTCATTGTATTTATTGATGATATTCTCATTTATTCCAAGACTAAGTCAGATCATGAGCGACATCTTCGACTTATCCTAACACTTTTGAATATGGAAAAGCTTTACGCTAAGTTTTCAAAATGTGAATTCTGGTGAAGAGAAGTTCAATTCCTTGGTCACGTCGTCAACGAAAAGGGAACTCATGTTGACCCTGCAAAGATTAAAGCAGTGCAAGAATGGCAGGCTTCACGCACTCCTACCGAAGTTAAATCATTCATCGGTTTAGCGGGTTGTTATCGACGTTTTATCGCCAATTTCTTCCGTATTGCCTTACCACTCACAGCCTTGATTCATAAGGGCAAGCTCTTCGATTGGGGGCCTCAAACAGGAGGAGGCTTTCCAAACCTTGAAACAGAGACTTTTTGATGCACCTATTCTCACTTTCCCTAACGGTTGTGATGACTTTGTGGTCTATTGTGACGCATCAGGGCAGGGACTAGGGTGTGTCTTAATGCAAAGGGGTAAGGTGATAGCCTACGCCTCAAGGCAACTCAAAGTCCACGAAAAGAATTACACCACTCATGACCTTGAACTCGGAGCAGTCGTGTTTGCTCTGAAGATATGGAGACATTATCTCTATGGCACAAAGTGTGAGATTTACACAGACCATAAGAGCCTTCAGCATATCTTCAATCAGAAAGAGTTAAACATGAGGCAACGACGATGGGTCGAACTCCTGAATGATTATGATTGCGAAATCCGTTATCACCGTGGCAAAGCCAATGTCGTAACAAATGCTCTTAGTCAGAGAGAATATGCAAACTCCATCCATCTGTTGTGTTCTCAAATCGTAACTGAGCTTCAAAGACGCATTCGCGAAGCGCAGCATACCTCTATCATGGAAAATGATTTGCGAGACGAGTTATCTTGTGGAGCTGAATCTAAGTTGGAATCAAAATCCGATGGCATTGTTCATTTTCTAAATCGTATTTGGGTACCTGATCGTGACAATCTTCGCACATTTCTCATGAACGAGGCCCATAAAACACGATACACCATACACCCAGGGGCTGATAAGATGTATCAAGATCTACGATACTCTTACTGGTGGCCTGGAATGTAACTTTGTAAAAATCGGGTCTCCAAAACCCGCTCCGTTTTGTAATCAAGTACCAAGTTATAAAAGTTACATTAAATATTTATGATTATTTTGAGTTAAAACGATACATAATTAATAAATAAACTAAACTATAAAAATTATATGTGATAAAAAGTTAAAATAAAATACATAAAAAAATAATGAAGCTGCCGGGAGTCGAACTCGGGTCAGCCAAGACACTTCAACAATTTATCACTCGCTTCCAAGACCACTCCGCCACAATGTGTTTTCTGTTAACTCTAGGAACACAAATGAAATTTATACACAATTCAGTTAAACCGATGGCGCCATCTGAGAAACGGTAATCAGCAAACCAATCGTCAAATCGTTGTTCTAATTCACATGTTCAGCTTATAACCGATGTATGACGGTTTCTAATCAAGTTGGAATTGATTGAACTTAAAGTTTCATCATTTTCGGTTTTTGAAACCGAAAGTTCATCAAAGCTCTGAATAACTCAAGCTTCAGACCATTCTCGCGATTCAGAGCTATCATATCAATACTCCATTTCAATTTCATCGCATTTTCGGACCATCAGTTTATCTGAATCAGCCCGCCGGAAAAACTCTGCAAGTCACCGGAAAACCGGGACTCACATCCACACGGTATTTCCTCCGACTCTTTCTGTTTAAATCATGTGATTAATCAGTCTCTAACACAACCCCACCATCAGAATCGATCCTAGTCAACGTTTATCGAAAATCTTATCTTCGCCGGAAAACTTCTGAAACTGCCGGAATCACACTGTGAACGGGTATGATCTCCTAAACTTCTGTTAAACCTTGTTTAAGTGACTCAACTTCATAAATGATCGATCAACGCTGTTAATTGGTTTCAACAGCCGGAGTTCACTTTCAGTACCGACGAACCTCCGCCGGATTTCTGTGAACAACATCAATCGGTATATTTTTTTCCTTAAACTCTCTCCATTCTCTACTTTTAAATTACTATTAATGTCTGAAAATTGTATAAGTCATAAATCAATCATAACAAGTCAGAATATGCTGTCTGTGTAAATCGACGAAGAAGATGAAGACACAACATAACATAAGATTAATTAAAAACGGTATTTTAAACGGGTTAGACACACAGTCCAGCGGTGGACTGTGTGCAAATTTCACACACACGTCCCGAGTTCGATTCTTGCTATACGCACACCTTATATTATAACGCGCCTTTTTGTTTAAAAACTAAACCGGGATAACCCAGTTAGTTATTAAGTATAATAAAAACCGAGATATTAACCGGGTTAGACACACAGTCCAGCGGTGGACTGTGTGCAACATGAACTACATGTCGCGCGTTCGAAACCCGTCACGAGCACCGGTCCGATTGAATTAAAATTTTTTTGCAAATAAAGGAAATTCGGTTAAATCGAATAAGTGTTTAAATATAAATAAAAACAAGAATATTTCGGGTTAGACACGTAGCTCAGTTGGTAGAGCTGCGTGCACGTGAGCGGGAGTTCGCCAGTTCGAATCTCACCCGGCGCAGATTAATTCGCTGACCGAACCGGTCAACGGTCAAGGGTCACTAGAAAAATAATATATTTTTTTATATTTTTATTTATTTAATTTAATTTAAAAATCAATTAAAAATACTTAAAAATAACATTTTTAAAGATAGAAAATAGCCATAAACTCACAAAAATATATCTAAAAATTTCATTAAAATCCTTAATAAAATCCATCCATTTAATATATTTTTCCATTATCATTTAGGTTAGTATTCCTCGTTGATCCGCTCATCTAAATCGTGCGCATCTCACCATCTCCAATCCAACGCACCCAAGGTGAGTGAATCTTACAAATTCCCCGTTTTAATCATGTTTTGGGGTGTATCATGTGTCTTTGTTTATATACATATTATAACTAAACCATTGTGCATACATCATATCATGAACATGTGTATTCTGTTTGTTGCTGTTAAGTAGTTATTATTGGATGCAATTTATTATTCAGTACATGCAATTTCATAGGCCGCCGCTCCCCATTTATGAGCGTTGAGCATGTTCCCCATTTTATTATGCGGTTGAACCTGGCGTGCCCACAGTTCATTTATGTTATTTATCGTATGATATTGGTATGTTCATGTATGCTATCAAGTGTTATTGTATGTTATAATTGTAACTGCTTTTTGCCATTGCTTGATTACTTACATTTGCTCATTTATGATTATGCACAATTTTTCATTGATAAACTAACCATTAATTCATTAATAAATGTTTATCTAATAAGGTTCACTCGCCAACTTATGTTGACCCAAAAACTCCCATTTTACACATGATACAAGTGAACCAGCAGCAGCTAGGAACACATAGGACCTGGATTAGAAGAATAAAACAATTTAGTATTGGATTGTTATGTTTATTTCCTTTGTATTGAATGAACATGTTTGGATATTTGAAAATGTAATTTTGACTTTATTTAATATGAAACATAATAGTAAATGTCATGTGCTTTGGTGATAACCCAATTATGCCCTGACTCTTATTTCCTCTGCGGGTCGGGGTGTGACAGATTGGTATCAGAGCTATGACTATAGGGATATAGGATAGGTTATTAGACCCTTAGGGCCTATGCTATAGTCGATTAGAAACTTATAAGAATTTTGTGTGTTATATGCAAATTTCATGATGTTTATATGTTTTATGTTAAATGTTACATTTAATATTGTGCAAGCATGTTCATAAGTATGTATTATCATATAATGCCTATCATGAAATCGTATGCTCATAACATATCACATCCATGAAAGCACACACCACATCATGATTGTTTTTTTTACAATGATTTTCGTGTTTTCAAATCTCATCAAAGTGAGTTCTCATGACGGGCATGTAGTAACTGGAAGGGTACCAGTACCGGTAGTCAGAACGTCCTGTCTAGGCTGGCATTCGTATAAATCCAAAATAAAGGACCAGTTTGCCTACCTGGGGACTAACGATGAGAGTACGAAGTACCTATTAGGCCAAAGCATGCTATACCAAACGTCGTGTGAGCTAATCCCACTTTGAGTTGTCATTGTGTCTACACCTGGACACGTTCCGACCAAACATCTCATGAACATATTTTGTGGTTTGCATTCGGGGGATGCGAGTGTTAAATTGCCAATACTAATGTGAATCCTACCAAGCCAATAGCCATGGGGGCCCACATGACTATGTAGGTGAAGGTATGGGGGACATTTGAGGCCCAACATGAGCGAACCCAAGACATCCTATGGATGTAGTTGCAATATTGATATTTATGTTATTTTCATTTTCTGAAAGACACATGACACCTAAAAAGACACCATAAACTCACAATCTTCTCATTTTATGATCCTGTAGATGTCGTCTAGACAGCAACGAAGGGGTAAAAGATCGGGAAGGTCTCAGGAACGTTTGGCCACTCAGATCGCGAAACAAATGGCCACGATATTGCCTGACATTGTGGTACAAGTACAACAAGCCCTTGCTACAAATCCTACTAACCTTCCTCAACAACAGGACCAGAACATTGACAACCCTCCTACCAACAAGTGCACTTACAAACATTTTAAGTCCTGTGATCCTCCTAAATTTGAAGGGACAGAGGGTGTCACTGCTCTCCTACATTGGTTCGAGGAGATGGAAAACACCTTCCTAAACTGCGATTGTCCTGAGGATCGCAAGGTTCGATACGCCACCGGGAGACTACTTGGAGTAGCCCTCACTTGGTGGAACACTGAAAAAGGGAAGAGGGGAACTGAAGATGCGATGGCCTTAACTTGGGAGGAGTTAAGGGAAATCATGTCTAGGCGTTTCTGTCCTAGAAGTGAAATTAAGAAGTTGGAGGATGAATTTCATGCTCTAAAGCAAAAGGAGGGTGATCACTCTACTTACAACAAGAGGTTCTTGGAGTTGAACCAAATGGTTCCAAATTTATTCACTCCAACCTATCGTCTGATCGAGCATTATATTCGAGGACTTCCCTCGAAAATCCAAGATTCAGTTCTCAGCATTTCACCGGTAACACTTGAAGCTGCCATGGAGTTGGCAACTGAACTGACCGAAAACCGAATTCGCAACGGGAAGTTCAAAGAAGAGAAGAAGAAAGCCCCTGTTGAGGGACAAACTTCAAACCACCCCATTCCTTCCTCTAAGTTTGCTAACAAGAGGAAGCGTAACACCAGGAATTTTGCAGTTACCCAAACCAACACCCCTATTCCTGCTGCACCCATCACTCAAGTCACTCCTTCACCCGCGCCATACAGAAGACCCTACACAGGCCCATTACCAAAATGTAACCGTTGTCAGTATCACCATTCCCCTGATCATCCTTGCCAATACTGCACCGGCTGCGGTCGCGCAGGACATACTGTTCAAAACTGCCGCATGCCTCAACGAACAAACCGCCACCAACCTTTAACCCAAACCCACCAACAGTTAATGGGTCAAGCACAACAACCCCTACCATTTCCACCCACCCAACATTTAGCCCAAACATACTACCAACCCAATTATCTTATGGGCCAACCTATGCGGGCTTGCTTCAATTCCCAAGTCATTTCAGAAACACATGTCCAAGGCTGGTTAATATTATTCATGCTCAGGCCCAAGCCAACCCATGTGAACCAAGCTCCTCCACCTGCAAGAGGAAGAGCTTTCAATATTAACGCGAACCAGGCCAGAGCTGACGGCAATGTGGTCAACGGTACGTTCCTTATAAATGGTAGATATGCCTCTATGTTATTTGATACTGGTGTGGATAGAAGTTTTGTGTCATTAGAATTTGAACCTATCTTAAGCAAGAATCGAGATAAGCTCACGGAATCCATAACGGTAGAAGTTGCGGACGGGAAACCAGTTTCATTAGACTCTATATTACGCAACTGTACACTCACCTTAAACGACCACGATTTCTCAGTCGACCTTATTCCTATGAAGCTGGGAAGTTTCGACATCATAATCGGTATGGATTGGCTCAGTCAACATCAGGCGGAAGTTGTATGTCGTGAAAAATTTATTCGTATTCCTCTTTCAAACGGTCAGACTCTTCGAATCATTGGAGAAACCTCGTCGAAAGGGCTCAGCTTAATGTCTTGTCTTCAAGCTCAAAAATATCTTCGCAAGAATTATGTCGCGTTTTTAGCCCATATCATCAAGAAGGGGACCATAGAGAAGAAACTTGAAGACATTCCTGTAGTAAAAGACTTTCCACAAGTTTTTCCTGATGACATTTCAGGACTTCCTCCAGTTAGAGACGTCGAATTCCGTATTGATCTTATACCTGGTGCTACACCAGTTGCAAAGTCTCCATATAGGTTAGCCCCCTCTGAAATGCAAGAGCTAGCCAGTCAATTACAAGAGTTGACTGACAAGGGATTCATACGTCCTAGCTCATCGCCTTGGGGTGCACCTGTCCTTTTTGTAAAGAAGAAAGATGGATCTTTTCGTATGTGCATCGACTACAGAGAGCTCAACAAGTTAACCATCAAAAATCGCTATCCTTTACCTCGCATTGATGATCTTCTTGACCAACTACAAGGTGCCAGCTGCTTTTTGAAAATCGATCTTCGATCTGGCTATCATCAGCTTAGAGTGCATGAAGAAGACGTCCCTAAGACTGCTTTTCGAACTCGTTATGGCCACTATGAATTCATGGTTATGCCGTTTGGATTAACCAACGCACCAGCTGTTTTCATGGACCTAATGAACAGAGTCTGCAAACCTTACCTTGATCGATTTGTTATAGTTTTCATCGACGATATTCTTATTTATTCGAAATCTAAAGCTGATCATGAACGTCATCTTTGACTCGTTCTTGCACTTCTAGAAAAGGAAAAGCTTTATGCCAAGTTCTCTAAATGCGAATTCTGGTTAAAAGAGGTGCAATTCCTCGGGCATGTAGTCAATGACAAAGGAATACATGTTGACCCTTCAAAGATCAAAGCAGTTCAAGAATGGCAAGCTCCACGTACACCAACTGAAGTAAGGTCTTTTCTTGGACTAGCTGGCTATTATCGTCAGTTCATTTCAAACTTCTCTCGCATTGCTGTGCCACTCACGGCTTTAACCCGTAAGGGAAAACCTTTCGTATGGGGACCCAAGCAAGAAGAAGCTTTTCAAACTCTTAAACAAAAACTTTGTGATGCACCAATCCTCACTCTTCCTGAAGGTTGTGATGATTTTGTAGTCTATTGCGACGCGTCAGGGCAAGGATTAGGCTGCGTTCTCATGAAAAGAGGAAAAGTCATAGCTTATGCCTCGAGACAACTCAAGACACATGAAAAGAACTACACCACTCATGACCTAGAACTTGGAGCCGTTGTATGCTCTTAAGATATGGAGACATTATCTCTATGGTACTAAGTGTGAAATATACACTGACCACAAGAGTCTTCAACATATCTTCAATCAAAAAGAGTTAAATATGAGGCAACGAAGATGGGTCGAACTCCTGAATGATTACGACTGTGAAATTAGATACCACCCTGGTAAAGCAAATGTGGTGGCTGATGCACTTAGTCGAAAGGGTTATGCGAACTCCATTCATCTTCTATGTTTGCAAATTATAACCGACATTAAAGATCAAATTCGTGAAGCTCAACACGTTTCAATAACAGAAGAAGACGTACGAAAAGAGATGTCCTGTGGAGCCGAGCTAAAACTTGAAACTAAATCAGACGGTATCCTATATTACCTAGATCGTATCTGGATTCCTAACCACAACAATCTTCGTGAAACTCTTATGAATGAAGCTCACAAAACGCGATATTCTATACACCCCGGAGCCGATAAGATGTATCAAGACCTACGATACACCTATTGGTGGCCTGGAATGAAGAAGGATATTGCCGTTTTGGTTTCCAAGTGTCTCACATGTTCCAAAGTGAAGGCTGAACACCAAAGACCCTCAGGACTCCTAGTCCAACCGGAAATACCTGTATGGAAGTGGGAAAATATAACCATGGATTTCATTACCGGGTTACCTCGCACTTCTGGTGGGTATGACACTATATGGGTGATTATAGACCGACTTACAAAATCAGCTCACTTTATTCCTATCCGTGAAGATTTCAAGAATGAAAAGCTTGCACGTATTTATATCAACAAAATCGTGAGCCGGCATGGGGTACCATTAAGTATTATTTCTGATCGTGATGGTCGTTTCACCTCACGTACATGGCAAGCAGTACAATCCGCTATGGGCACACGATTAGATCTCAGTACCGCCTATCATCCTCAAACTGATGGACAGTCTGAGCGCACCATTCAAACTCTTGAGGATATGCTTAGAGCATGTGTCATAGACTTCAAGGGAAATTGGGACGCCCACCTACCATTAGTTGAATTTTCGTACAACAACAGCTATCATTCGAGCATCGGCATGGCACCTTTTGAAGCCTTATATGGTCGTAAGTGCCGATCTCCTGTATGTTGGCACGAAATTGGGGAAGCACAAATTATTGGTCCAGAATTGATCCAAGAAACCAAAGATAAGATCCATCAAATTCGAAACAATCTTCTAGCGGCTCAAAGTCGTCAAAAGAGTTATGCAGATAAACGACGGAAGCCCTTAGAGTTTAACATTAGTGATCATGTGCTTTTAAAAGTATCACCGTGGAAGGGAGTAGTTCGTTTTGGTCAAAAGGGGAAGCTAGCACCACGTTACGTAGGACCTTTCAAGATACTCGAAAGAGTAGGTCCTGTAGCATACAAGCTTGACTTACCAGAAGAACTCAACAGGATTCATCCCATATTCCACGTGTCGAACTTGAAGAAGTGCCTCGCTGATGAGAATCTCCATATTCCGCTGGAAGATATTCAGATTGATGAATCCATGCATTTTATTGAAAGACCAGTGGAGATCATGGACTACGGGGAGAAGCGTCTTCGTCGAAGTCGCATTCCAATTGTTAGGGTACGCTGGGAGTCGAAACGGGGACCTGAGTTTACTTGGGAACGTGAGGACTCAATGCGTGAAAAACACCCGCATCTTTTTCCTACTACTTCAACTACTTAAATTTCGGGACGAAATTCCTAAAAGTAGGGGATACTGTAACATTTGTAAAAATCGGGTCTCCAAAACCCGCTCCGTTTTGTAATCAATTACCAAGTTATAAAAGTTACATTAAATATTTATGATTATTTTGAGTTAAAACGATACATAATTAATAAATAAACTAAACTATAAAAATTATATGTGATAAAAAGTTAAAATAAAATAAATAAAAAAATAATGAAGCTGCCGGGAGTCGAACCCGGGTCAGCCAAGACACTTCAACAACTTATCACTCGCTTCCAAGACCACTCCGCCACAATGTGTTTTCTGTTAACTCTAGGAACACAAATGAAATTTATACACAATTCAGTTAAACCGATGGCGCCATCTGAGAAACGGTAATCGGCAAACCAATCGTCAAATCGTTGTTTAATTCACATGTTCAGCTTATAACCGATGTATGACGGTTTCTAATCAAGTTGGAATTGATTGAACTTAAAGTTTCATCATTTTCGGTTTTTGAAACCGAAAGTTCATCAAAGCTCTGAATAACTCAAGCTTCAGACATTCTCGCGATTCAGAGCTATCATATCAATACTCCATTTCAATTTCATCGCATTTTCGGACCATCAGTTTATCTGAATCAGCTCGCCGGAAAAACTCTGCAGGTCACCGGAAAACCGAGACTCACATCCACGCGGTATTTCCTCCGACTCTTTCTGTTTAAATCATGTGATTAATCAGTCTCTAACACAACCCCACCATCAGAATCGATCCTAGTCAACGTTTATCGAAAATCTTATCTTCGCCGGAAAACTTCTGAAACTGCCGGAATCACACTGTGAACGGGTATGATCTCCTAAACTTCTGTTAAACCTTGTTTAAGTGACTCAACTTCATAAATAATCGATCAACGCTGTTAATTGGTTTCAACAGCCGGAGTTCACTTTCAGTACCGACGAACCTCCGCCGGATTTCTGTGAACAACATCAATCGGTATATTTTTTTCCTTAAACTCTCTCCATTCTCTACTTTTAAATTACTGTTAATGTCTGAAAATTGTATAAGTCATAAATCAATCATAACAAGTCGGAATATGCTGTCTGTGTAAATCGACGAAGAAGATGAAGACACAACATAACATAAGATTAATGAAAAACGGTATTTTAAACGGGTTAGACACACAGTCCAGCGGTGGACTGTGTGCAAATTTCACACACACGTCCCGAGTTCGATTCTTGCTATACGCACACCTTATATTATAACGCGTCTTTTTGTTTAAAAACTAAACCGGGATAACCCAGTTAGTTATTAAGTATAATAAAAACCGAGATATTAACCGGGTTAGACACACAGTCCAGCGGTGGACTGTGTGCAACATGAACTACACGTCGCGCGTTCGAAACCCGTCACGAGCACCGGTCCGATTGAATTAAAATGTTTTTGCAAATAAAGGAAATTCGGTTAAATCGAATAAGTGTTTAAATATAAATAAAAATAAGAATATTTCGGGTTAGACACGTAGCTCAGTTGGTAGAGCTGCGTGCACGCGAGCGGGAGGTCGCCGGTTCGAATCTCACCTGGCGCAGATTTATTCGTTGACCGAACCGGTCAACGGTCAACGCTAAGAAAATAATATATTTTTTTATATTTTTATTTATTTAATTTAATTTAAAAATCAAAAATACTTAAAAATAACATTTTTAAAGATAGAAAATAGCCATAAACTCACAAAAATATATCTAAAAATTTCATTAAAATCCTTAATAAAATCCATCCATTTAATATATTTTTCCATTATCATTTAGGTTAGTATTCCTCGTTGATCCGCTCATCTAAATCGTGCGCATCTCACCATCTCCAATCCAACGCACCCAAGGTGAGTGAATCTTACAAATTCCCCGTTTTAATCACGTTTTGGGGTGTATCATGTGTCTTTGTTTATATACATATTATAACTAAACCATTGTGCATACATCATATCATGAACATGTGTATTCTGTTTGTTGCTGTTAAGTAGTTATTATTGGATGCAATTTATTATTCAGTACATGCAATTTCATAGGCCGCCGCTCCCCATTTATGAGCATTGAGCATGTTCCCCATTTTATTATGCGGTTGAACCTGGCGTGCCCACATACGATTGGCTCCGTTTGATTGAGCCTTGATCGCACAGTTCATTTTACATTTTCAGTACATGCAATACGATCGGCTCCGTTTGATTGAGCCTTGATCGCACAGTTCATTTATGTTATTTATCGTATGATATTGGTATGTTCATGTATGCTATCAAGTGTTATTGTATGTTTTAATTGTAACTGCTTTTTGCCATTGCTTGATTACTTACATTTGCTCATTTATGATTATGCACAATTTTTCATTGATAAACTAACCATTAATTCATTAATAAATGTTTATCTAATAAGGTTCACTCGCCAACTTATGTTGACCCAAAAACTCCATTTTACACATGATACAGGTGAACCAGCAGCAGCTAGGAACACATAGGACCTGGATTAGAAGAATAAAACAATTTAGTATTGGGATTGTTATGTCTATTTCCTTTGTATTGAATGAACATGTTTGGATATTTGAAAATGTAATTTTGACTTTATTTAATATGAAACATAATAGTAAATGTCATGTGCTTTGATGATAACCCAATTATGCCCCGACTCTTATTTCCGCTGCGGGTCGGGGTGTGACATGGAATGAAAAAGGATATCGCCGTCTTTGTCTCCAAGTACCTCACATGTTCGAAAGTTAAAGCCGAGCATCAAAGACCCTCAGGCTTACTTATACAACCCGAAATAGCCGTTTGGAAGTGGGAAAATATAACCATGGATTTTATTACCGGGTTACCCCGCACCTCCAGTGGGCATGATATGATTTGGGTTATTGTCGATCCCTCTTACCAAATCCGCTCATTTTATTCCAATCCGCGAAGATTACAAAAATGAGAAGTTAGCTCGTATTTACATCGATGAAGTTGTAAGTCGACATGGTGTGCCTTTGAGCATCATCTCGGATCGAGATGGGCGTTTTACTTCACGAACATGGCAAGTCGTGCAATCAGCATTAGGCACTCGATAAGACCTCAGCACCGTCTTTCATCCTCAAACTGATGGTCAATCTGAGCGCACCATACAAACTCTTGAAGACATGTTACTATCATGCATTATCGACTTCAAGGGCAATTGGGATACTCATCTACCATTGGTCGAATTATCATACAATAACAGTTATCACTCTAGCATCGGTATGGCTCCTTTTGAAGCGTTATATGGTCGTAAGTGCCGATCACCTGTATGTTGGCACGAAATCGGTGAAGCACATATCACCGGACTGGAATTAATCCAAGAAACAACCGATAAGATTCTCCAAATCCGCAACAATCTTTTAGCAGCTCAAAGTCGTCAAAAGAGTTACGCAGACAAACGACGAAAACCACTCAAGTTTTGTGTTGGCGATCAAGTACTCTTGAAAGTGTCACCATGGAAGGGAGTTGTTTGGTTTGGAGAAAAAGGCAAGCTAGCACCTCGCTATGTTGGACCTTTTAAAATACTCGAGAGAGTTGGTCCTGTAGCTTACAAGCTGGACTTACCTGAAGAACTCAGCAAGATTCATCCAACATTCCATGTTTCTAATATTGTGTTGTTTGATTTATATGTTGTTGGAATATTTGGAATAATAAATATTAAATCTTTATAATAGTAAATGTCATGAGCTTTGATGAAAACCTTTAAAAAACAACCCTTATCCTCTGTCTTACCCACAGTTGCCTTACATCAAGTAAAAAGGCAAAAGCAGATGGATGGAGATGATAAACAGATGGTTGAAGAACACGGAAAAGAGGGAATCAAAAATCAATTACTCTATCATACTGATGCTGCAAGTGATAAACACAAGAAACAATCTCCAAACTTGTAAGCAAATCACTTCAACCAAGCTCAACAATAAGTCTTCCCCACAAAGCCAGTTGATTCAAAAATTCTAAAATGGAAGTCATCCCTAGACACCTATGAATTAACTTTGCTTAGATCAAATGGCAAGATTGAAAAGCTGAAAATGGAGGATGCATATGGTCTGGATGCAGATGACCTCCAAGATCTATTGAATCTTGAATTGTAAAGTGATTTTGAAGACATGTTATTTATGAACTTTGAACTACAATTCAAAGGGCAAATCAGTGAATTAATGTTGAGAAATAAAGATTAGCAATAAAGAAGTATTTTGGTATCATCTGTTCTAGGAGGAGATTGTTGGATCTATTGAACCCTACAAAAGAACAGATGATTGAAAAGCTAAAGCAATCTCTAACATTTGATCATTTATAATAAAGATTAGCTACTCCAAACTCTGCTGGGACTTAAAGAGTGTTCACAAGATCTGATTAACGGCTAAAATCGGCTGGAAGCCAAGCTTTGCTGATAAGAACCTCTTATGAAGATAAAGTCTGTTGAAGTAAAGTCTGCTGAAAACTAACAAAGGATGAAGCCCAACAGAGGATGTCTCAACAGTTGTTATCATCAGAGTTTATATTGTATTTTAATGTAACAGGTTTAGGTCTAGCAGAGGTTAGAGTTTGTTAGTTTGTTAAATGTCACTTTTATAGTGACGTTAGCCAAAAATGATATGTGGTTTGTAATGTACTATAAATAGAACAGTGCATGTATTGTTCTATCCATCACTTTCTTCTACACATTCTGTATGAACAAATTAGATCTTAGGCTGAGGGGGAGTTTGTTGTTTGCATGCATACGTGATTATAATTACAAAAGTATGTCAATGAAAACAATATTTCTATTGTTGTGATTTCAAAGTTTACTATTTCCGCTGCATAATTCATGCTTGTTTATCTTATTCCATTGATTTCATCTTAAACATTCACAACAATATTAAACTCAGATCATAACACTTCCTTTCCCAGCTTGATTTGATCGAATAATTCCACCAGGACTTTGATCGAAAAAACAAAAATCTAATTTATCTTACACTGGCAGCTAATATGTTGCCATATAACCGTAGCAACAAAACAGCCACAAAACAAATGCTCCACAGATTCGTCAGCACATCGACACTGAACACAAGTAGAGTCTCCAAAGAAACAATTATGTATTTGCAGTGCATCTAGAGTCGGGATTTTGTTTAAAATCGCACGCCATACAAAAATATTCACTTTTTTTCGGCACCCACCTCGACCACTTCAGTGTAACCCGGCTGCTATAGAAATGGAAAAGGATGAGATAAGGTGGATAATTGGTTGGTTGAAAAGATAAGATTCATCCATTAATGCATCCACGTGGCTTAATCATGCCCAATACTTAGATACCAAAACCAATGCACATGCGTCACTCATTAAATAAAATCTTAATCGACATGTTTCCTGATAGAAACTAGACGGGATTTATGATGTTTTATTATACTACCAATCATAGATTAGCATTTATAAAAAAGGTTTTGAGAATGTTATGCACTACCAACTCTCGCAAGACGGACTATGGCAGCAGGATCATGTGGCGGCATAAATGATGCGCTGCACATCATACGATGAGTGATATTCGCGTATTTTTAATTAGCAAGTTATATAACAATGACATATATTGATTGTTGTATATTTTAAGTAAATCAAACTTATGATTGTATTTTTAACTTTTTAAATTGATACATTGTATTATACTTTTGAAGTCAAAAACATGGTAAAAATCTTAATTAAGCACCAATTAATACTTGATAATCGCTAGTTCTACTTCATCACTCGACTAGCGATTACTATAACACTAGTCTCAAATGAACCATTAAGTTTTTTTAAAGTAAAATGCTAAAATCGTCTTTGAGATTTGGGCATATCTGCATATTACATCAAAAATGATTTTTTGCGCATTTAAGTTCTTGACGTTTAGGTTTTGTTGCCATTTTCATTCAACCCACTAACTCTGTTTATTTTTTCTATTAAGGTGAATGACATTTTCCCCCTTTTTGGATAAAACAATCAAGTCTAATAAAACCTCAGGGATGATTTTGGCATATTACTTAGTTTATTTTTTTAGTTAGTCTAATTTTTATTATTTTTGATAACTTATATATATATATTTATAGGAGCGGGATCTGGTGAAAACGTCTAAAAGTGTAAAAACAGTGAGAACGATTTTGGTTTTGTCATGTGCCGTTGATGCTAACTTACACTACAGGTAATATTGTCGAAAACCCCATTCAGATGCAAAGATCATGCAGATGCATGCAAGTGACGCGCATGTTCCACCATCTTTTTTAAACTTACGTAACTTTTTTACAAATGGTTATTTTTTTAAAAAAATTACACCATAAAATTGAGTGTTTTATTATCTTTCCAACGAGTATACTATTGCTATACTTTTGAAATATAAAAATGACATGAACTGGGTGTCCAAACAAAAATGCCATAAAAAAGACAGTTCAGAAAAACGCTATGAAATACCTAATTGAAAACGCCATAAAACACCCATTTCAGAAAAACACCATGAAAAACCTAGTTGAAAACGCCATAAAACCTAGTTAAAAACGCTATATAAACACCCAGTTCAGAAAAACATCATAAAACCCAGTTAAAAACGTCATAAAAACACAAAGATCAAAATGCCATTAAAAATCAGTTCTTTTTTTTTTCTAAAATAATATCAATAGTATACTCATTGGAAAGATAATAAAACGCTGGATTTTATGGTGTACTTTAAAAAAACTACTTATAAAAAAATTATGGACATTTAAATATTATGGGGGAATGATGTGTCATTAACATGTGCACCATTGTTAGGATCTTCATATTTTATCCTCTTGGTAGTTCCATGGCCCCTAGTATTTACAAAAATGTCACCGCACATTCTCAGCCACAAACCACTCAGATCTTGTGGTTGAGAATCGTTCTCACGATTTCCACACTTTGACGCATTTTCTCTTGATACCATTTCTCTCTCTCTCTCTGTCTCCCCTCTCTCTCTCTCTATATATAGACATTTCAATACAAAAAGTTATATTATTTATCAAAATGTATTGAAATACCCATTAAAATTTTATACGACCCGCCCAACCCGAACCGACCGAAAAGTATTATTACATAACGATAGTAACACGACAAAAAAAATTTCCGCTCCTGGTGATATATGTATGGACGTCTTTAATATGTTAGAATTTAGTCATTTTTAGATGTAGTTTGTATGTAATAATATTTTTCGGCCGGTTCGAGTCGAGTCAGGTCATATAAAATTTTAATGAGAATTTCAATTGATTTTGATAAATAATATAACATTTTTTTCTCATAATGTATTTAGTGAAATATATTTATTTATTTTTTTTAACCAAAATCAATTGTACACTCTTTCCCTCCTTTTCTTTTTGTCACGACAACAATTAGGGATATTCATATAGCCCAAAACGAAGACAAATTTGAACAACAAAACTAAAGAATATGGTTCGAGTCAATGTTCTAAAACAAAGCCTAGAAGGCCGAGTAAACGCTATAAATAGGTTGTTGAGACGATTTTCTTCAACTTCGTCTAATTACTCGAAATTGTTCAAAGTGGTCAACCTTGACCAGATTCAGATCTAGTTAGTTAACTCGCACCGAGTTTGACTTTAAAAAAATAAAGCATAATTTCTATGTCTATCATGTTAAAGAATTAAAGAATGTGTATAATTTTTTAAAATGTTCTACTATTGATCTACTTTTTTATTTATATTGATATTCACGTACTTTGTTATAAATATTCTTAAACTTATAATATTACATATAATTTTTAGAAAACTAATTTCTTTTTAATTCAACATTCTGGGTACTCCACGAGTACTGTAACCCCCAATTGACCGACCTGAAAGTGTCCCGTGACACCTGCAACCATGGCTCGAGTTTAAGAATGGATTTTTTAGCAACTCTATAACCAATAATCGAACTAAATATATCAAGCCAATTCATATACTTTTTAGACACTGACAAAGAAAGTGAAAATTGTATGGCTGTTTTCTAGGTTCATATAGTAATAAACAATAAATTGATTCATTTAGTCAAGGTTATAAAACTTGTTAGACGCTAGTTGGTATGTGGTGTAACAACTAGCAAGTAACTGAGATTAATCGGATTGATTTTCATATGTTTTTTTTTTCATATTTATCTATATATAGTTTATATTTTTTTAAATATAGGTATGTACGATATATGTTTTTCAAATTTATCTGTATATGATATATATACACCCTAAAAGCTTTCATTTAAAATCCATTAAAACCCATTTTAATGACCACCAATAAACTTCTTAGGCCTACCTCACAATTGGCCCATTTAAAAAGCCTAAAACAAAAAAAAAATGTTTGTCTCGTACTCAATTTTTAGGTTTTCAGGCTTCAACTCCTAACGAACTATTTACTCTTCACCAGATTAACAAAAAAACAGGGAGGATGAAGAATAATACTTTGGCAGCATCAAATACGCCCGTCTTCCCTCCTTCCCAAAGTCCACGCCACTTTTCTGATATATTTTGACACCGGCATCGGAATATGCGGTCAGATTTCGCGATTCGGCAAATCTCGCCATCGGAATTTGCTCCAATTCGGACGATTTCCACCGCCTAGGCCACCCTTTCACTGACCACCGATTATTGGTTCGATTTGGTAAAAATTAATCAGTAGAGGACCGATTTACGATTAATCACTGATTTTTACAACATTTCTTTAAGGGACTCTAAAACCAATAATTGAAACAAAAATTGACAACTCCAGCTTGCTTGAGTCCAGGGACTTTATAGTCTCGTACCATGTTATGTCTTTATTATTTTTTTAAACACTTTATATATACCCATGTGGATTAACTTATTTTAGAGCAATTTTTGACTTATTAACTTCTTAAAAGTTAAAAGGAATTATAAACACCCTTGAGAATGACTTTTATGGTTAAAAGGAATCCCAAACACCCCTTGATAAGGACTTTTATGGCTTCAAAAAGAGAATTTAAGAAGATGAAGGTTCATTTGAGAAAAAATTTAATGTGAGAAGAAAAAGAAGAAATTACATAATAGTAAAACATTAAATATTTTATAACTTCTCTCATTAATTATGTTATCTCTCATTAATAAAGCAAAATATTTTATCCTACACATTTCAAAATTTATCCTACATATGTCTTACATTTACCGGAATTTACCATACACACATGTAAATTCACCCTACACGTTTCAAAATTTATCTTACACATACTAAAATTTATCCTACACATGTCGAAAATTGTCCTACACCATAAATTATTTTATCTTGAAAGAGTATATGAAAAAAATGAGTTACAACTTTAATCAATCAGCTTATTAATGACAATTATACATTTACCTATATATGACCTTTTTCATAATATTAAACACACATTAAATGAAGCAAATGGAGATATAAAATTGGTTTAAAAGTTATTCCTTTTATTGTTACAAAATTTTTCCTTTCATTTGAACTCTCCACTATATATATATTCTATGTGTTCTTTTTAACTATTAAACTAGTCAAATTTTCTTGCAAGTTGAAGCGTAAATTAGCTCCATTGATTCGGTTTATTAGGGTACCGGTACGGTACCAACAATCGGTAAGAAAATTGACACGTGTTGAAAACAACGACTATTGGTAACGGTTTCAATAGTGCCGGCACAAGTATCAATGTTGCTGTGAAATCAGTTCGGTTGGTCAAAGCACCGAAACAAACGTTATCAACACTTGTAGCTTACGATAAAAAACACTATATTTTGAATACAACTTCATGTTAATATTGTTCGCCATGAATCATAACGAAATTCTTACCAAACACCATAAAAACAAATATCGCCACAATTACCAAAGTTATTCAGATAGTATCAATTCTGTAACGATATAGAGAAGATTAGCATGACTCATTGAAACAAAACCCTAGGCAAATTCCATAATGCTCGTGGCAGATTGGATTATTGGTTCATAAGGGATGCCCTACCTTTGAAATCACTAACAAAACCACATTACTTGTAGAAAAGATGAAAACACCACGGTTAAACGTGTTCATGTGAGAATAGTACTAGAATGGGTGTCTCCTGGGAATTGTCCACTAGAGCAACTAAATTTTTTTTGGGTTCTTGAATGGGCAACCCATTGGGGCATAATGAATAATATGGGTGATACGAGAGGGTTGATGTTACAAATGGTATCAGAACCACTCTTGTGTCGTTTAGGACGCTAGGGCAAATCCCATCGAGGATGATGAGTCCCAAATAGAGGGTAGTTGTACGATACATAGAAAATTAGAATGACCCATTGTAACATTCGTAGTAAAACGGGTTCTAAAACCCGCTTCGTTTAAATAATTCAAATATATGATATGAGGTTTCGTTACGTATTTATGTTAATCGTTCAAATTCGTTATATAAATTTATGTAATTAATAAATAAATTAAAAGAGTTAAAATAATAAATAAATAAATAATAACTAATAATAATATTAATAAATAAAACCGAAAGTAATAAAAAATAAATATAAAGGGGTGACCGGGTTTCGAACCCGTGTCTGAATAGAAGCAACACACACTCCACTACACACACACATTTGATTCATTCTTAAATCAAATGAATCTTATATCAAGGCTAGAGCGTTATATCAGTTCAAAACAACCCGCCCAGCAGCATCCACAACTCCTAAATTCTCATCAAATCACCATTTCAATCTAGAATTTAAACTGCTAAAACTGATTTCAATCGCACATTAAAGCTCAATCACGACGAAAATCAGTTATAACAATCATTGTGATCATCAATTTCTTGACCGAAACGGTCAAAAACGGAAATCAACTTAAACCCCTTATTCCCTATAAATAGCGACTCACAACCTTTTCTGTTGAACTCGCTCATTCCCGAAACCTTTCAAAAAGCTCTCTGTCTTCGAATTCTTCGCCGGAATCTTGTGTTGTTGTCGGAGGTATGATTCTGGGTTTTCTTTAAAAATCATGAAGAAGATGAAGTGGAATAGTATATATATATATAATTGAAATTAAAGTTTATACCGGGTTAGACAAACAGTCCAGTGGTGGACTGTGTGCAAATTTTAAGTAGAGGTCCCGGGTTCGAGTCTTAACACATTGCCAACTTCTGAATTTAAAACAAAACTTTTTAATACATACATTAATTGTCAGAATGTGTATAAGATTTATACAAATCTTAGTTTTTTCGGGTTAGTCACACAACCCAGTTGGTAGGGCTATGTGCAACGTAACGTTGGGGCGCGAGTTCGAGCCGGTTCTGTAACCGGTTTTGCAAGCATAAAATCTTTTTAAATAAAAACAAAATAAAGTTAACTCAGTTATTATATATATATATATATAATTAAAATCCAGATTATTTCGGGTTAGACACGTAGCTCAGTTGGTAGAGCTGCGTGCACGTAAATGAGAGGTCACGAGTTCGATCCCCACACGCTGCGAATAATCAATAAATCGGCCGGTTCAACCCCTTTAAAAGTAAAATTTTTTAATATACTTTTCCTTTATTTTTCTCCAAAAATACTTAAAAATATAAATAAAAAACAAGACTTTTCAAGCATAAAACTTGTAATAAATACTATAAAAATAATCTAAAAAGCCTAATAAAAAGTATTAAATAAAAATATTGACTACAAATAAAAGATATATATTTATCGAATTATTACGTGAATATTTAGGTTAGTTTTCTCGTCGGTTGGAATCTTTAATCGTGCGCATCCGTTATCAACTCAAGAAACGCACCCACTGTGAGTGAATTCTTACAAATTCCCCTTTTTATTCATCGTTTGGGGTGTATCATGTGTCATTTACTTATATTGTTTATTCAAACACTTGTGCTACTACCATTATATGATCTAACGTGTTATGAAATGTTTGGTTATTGTTATATGTGGTTACATTTTCTCATTACAGTCAAGCATTCACATTAGGCCCATCAGTTCCTTATTTGATACGAGTAGAGCATCGCATTGCCTAATCAGATCGGCTCCTTTTGATTGAGCTTTGATCTCACAGTTCATCATTTATCATGCTCATGTGTGCATTGCTAGATGTTTATGTGGTTTGTGGATAGTTTACATATACGTATGCTCATATTTGGTTTATGCACATTTTTATTAAATTAATCAACATAATTATTTACTTCAAATGATTAAACGAGATTCACTCGTCAACTGTTGTTGACCCAAATCTTTATTTTTTACATATGATACAGGTGGACAGGTTGAAGCAAGGAACACATAGGATTGGGTCTTAGAAGAAAAATAAAGAGTTATTTAAATGTCATGATTAGAACATTTTCGTGCTTGTATGTTTTATGTGTTTGTTGGAATATTCCCTTTTAATTTAAAATAATAATTATGAAACTTTATTAGAGTAAATGTCATGAGTTTTGATGAAAACCCAATCATGCCCCGACTACCATATCCTCTGCGGGTCAGGGTGTGACAAGAATGACCTATTGTAACGTCCTTAGCAAAACCTCCATCGTCCATAGCCAGTAGAGCCACTCTTGTGTCGTTCGGGTTGATGGGGGCAAACCTAATTGTAACACACGCCAAAAATGGATCTTAGAAAAACCGAACCGTTTTGAAAATCGAATCCGAACTATTGATAAACCGGTTCGAACCATTATTAATTATATTATATTATATTACATTACATTACATTACATTACATTACATTACATTACATTACATTACATTACATTACATTATATTTAACCCTACTCCAGTTTTCATGAAACTTAGGTCATATGATAGAGAAAATACGCTCGTCCTAACGATATGTTCACATTTTTATAAATCGTTATATTTTTCGAAGTTATTGTTGATGCATATTTTGTATGACAACCACTGTGCGAATAGGCTAGATAGAGCGTGTGTTGAATATTGTATAGATTAGATACGAACACATGACTTTGGATAGGACAAGAGAGGTTCTTACGGACGTAACAACCTCGTGAGGAGGTGACCCTCGTGAGGATGTAAGTTACCTTCCTACGAAGGTTACTACCCCCGCACGGTCTAGTACCTCCGCACAGAAGTACATATGTCCCAAACCTCAAGTATATATAGTGTGTTGTGTGTTGGTTAGTTTGATAAGTTTTGCAGTTCCCAGAGGAGAAATGCTGGAGAAATTTTGTTTCTCCAACTTGTAAAGATGCATACTCTTTCGGTATGAATGGAAAGCTTACGCTTCTACTTTTTCTTAATAACTTTCTACCGAATTAGTACTATCCCATCCAAACTTTCGTCTAAACCTGCCGGATCCTGGACTTTCAGTTATATAAGAAAAGCAAACATCCACGTTGACATTTCAACGACACTAAGAATGGAGCTTCAGGATCATCACCAAGCTGCAATACTGAGTTAATGGTTTCAACAGAGACATCTACGTTCAAGTCATTTACTTTCGCGCGGATAAGTTCTTGCCCATTTTCTTTAATAACTGTAGCTGAATCCCAAAATTCCTTGATCAACGTCTTGTATACTATAGTCTTGTGCGAGATAGCATAATGTATCCTTGAGTCGCGCAAAAACTTCATTATACCGTTGTACTTAGCAAATTTGTCTTCCGGATCCAAGTAGGCCACCATGTTATGTCTCGGTTCAGACATAATTTCCACTTCCGACTTGTCAGTTCTCTTTGTTGCTGGTTTTCTTTTATGTTCTTTTTGTTCCATTTTGTACACATAAGTCAAATAGGATAAGAACACAAATTTATCAGGGAATATACACAGAAATTTTTATTTCAAACTTTATGTATGTATTAACTGAACAAAGAAATACTGACGCATACAAATAACAACATATTCCTATGAAGAACAACTCATTTTTACGAATTTCTGATTTAGAAACAAGAAACTGAATCATTCGTACAGATAGATTACTCGTACGAAGGATCAATTTTCCATGCGAATGATGTTTAATTCGAACAAATCTAGTTCGTACAAACATTTTCATAGAAAGTTACTTGTTTTTTGTTTAAAAATGATTTGTTTAAAGTTTGTTGTTCTTGTCAGTCATGGTCATAAGGTTAGATAATGTTTAAGTTGTTCAACTTCAAAGTATGCCAAACATTTTAAGTATACCTTAAAGAAATCAAAAACAACTTGAAGGGAGGTATAAGAATGACGTGAGCAAAGTGAAAGTGAAGTTTCACCACCGAACTTCATCACCTTATATATACCACATCACAACACTTGTGCGAACAACCTAACTTCGTACGAAGCACTGATTTGTACAAAACCCAAGGGTCATTCGTACGAAGCATGCTGGTTCATATGAATGGTCCTTAATTCGTACGAGTCCAGGTCTTTCACAAACTGGGCTTTCAGTTCTTCGAGAACCTTAGGTTTTTCGCGGGACTGTTTAACAACTTTGCACATATCCACACTAATCACAAAGTTAAGTTAGGAAAAGTGCTTGTTAAAAACAGATTTTGTTCTTTTGAGATGAGTTTACCATTGTAAGAAAGTACTTTTATGAAGTTGTGATATCAAAGCAAATGGTTTTTAGGGCGTATCTTGGTAGAAAACCTTTGAGCTTCAATTTTGGCTAATTCAAAAAAGAACTTAATTTAACAACAAACTAAACTAAACTAAAATAACTACTAAACTATAAACTATATATTTACCAGACAATCTTTTTCAGAGTTTCAAGGTACGAGAATCATACTAGCTTTTAATCTTGTCAAAAACGAGTTTTGTTTAAAACATCAAATTAAATAAATAAGTATTCTACTATGACATCGGTATTGTTGTCCTCGTAAGCTCAACTTATATGATGTAATCATGATTAGGAGATATGATTAATGTAAGATTTATACTTACTAGCCGGTGTTCAACCACTTCACGACACATTCCTGTATCAAGATATGCATGTGAGAAAATCTTAGCGGTGAGTATACTGCTTATCATCTGTTTTGACGTATATGATGTGAGACACTCACTTATTTTGATTGAAAACAAGCCCTATGTGATTAAATCACTTATTGATGAGGAACTTGATTTTCATATGCATGCAGGGCACAGGAGTAAGTCCGTGAACAGGTTAGTACCATCGCACCGACAAAGAGACGAACTTAGCTCCCGCATGAAGCTATGATATTTTATCACTTATTTTTGGGTGGATGTGATATATTTATCACTTATTGATGGTCGTATGCAGTATTTACATGTATGTATAGTATCGTGGAAGTTCTAGACTTGCGTCACCGTTATTTTTTGGCAAAAGGTTCAACCATGATACCCAGATGATAAGTCAGCATAAAGACCGCATATCTTAGAACTTCGGTACACTATCAAACGGAATTTCGGTACCAAGACCATATGCCAATGAATGGTTCCCACCTGGCTTGCAGTCCGTTATTTTTATATCAACCTGCACATTTTAATCTGATTGTGAGCCTACCGATACATCATTAGTAAAACTACTTATAAATTTTTGTTCTTTGTTTTTCACTGTTTATGACAGATCATCGGTGTATTTCATCATCTTCAACTTATCTATCCAAGAAACTCATTTTTGATTTTTCTATTGTTTTTGTATTTTTCTAAATTTCTCTCCCCCTTAAATAAAGAAGGTAATAAAAACTTAAACTAAATAAAAGACATATTTTTGTATTTTTGCATTTTCTCATGTTTTTGTATTTTCTTGAAATATTCTCCCCCTAAAATATAAAACTAAGAGAAAATAGAAAATCTTTTTGTAATTTTTAGATTTTTAAGAAACTATTTACGAAAAATGATTTGCCAAAATGAATTACTCGGGTTTCACCTTGATGCCATTGACCAAAAGCAGATAGTCAAAACGAGATTTATCAAAGGCTTTGGTAAACAGGTCGGCACGTTGGTGATCGGTGTGGATTTTAACAACATTGGTAAGTTTCTTTTCATAACAATCTTGTATAAAATGATACTTAATCTTAATGTGTTTGGTTTTTGAGTGCTGTACAGGATTACGAGTGATTTGTAAGGCAGCTTCGTTATCAACAAAAATAGGAGTAGTTAGAAATTCAAAACCGTAGTCGCGCATCTGCTGTTGGATCCATAGAACCTGAGAGCAGCAGCTAGAAGCCGAAATATACTCAGCCTCACAAGTTGACGTAGCTACGCAAGTATGCTTCTTACACTGCCATGTGACTAGGCGATTTCCCAAGACTGATATCCTGTTGATGTTGATTTTGCATCGATCTTGCAGCCGCCATGATCAGAATCACTGAATGTTGTCAAATCAAAGTTATCATCCTTAGGGTACCATAGACCAGTGTCTGGGCGACCCTTTAAATAACGAAAGATCCTTTTCCCAGCCATCAAATGAGAAACCTTCGGACTGGATTGGTAGCGAGCAAGAAGACATGTTAGGTACATTATATCAGGTCTTGAAGTAGTAAGATACATGAGAGATCCTATCATAGCACGATAAAGAGATGGTTCTACATGTTCACTCATTCCATCAGGAGTAATCTCATGATTCTGAGCTAATGGAATTCCCAAAGGCTTTGAGTCTTCCATCTGAAATCGTTTGAGAATATCCCCGACGTACTTGGTTTGATGGATGAAAATCACTTCCTTAGATTGTTGAACCTGCAAACCTAAAAAGAAAGTCATTTCTCCATAGCGCTCATCTCAAACTTCTCTTGCATCACCTGCTCAAATTCTTTGCACATCTTTTCGTTTGTAGACCCAAAAATAATATCATCAACATACACCTACACCAGCAATAAGTCCTCATTCTGTTCCTTGATGAAGAGAGTGCAGTCGATCAATCCACGACTAAAACCATTCTTCAAAAGACAGGTAGACAACGTTTCATACCAAGCCCGTGGAGCTTGATAAAGACAATATAACGCGTTGTTAAGAAGCCAAACCTTGTCAGGATGCATTGGATGTTTAAAACTAGGCGGTTGCTCAACATATACCTCTTCTTCAACCACACCATGAAGAAATGTATTTTTCACATCCATTTGATAAACAATAAACTTCTTGTAGGACACATAAGCCAAGAAGATTCTTATGGCCTCAAGACGAGCTACTGGTGTATAAACTTCATTGTAATCAATGCCTTCGACCTGATTAAAGCCCTGAACGACCAATCTTGCTTTGTTTCTCACAACAACACCTCGGTCATCCTTCTTGCATTTGTAAACCCATCGTGTTCCAATCTTCTTATAGTTGTTAGGCCTGTCAACCAACTTCCACACGCTTAACTTCTGAAACTAGTGAAGTTCTTCCTGCATAGCTTCAACCCATGAGTCTTCTTTCATAGCTTCCTTCCAAGATTTTGGTTCAACTTGGCAAACATAGCAGGCAAAAGACCAATCATTTTGTTCCCCAGATTCCCTGATAACCGAATATAATCCAGCATTCTGATTATTTCTGAGCTGATTACGAGTCTGCACACCATTATGGACATCTCCAATAATATTCTGCTGAGGATGGGTATTATGAATTCGAGTTTCAGGAACATCAGGAACTCAAGAATTTATACCCAGATTGTTGATATTTAGAACAGCCAATTCGTTTGCTAGATTTGATGATGAAGTAGACGCATGACCTTCAATCGTTCCTATTCTGAATATTTGATGTGACATCTGAAATTCTAGGAACTGGAGCAGAGGTAGCTTCATTTGCATCATGGAACTCATCATCTTCTGACGAAACATTGTAATCACAGCATATTGAATTCCTCATTTTGAACAAGATTGTTAACCTAAGTAGACACTTGAGGGTTAACAATAATTGGTCGTACTAATGATGAGTCAATTGTGGGATCACTTTCAAGTAACATTTGAGCCGCTGCAGAAGCATCATCAAAAGTTGGCAGATTAAAGGAGTTAAACAACCCATCGTAGTCAAACATCCAAGGAGCACCCTAAGCTCTTACTGATTCAGTGTATCTTTAAACCTTGACTTCACCCCATTCTTCAATATTCTTTGTTGACAAATTCCACGCCCTGAAATTAGGAGTAGCATATCCAAGGAAGAAACCTTCGATAGCCTTTGGACCAAATTTATTATGTGGATCAATCATAGTGCATGGAGCTCCAAAAGGTTCTAAGAAAGAAACATCCAGTTTCCTTTTATGCAACAACTCGAAACATGTTTTCCCGTGTCTCTTCACCATAAGAACTCTATTCATAGTGTAACATGCAGTAGCCATAGATTCTCCCCAAAATTGAACAGGAAGTTTTGATTCTACTAGCATAGTTCTTGTTGTTTCAATTAGAGTTCTATTTTTCTTCTCAGTGACACCATTTTGTTGTGGAGTGTATCGAGAACTGTACTATGCAGAATGCCTTTAGAAGAACAAAACTCATCCATAAATTGATTTTTGAATTCGGTGCCATTGTCGCTTCTGATTCTCCTTATCTTCATATTGTACAGATTTTCAAGCAGAGTTAGGAGATTCTTGAGGATTTCGGGAACTTCACTCTTGTGTGCCAACATATTCAGCCATGAAAATCTGGAGTAGCCATCAGTAACTACTAAACAGTAGGAATCACCAAAGGTAGTCTTGTGTTTCATAGGTCCGAAGAGGTCCATATGAAGACGTTCCAGAGGCATATTTACTGTATTAATGTTCTTCACAGGATGAGATTTTCTTGCTTGCTTTCCTTTCTGGCACGATACACAGACGTCTTGAAGATGAAAGTTCTTGACTGGTACACCATTCAGAAGATTATTTTCACCAAATAGTTCACTTTTCTCAAGTGAATGTGTCCCATTCGTCTGTGCCAAGAGATTGATTCCTTCTCGGTGGCTTTTGAGACAAAATATGTGACTTGTGCAGACGTGGTAATAGCTTAGCTCATGTCAAGAATATACAAATCGTTGATTCTTGGAGCCGACAGGAGGATCCATTCCTTGGGAATCTTGAAACTAGGTTTCAGCACATAACATCCGGCATCATCAAAATGTACCGTGAACTTCTTGTCGCAGATTTGAGAAACACTAAGAAGATTGTGATCAAGTTGTCGAACATAATTGATCTTGTCAAAACTCACAACACCATTGGAGACCATCCTATATCCACCTTTGTCACCAGCAAAAGCAACATAACCACCCCTAATGCTTTTCATATCATAAAGGAGCCGTAAGTCGCCTGTCATGGGCCTCGATGCTCCACTGTCAACAATTCAATGACCATTCACAATTCCTCCTGGAACACCCTGCACATTTTAAAAACCAGATCAGTTTGAGATGGGGACCCAAGCCTTAGTGGTCTTGGGTCGCCCCTTATCATCAAGAAATGTGATTTCTATTTCTTGATGATTTACAAATTGTAAGCCTCCTCTTGAACCATCACCGGTCTTAGGTTTCCAAGATTTATGTAATTTACCAGAATGACTATTATTTACACTTTTAACAATTTCTGGTTTTATTAAATTTGTAGATCTTGGATTCCTTTATGAAGAATCCGGTTTTAAAGCTTTTTCAATTACTTTTACTTGTTTACGTCTCTGTTTTTCTTTTTGTTCTTTAACAATTCGTTTATCTTGTTTTGGAGAAACATATCGACGTTGGCAAGTTGGTTCATGAGGGGCTTTCTCAACAAATCTCGGCTTTGCTAGGTCGGTACAATTCTTGATAATGTGGCCAAATTCTCCACATTTGAAACATGTTCTTCTTTCAACAAATGTAGGAGATCGTGTTCCATGGCTTGATGTTGAACTTGTGGGTCTCGAGGTACTGGGTTTATTTTCATCACACCCATTTGTATGTTGGGTGTAATTGTTTTCGCTGTTCCGTTTTAAAATCTTGACTTTGTTTACAAAATCTACATTAGACATGTGTTAAAAAATCTCGACTTTATCAGTACCTGTAGAACTCACAAATTTAACATTCTTAAGCTTTTTCTTGTAGCGAGTGCCTCTTGTCTCAACCTTTGGTTGTGGTGCTTTAGGCTTTTCAACTTGCTTTTCCTGGTGTTTTACTCTTGAACTTGATAATGGTTGTGACTTGATTGGGTTTTTCTTCTCCAAAAATTTGGTTGTTGATTTTTCAAAAACTTGATCAATGGAGGTTGGATTTACGTTTTTGATTGGAAAATCTTTGCTAGAATAGATTTTCTTGTCTCCAACCAAAGTATACAATACATCATCATTTGTATCTGTAGACACTTTTGTCTTGACAGATTTCTTAGGATCATTCTCTTGATTTTCATCAATGTTTCCACTAGGAGTAGCAGAGATTTCTATTCCCTTTTCTTCATCAAGAGATTGATCCTGATCAATTTTCTCTGACTCATCATCTGATGGATCATCCTCCTCTGCTATAGAGGGGTTTTGATTAACATCTGATGATGAGTTCTCGGACTTTCTTGATTCAACCAAGGAATTGTCTAGCTTGAACCCTAGTCCTGCTGCAAATTCTTCAGGATTAAGAGGTACGGAGGGTTCAAAGCGTGGTATTTCCTCTTCATCAGGCAATTTGGTATAGTTGTGTTTCATCGGGGGTGGACACAACTTATACCCAATGTATTTAACATCTCCTTTTAGCTTTTGAACATCAATGGTATGATCAAGCATATATCGGGAGTTAGAATAACTATCCAATTTTAGCTTGATCGCATCATGTTCGCATTTGGCGATGGCTAACTCTTTCTTTGTTTCTTCTAGGAGATTAATGTAGTTGTTAATTCCTGTCTGTTTATTCAAAACTATTTTTGTGAATTCAGAAACGCTGTTCTTAAGAGTTTCTATTACCGATTTGAATTCTTTTTCATTTCGAGTTAAAGCCAAGTTCGCCTCTTTGCATTTTGATAGTTCAACAACTAAGCTTTGATTATGACTGTTAATTGTTTCAAATTTTGATTTTAGTTCAGCACAATCATTGCAAACTTTAGGAGAGTTGGAATTTACCTGACTGGTGGAACCGGCAACATTTGCCATGAAGATAGTATGATGAGGGAAGGCTGCACTATTTGTAAAGAATGTTTCTCTTTCTTTTGATGCAGGTTCGACTTTCTTCATCAAACCCACATTTTCGCTCTTCATCTTCTCGGCTTCTTTCAGCAACTGTTCACCTTAGCATCACTTCCCTCTCTGATATCTGAATCAGATCCATAACCACCTAAACTTGAGCATTCTTCATCAGAACTACCAGTATATCCTGAAGCATCATCATCATCTGAACTATCAATGCTGTGAACATGTTTGATTTGATGGATGATCTTGGCATAACATGCAGTTCCTCTGTTATTCTCAGTTTCCAACTGTACTGACCAATCGCATCGTTCATCAGATTGAACTACCAAAGCTCTGTGTGTGTTGTTTGAAGGTCCTGATTGTTGGTGTGTTATTTGGGTTGCCAACAGCTACTATTCTTCTATCATTGTTGACTTGAACTGTGTTGGATGGTTGTGATTGATTTCAGAAGGGGTTGTGATTGCCTTGTTTGCTGGGCCTCATGCACTCACGTTTGAAGTGACCTCTTTCACCGCAGTTAAAGCAAGTAACAACATTTTTATCAAAACCATATTTTGTATCCTTCTTGCTTTCCAAACTGGTTCTTCCTGTTCTGCTCATGTAATCCTTGGCTCTTCTTACCGCACTGGCAAACGCCACTTGATGTCCATCAGTCCATCTCATCTCGGTCAATTTGTTGGTAGCCTTCATTAGTCAAATTTATGTTTCCTATTGACCGACGACTATACCACAATAAGCACTAACCATTGTGTTTAGAAGTTCCATATGTTCCTGTGCAACTTCTACACTGACTTTTGAGAGATGTGACATGTCAAGCCTGACTGTGTTGGGGTTTGTGGCTTGAAAGTTGTTCCCATAGAAAGCCTGTTGAGGAGCTTGCTGTGGAATTTGAGGTGCTAGATCTCGTGGTTGTGGTAGAAAGTCTTTCGGATCAAATACTTGTCCATAAGCTTGAGTACTTGAGCTTGCAGACTGATTTGTTTGAACATGTTGTTGTAGAAAGGGATTCACATTTGACACAAATGCGGTTTGAAGCTTTGGTTGCTGACTTGCACTAATACCTGCATTAATACCTCCGAAGTACATCTCAGGGTTTTGTGGAACAGTGACTCTTTGTGCCTTCACAAGTTCCTCTTCATTCTTGTTTTCCAATTTCTTCACAAATTCATAAATACTGATTGAGTCCAAAACACCTGTATGTTTTAATATGTCAATAAATTGACCCTATTTTGGTGGTAATGCGTCAGCAAAGCGCATCACGATTTCTTGCGGAGATGCTAAAACTTTGTCAGAGTACATTTCACTAAGAAGATGGTAAAAGCGTGTGGTCATATCATTCAATGTTTCATTTTCCATGAACATGAAACCTTCAAACTCCTTCTTTAGCAGATCATGCCGAATTTTTCTGGTTGCAGCATTACCCTCTCCTCTTGCTTCCAAGGTATCCCACATATTTTTCTTGGTCATACAGTACACAAACTGATGATAGATATCTTTATGTAGTGCATGTGTTAGGATAGCAAATGCCTTTTTCTCTAGATCATAAGCCTTTTTATCGCCTTCATCTAGATTGGCTAAGGAGGTTGGGTTTGATCCTGCCTCTTCGAGTGATTCTTTATAGGGTGTAGTAAAACATGTCCATAATTCCGTGTTCTGTCCGAGAACATATGTGTGGAAACGACTTTTCCAGGACGGATAATCATTCATATGGTTCAGTTTAGGTGGACGGTTATTACTCCCGGTTTTACTCTCACTCATCAGAAGAGTCTGAATGCTCTGGTTCTAGTTTGCAACACATGCCCATTGATTTGCAGTAACCATGGCTGTATGTTGAGGCATCAATGATTTTACCCATGAGGTTGCGGAGCTTTGCAAAGAGTCCTGATTTGTGCTTGAACTACTGCTCCAATCCCACGGATTTAAACTCATTTTCTTGATTATGAAAAATTAAAAGGTTTAAAGTTTGATTTTTGAAAATAGAAGTCCCTTTTAAAGATTCACAATTTCAGAAATCACAAAGGTTGAAAAACTGAAAAACGAAAAGCAAACTGAGTTTTACTTCGTACGAACCACTCTTTCGTGCGAGTGGTAGATCTTTCGTACGAACTACCTGTTTCATACGGAGGAAACTCCTTCGTGTGAACAGTTAAGTCTTTCGTGCGAACCAGGTCTTTCGTACGGATGACAAGTCTTTCGCATTGATAGTCTGGTTCTTCGTACGGATCGGTTATTCGCACATGTGTTTTTCGCACAGGAATCTTTTTGCAGGGCTGGTTGGTGAGAAATTTCCTTTTTTGCACAACTGGTTTTCGAAAGTGTTCTTTTGTCTACACAATTTTAGTTAAAGAAGACAAACATTCTATCAGCTTTTCAGTTTTAACAGTCAAGTCCAAAATGTCAGAGATTTGGTCAACCCTACAACAATATTCCGGTGAGTTTCTCCGGTGAGTTTCTCCTGCAAGAGTGTTCAACTTATGTGAAAATTTTAAGAAAACCAGATTTTAACATGTCTCCATGTTTTCTAACTAGGTTTTTATGAAAATTTTCTGCATGCAATAGGTTTTAACCAAGTTTTACGTTTGTTATATTCCAAAAACTTTAGTTTTCTGCTGAAAGTTCAAGAACACTTCAAGAAACTCTCTCAACTAGCTCAGACACAATCACTAAGCTTGGTTTTGAACAAGGAAGAGAGCCAAAGCTCTGATAGCACTTGTAGGTCCACTTTGAGGATCAAGATCAACCTGCTTCCTTGTTCATATAACACATATACGAGTGCGGAATCCTCGTATGAATGCAAACCAAAGCAAAGTAAGAACACAGGATAACCAAAGATTGAATATCTTGATTAACTGAAGAGAACTAGTTCAAACATATACAAAAAAAATGCTCATACAGACTCATGCAACATTCTATGCTCTTGTGTTTCTCTCTCTAGAATAGCTCTAGTCTCTCTGGAAGGTCTCACGTATCCAACCACAACTTGAGAAGTGCATGTCTCCTTATATAGTGTCCATACTCAGCAACTGTATGAAGTATGTTGCTGGTCACACGAAACACCAAAAGACACGAAGACCATACTCCAAAGATGCTCGTACGAATGATCTGGATCGTACGAAGCATATATTGTTTGTACAAATCAAGCTGGATGCTTAATTCTGTGAATTCATTCGTACGAACTGCATGTGACTCGTACGAGCAACAACTTGCTCGTATAAAGCATTTGCACTCTCACAGAATGTTTTCTTCGGAGAATGTATCACAGACATGATGTACATAAGACTCAACAGTATGCACGCATGCAACTGTTTAACACAGACATAACTAATTATCGTACTAAACCAAGATAGGAGGATATCTTGATTTGGTCGACACGACCAAACTATACAGACACTGTACACAAAGACCGTACAATTACAGAAGTAACTAAGAACAAGCGACAGACACAAAAGTGTATCAACAAGATTGGTATCAGAGCTCTTGAATTTAGGGATATAGGATAGGTTATTAGACGCCGAGTTCTCTAATTTCTCGCCACTCATATATAATATATATATATATATATATATAATATATATATATATATATATATATATATATATATAAAGGTATTAGTGAGTTAAAACCTAGTTACTTCAAATATTTACCTATAAAAATGTGTATATATATACATAAAACAGAAAATTACATATAAAAAACCAGATCCGATTAATCTTGAGTAGCCACTAGTCCCCACCTTACAGTAAAAGTAACGTCATGCTTATGTCATCAGCTTTTTACAACTGCTGTAAGGGGCTGAAAAACACCACTTCGAAAAAAATTTTGAAATTTTTTTACGGCAGTCTTTTCTAACATTTTAATCTATGGGTGTGAAAAAAATGGAGACAAAACTCACACGGGAAGGCCGAGTTCTCTAAGTTCTCGCCATATATATATATATATATATATATATATATATAAGGTAGGTGATGTATAAGAATTTATACATCTTCTAAATGTAAAATATTCCCCATTAAGGCGGAAATTCATTGTGTTTTCATTGATCTTGATACTCATTTGAGTTGTTTGTGAAAATACAGGTCCGGGCTTCGGCCCGGTGAAGAAACAAAGGCTTTTGGAGCGAATTGGAGCAAAAATGGAACATTTCAACCAAACTGCCAGATATGGCACGACCGTGCCAAGCCTTCAGAAGCCGGCACTATCACCAGCACTATCATCAGTCTGCACTAACCAGGCCAGTCTAACACTTGGCACGATCGTGCCAACCCTAAGCACGACCGTGCGCGTGCTATCACAAGTACTGATCAGCTAGTTTCTGAGATCAACTTAGTCATTTCTGAGTAGGATATCGATAAGCACGATCGTGCCGCACTTTGGCACGGTCATGCCACCTAGGGGAAATTTTAGCGGGATCTTTCCGGATTTGGCATCAAACTTGGTCAACAACTCAGAAAGGCACCTGCCACTTACCAAGCACGACCGTGACAAAAGGTGGCACGGTCGTGCAAAATGCCCAGTAGCTTAAATACGTGAATTCAGCTCATTTGAAGGGAGTTGGAGCATTTGGGTGAATTTCTCTCTCAAGAAGCTGATCTTGGAAGCTTGGAGATTGAAGAAGGAGCCTTTAGGAGGTTGTATCACTTGATATTCAACTCAGTTTGCTAATTATCTTGTCTTAGAACTCTAGTATTCCACTTGTTATTAATGCAAAATCTATATTACTTCACATTTGTCTTAGTTATTATGAGCCTTCTAGGCTAAACAATTGTGTTGCTTGAATTTTATTGAAGCTAATGAACACTTGACAACATGGAAATAGATGTAGTGATTGTTGTATATCTTATGATGATATTTGATCTTGTTCTTGGAATGCATGTTCATGTTTAAAGTCATTATTCTTGAATGTTTGGTCATAGTATCTACATGTAGTGTTGGAAAGCCCATGTAGATATTATGATTGTGGAATCTTGTTAGTTTGTTGATTTGATTCATAGCATGAAACTAGGAATGGTAATTGCTAACATGATTAGAATGATGATTTGAATATGAGTATGAATTCTTGCATTTGGATTTGGAAAGATCATATGAATGTTTATATGGATTCTATAGTTTGTGTTCATGTTTGGATTGATGATTTAGGCCAAGGTTGTTATCTAGCATGACCATGCTTGTTATTCATGTCAAGAACTTGTTGAAGATGTCATTTACTTGAAACCAAGTTAGGGTGATTAATGTGTTGTTCATATTAGTTTTCCTTACTTTGTAGAGTTAGGAGTTTTGACAAACAATCAACTCATATTTAAAGATTAACATCAACTTAGCAAGAGATTTTTAAAGAATGAATCTTAGGTGATTAAAATGTTGTTTCATTATAATTTTCCCAAAGATTTATAAAACTAGGAGACCTTGCATGGAAACTTAGTTGAATCTAGAACTTGCATCACCATTAGTTTTCCTCAAACGTTGTCATATGTTTATTAGTGGATACTTAATTTAAACAACCTTTCTTAGTTATTGTTCTTTATTAATTCAAATAGTTAATTGTTATATTTTCATAATAGTTAAAAGTCAAGAAATCAATTCACTCGTTGAACCAGGTTTAAAAGTAACAAAGATCTAGTATTGAGACACTGAGTCCACGGATTGATATCCGGTTCTTACCGACAGACTGTACTACCACCTGACGGGTACACTTTCCCCTTTGTGTGTGTAGTTGGTTTTAAGTAAAAATCATTTTTAAAACCTAATTTGTGTGAACGAAAATCATAGAAATAAAATATATTTAATTCACGCACATCAAGTTTTTGGCGCCGTTGCCGGGGACTCGTTCTTCTTAAGAATGGTTGGAGTTACTTGTTAAATCATTGTGAAAAGTGTATAAAGATTTTGTCTAGTTGTTTTTATTTGTCTTACATGATTATTTGAAAAAAAAAGAAAATATGTTAATTAATTAATTATTCCTTTTTATCTTTGTGTATACATAGTGCATTGTGTTCCTTCTTTTTCCTTACAGGTCGTGTATGTCCTCAACCCCAGTTGCCGAAGTTGATCCTTCATCGGAGCTGGAGTGCAATTTTCATCGAAGACTGCGGGAGCGGTCCCGCAGGGTGGCCGCCACAATCGAGGTAGATGCATTGGGAGACGACACATTCCACGAGGTTCACGTAGAAATGGCAGACGAAGAGGAAACAAGGGTTCTAAACGACATAGGAAAGCCTTCACTTGAGGGCTTACCTGCGAGCATCAATGCACCTACAATAAATAATAATAATTTCGAGATCAAATCTGGTACCATTTTGATGTTGCAGAATGCGGTCCAGTTTTATGGCAAGGATCACGAGGATCCTAGTGTCCATATTGCGGGGTTTCTTGAGGTTTGTGCCACATTCACCATTCGTGATGCATCATCGGATGCAATACGCCTTCGGCTCTTTCCGTTCTCTTTACGTGATGGAGCTGAGGAGTGGCTTATTTCACTTCCAGCTGGGTCTATCACTACATGGAATCAATTAGCTGAGAAGTTCCTTCAGAAATATTCCCCCAGAGAAAACTGTTCGGTTAAGAACCAAGATTCTTAACTTTTGTCGGGACGATGATGAGCCCCTTTATGAGGCGTGGGAGCGGTTTAAAGAGGTCATGAGAAAGGTCCCACACCACGGGTTGCCCAAGTGGCAACAATGTCATATCTTCTACCATGGTTTGGATGGTCAAGGACAGATGATGGTCGATACATATTCAGGCGGAGACATTGGCACGAAAAATGCCAACAAGGCATTTGAGATCTTAGAGAAATGCGCCTTGAAGAATTGGACACAACAGCCATCGAGAGGGAAGAATTCTAGACATGGAGTTCATCATGTGAATGATTTCACCGTCATCACAGCACGAATGGATGCCTTATCTTCAAAGTTTGATCGAGTGATGGAGATCCACTCGAGTGGTTCCTCGAGTGGGGGAGCATATCATGTAGGTGATTTTCCAACAGGAGAGGTTTCACAAGAGCGCGTAGATTTTATGGGAAACTAATACTGTAACATCCGCCAAAAACCGGATTTACCAAACCCGCTTCGTTTATCAACCGAACAATCAGTTAAAAATTTCGTTGCGTATTTAATGCCCAAATTAATTTTAAACGATACATAATTACTAAGTATATTAGAATATAAAATTTATTTTAGAAAATGTACTAAAAATAATGAAATAAAAATAAAATACTGCTGCCGGGTTTCGAACCCGGGTCAGCCAAAGGTTACACAAAGCATTAACACACATCTCTACAACCGCTCCGCCACTTGATCATTTTGTGAAGTTCTGGGGAACAATTAAGTCATATGTGCAACTGAGAGTCAACCTGTTACGCCAACTGAAACCGATATCGGCTTTCAAACCGATCAAGACGTTTGATCTCTCGCGGAATCTTGATCATAACCGATAAAACCGATATCTTAAATCAATTCGACGTTAATGAACTTAAATTCAGGTGTTGTTTGGTTTTTATAACCGAAAACTTTCATTCTGAAATTACTTCAACAAAACACTCATCTCGCGATTCAATTTCATTCCCAAAGCTTCTAATTTTGTGTTTATTCTATTTTCTGGTCGTCGGAAGTGCTTTCTGATCATCGCCGGAATTCTCTGCAAGTCGCCGGAAAACCGAGACTCAACTCAAACCGGTAAAATACCTCGACTTTACTGTTTCAATCAATTGTTAGAACCTTACTAACATTAACCCATCGCTCATAATCAACCACAAACGACATTGCTGGACTTTCTGTTTTCACCGGAAAACTCCTGGATTTGTCGGAAACTCGCTGTTAACCGGTATGCTCATTCAAACATACTGATAATCATTACTCATTAGTTCAATTTCACATCTAATCCCTCTAACCTGTTAATTGATTCTAACAGCCGAAGGTTCCAAAATAGAGCCGACGAGCTTCGCCGGATTTTCTGAAGAAGACGATCTGTTCGGTATTTTCTTTCCCCAAACTCTTCGATTCAATACTTTCCAATTGTTCATCTTGTTCATTAACTGAATTAATCAAGTATCAGTTGCTTTGACTGATGTCTGTGTTTTGAACGAAGAAGACGAGTTCAGATATGACATAAGATTAATTAAAATCTGAATTATAAACGGGTTAGACACACAGTCCAGCGGTGGACTGTGTGCAAATAAAAAACATACACGTCCCGAGTTCGATTCTTGATACACACCTTTGCAGTAATAAAATGCCTTTTTGTTTAAAACTGAACCGGGTTAACTCCGCTATTTTAAGTTAAAGATTTTACCACAAGTGGTCCCTACAGGCCGTTCGAGACCTGTGGAGCGCACCGAGTCGTTATGTTAAAATCTTTTTAAAAATAAATGATTTTCGGATTAATCTAATTAGTATATAAATATAATTAAAAACAGAAATATTTCGGGTTAGACACGTAGCTCAGTTGGTAGAGCTGCGTGCACACGAACGGGAGGTCTCGGGTTCGAGCCTCACCCGACGCAAACACATACACAATAAAACCGGTCAACAAGTCCACGTTCAACGAGTCAACGGTCAAAAAGTCAACATTTTTTATTATTTTTATTTATTTATTTTATTCAAAAATCAATTAAAAATACTTAAAAATAACATTTTTAAAGCTAGAAAATAGCCTAAAACTCACAAAAATCCTATTAAAATTGTTAATAAAATCCATTTAAATTTACCTTACTTCCGTTATTAATTAGGTTAGTTATTCCTCGACGATCAATCCTCTAAACTCGTGCGCATTCATCATCATTCACCGAACGCACCCACTGTGAGTGAATCTCTACAAATTCCCCGTTTAAATCACGTTTTTGGGGTGTATCATGTGTCTTACTATTTACTATATTTAAATCATTGTGCATACATCATATCATGAATAAATGTGTATTCAGTTTGTATAAACTGTTTGTGTGATTATTGTTTAGATTAAATTTATTATTTTCAAGTACATGCAATTTCATAGGCCGCCGCTCCCCATTACATTATGAGCGTTGAGCATGTTCCCCATTACATTATGAGTGTGAACCTGGCGTGCCAACATACGATCGGCTCCGGTTGATTGAGCCTTGATCGCACAGACATTTTTCATTTTCAGTACATGCAATACGATTGGCTCCGTTTGATTGAGCCTTGATAGCACAGACATTTTTAATTTTCAGTACATGCAATACGATCGGCTCCGTTTGATTGAGCCTTAATCGCACAGTTTATTTATGTTATTTATTTATGCCTGTTGATATGTTATTGTATGCTGTTGATTTGTTAATGTATGTTATTAATTGTTGTTATTGTATGCTGTTGGTTTGTTAATGTATGTTATTGTTTGTTGTGGTTTGATATCGTATGCTAATGGTTTGTTGTTGTATGCCAATTGATGTTATTGTATGTTTATTTACATTTGTTCATATATGAATATTGCACGATTTTTCCATATTAAATACAACCAGAAATAAATAATAACTATTTTTCTAACAAGGTTCACTCGCCAACTTTTTGTTGATCCAAAAACCATTTTTACACATGATACAGGTGAACAGGATGAAGCAAGGAAAACATAGGAAATTGCCTTAGAAGAAAAATAATGAAGTTTAGAAGGATGAATTGAACATGTTGTATTTGTTTGATATGATTGTATGACTTCTATTAAATTGAAATAATAAATATGAAACATTATAATAAATGTCATGAGCTTTGATGATAACCCAATCATGCCCCGATCACCTTTTCCGCTGCGGGTCGGTGTGTTGTTGACAAATCACATGTTGGAAGTCTGAAGCGTCGAATCAGCATCCACCTGGATTTGCTCTACGGCCCACAACTCCTGGAGGATACGGTGCACCTCGGCCTCAGCAGATGCCTTTCACTAACGAACCTAGTGTGCAGGATATGTTTAGTCAACTCTTAGCCGGTCAAAATTCTCAAGAGTCAAAAATGAAAAGCGCTTCAAGGAGTATGACGGTTGTTTCATGAGGCACGAGAGTGAATTGAGAAGCCAAAAGGCTTCCATGCAGACCATTGAAAACCAAGTTGGTCAGATTGCGAAGATGTTGTCCGAAAACAGCAAGGGGGCCTTCCAAGTAACACAGAGCCAAATCCGAAAGCTACTGCAAAGGCCATCACATTGAGAAGCGTCAAGATCGTTGAGCCCGTCACTTCGGCTGTTTTGAGTAAGCCGGTTGATGACGAAATTGTTGAGGAGATTGAGACTGAGTCTCCGGGAGAGGTGCTACTGAGGCGAGACCCAGCAAGTACAACACGTCCCAAGGAGCCAGTGAGAGAGTATATCCCTCCCGTTCCATATCCGGGGAGGTTGAAGAAGCAGAGGATGGAAGAACACTACGATAAATTCCTTGAGCTTTTCAAGCAACTTCACATAAATCTACCGTTTGTCGAGGCACTTGCTCAAATGCCTAAGTATGCCAAGTTTCTGAAAGATATTTTATCTAACAAAAAGAAACTTGAGGAGCTTTCGCATGTGACTTTGAACGAGGAGTGTTCAGCAGTTCTTCAGAACAAACTACCATAGAAAATGAGTGTTCCCGGAGTCTCACTATCCCATGCTTGATTGGTAGTTTGTCAGTCAGCAATGCACTAGCTGATCTTGGAGCCAACATAAACCTCATGCCTTATGCGGTTTTTGCTAAGCTAGACTTGGGAGAGCCAAAACCTACTCGTATGAGCATTCAGCTAGCCGATCGTTCAGTGAAGTACCCTCGAGGCATAGTTGAGAATATGCTAGTGAAG
The DNA here is from genome assembly GCA_947069175.1 of Scalesia atractyloides. NCBI lineage: Eukaryota > Viridiplantae > Streptophyta > Magnoliopsida > Asterales > Asteraceae > Scalesia > Scalesia atractyloides. The sequence goes on along the minus strand of CAMTDV010000028.1, from coordinate 22,881,672 downwards.
ATCGACAAGTTTGTCTTTCCTGTTGATTTTGTGATCTTGGACATGGATGAGGACAAAACTGTTCCTCTCATCTTAGGTCGGCCATTCCTTGCCACTGCTCGAGCATTGATTGATGTCTGCACCGGCAGACTTACTCTTAGGGTAGACGATGAAGAGGTGACCTTTGATATAGGGAAATCCATGCATCATCCACAGATTCATGATGATACACTCTGCTTTATCGAGACTATTGACATGTACGTGAGTGATCATCTTCATAGCACGTTTGAGGAGGACGTTGTGGACACACAACTAATTGGAGGAGAGACTTTTGGTTCACCTGCTATGGTCCAGTCAGTCAAAAGAGATGGCCTGTCTGATAGGTCATGTGGCTCCTCCACGTACTGAGGTTTTTGAAGTGGTGGATCGCGTTGCTGAACCTAAAGCACACCCTTCGGTTGAGGATCCACCCTCAGTTGAGCTTAAGGAGCTTCCAGATCACTTGGAGTATGCTTTCTTGGAGGGTGCGACTCATTTGCCCGTCATCATCTCTACTGGGTTGTCAGAAGAAGAGAAGGGTCGATTGCTTGAAGTTTTGAAGTAGCATAAAAAGGCGATCGATTGGAAGATCATGGATATAAAAAGGATCAATCCATCCTTTTGTACCCACAAGATCTTAATGGAGGAGGACTTCAAACCCGTAGTCCAGCACCAGAGGCGTTTAAACCCGAACATGCAGGATGCTGTGAAGAAGGAGGTCATCAAATTACTTGATGCAGGTTTGATATATCCAATCTCTGATTCGCCTCGGGTTAGTCCCATACAGGTAGTTTCGAAGAAAGGAGGGATGACGGTAGTGACCAATGAGAAGAACGAGTTGATTCCCACTCGTACTGTCACCGGGTGGAGAGTTTGCATTGACTATCGCAAACTCAATGATGCCACGAGGAAAGATCATTTTCCTTTTCCTTTCATTGATCAGATGTTAGAGAGACTGTCAGGGAGGATGTTCTACTTTTTCCTTGACGGTTTCTCTAGCTATTTTCAGATTCCCATCTCTCCTGAGGATCAGGAGAAGACGACATTCACATGTCCCTATGGCACATTTTCCTACCGGCGAATGCCCTTTGGACTGTGCAATGCCCCAACCATATTTCAAAGATGCATGGTGGCTATTTTTCATGACATGATCGAGGACTCCACGGAGGTCTTCACGGATGATTTTTCTATTTTCGGGAGTTCCTTCGATCATTGTCTCGGGAATCTGAAGAGGATGTTGGCCCGGTGTGAGGAGGCCAACCTTGTGTTGAACTGGGAAAATGCCACTTTATGGTGAAGGAGGGCATTGTGCATGGGCACAAGATTTCACAGGCGGGGCTCGAGGTTGATCGAGCCAAAGTTGAGACTATTTCTAAGCTCCCGCCACCCACATCCGTGAAATCTATTAGGAGCTTTCTTGGTCATGCAGGTTTTTACCGGCGATTCGTAAAGGATTTTCCCAAAATCGCCCGTCCAATGACCCAACTTCTAGAGAAGGATGCCCAGTTCGTTTTCTCTGATGAATGCCTGAAAGTTCGAGCTATTGAAGGAGAAGTTAGTGAATGCCCCAATCATGGTAGCTCGAGCTGTTGAAGGAGAAGTTAGTGAATGCCCCAATCATGGTAGCTTCCGACTGGGAATTACCATTTGAGTTGATGTGTGATGGAGTGATTTCGCAGTTGGGGCCGTCTTGGGTTAGAGGGAGATAAACATTTTCACCTGATTTACTATGCGAGTAAGACCTTGAACGACGCTCAGGAGCATTATACCACGACAGAAAAAGAGCTCCTAGCCGTGGTCTTTGCCTTCAACAAGTTTTGATCTTATCTCATCCTCTCCAAGACCATCATGTACACGGATCATGCAGCACTTCGGTATCTTTTTGGCAAGCAAGATGCTAAACCTAGATTGATACGATGGATTCTTTTGCTGCAAGAGTTTGACATTGAAATCCATGACAAGAAAGGGGCCGAAAATTTGGCAGCTGATCATTTGTCCCGTCTTGAGCATTACAGGGAAAATGAAGTTCATGGGGCCAACATCAATGACAATTTTCCCCACGAGTTTCTTGTGCGGATCGAGACAAATGAAGACTCCCCATGGTTTGCTGACATCGCAAACTACCTAGCCAGCGGCATCCAGATCAAAGGGATGACCTCTCAGTAGAGGAGAATTTTTTTTGCGGATGTTATGTACTACCTGTGGGATGACCCTTATCTATTCAGTGTGGGCGCGGATCAGATGATCCGGCGCTGCTGCACGGCAACGAGGCGAGGGACATCCTTCCCACTGTCACGAGGGACCTACGGGAGGTCATCATGGGGCAAACAATACCGCCAAGAAGGTGTTTGATGCTGGATTCTTCTAGCCTTCCATCTTTAAAGACGCCCATGAGTTCGCGAGATCATGTGACGCCTGTCAAAGGGCAAGCAATATCTTTGCACGCAACGAGATGCCGCAGAACGGCATTTAAGTCTGCGAAGTTTTTGATGTTTGGGGCTTAGACTTTATGGGACCTTTTCCGACTTCCTTCGGAAACCGATACATCCTAGTCGCGGTCGACTATGTTTCAAAGTGGGCGGAAGCGCAAGCTTTGCCCACCAATGATGCTAGGGTGGTGGTTGAGTTTCTGAAGAAACTGTTCGCGCGCTTTGGTGCTCCTAAAGTGTTAATCAGTCACACTTTTGTAATGCTCAATTGGAGAAAGCATTGTCTCGGTATGGTGTGCAAAATCGATTTTCTACACCATACCACCCACAGACTAGTGGGCAAGTTGAGGTCACAAATCGGGACATTAAGCGCATATTAGAGAAGACGGTGAGCGCAAGCCGTAAGGACTGGTCTGAAAGACTGGATGATGCACTGTGGGCCTTTCGAACAGCCTACAAGACTCCTATAGGCACTACTCCATTTAAGTTGGTCTATGGGAAGTCTTGTCATCTCCCTGTTGAGCTCGAGCATAAGGTGTACTGGGCCTTGAAAACAGTTAACCATGATATGGCAGCTGCAGGCGAAAACAGGTTTGCGCAGATCCACGAGATCGAGGAGCTCCGAAATGATGCATATGAGAGCTCCAAGCTATATAAGGAACGTACTAAGACACTCCACGACTCCCACCTGAAGAACAAGAAGGAATTCTGGGTGGGTGATCGGGTATTGTTATACAACTCGCGTCTTAAGTTGTTTCCTGGCAAGCTTAAGTCTCGTTGGTCAGGTCCTTACACGGTGCGATCGGTGTTTCCCTACGAAACAATGGAGATAGGCAATGAGGATGGCCGCTTGTTAAAAGTCAATGGCACAGCCTGAAGTCATATGTTGGTGGCCCAGTGGATAAGAGTGAGGAGGTTGTCACCCTCCACCCCAAGAACAAATGAATTTGGGGTGGTGAGTCTAGCTGAAGACTCGTAACTAAACTTAGCATGTGGTTTAGGTTTGATAAATGTTTTTCACTTTGTTTACTTAATTTATTTTTCAGGCTGCGGTTCGTTCTGGAGGCGGGGGATGTTGGAATGCATTGCCGATCTTCAGGTATGTTAGTTCGGCTCTTTTCTTGGTAGGAGGTGTTTCATGAGTGATCCGGATCAAGTGATGTTTTTATCTTGGTTTTATTAACTGTAATTAAATAAACTTGAGTGTGAAATAAGTTTTCTTAATATATATATATATAATAAAAATAATAATAATAATACAAACTCTATTGAATAATCAACTCAATGCAAGTTTTATATAAACGCTAAATTTTTTTGATAAATTTACAAAGGTGAACGAAAAAAAGGATTTGCTCGAATAAAAGTTACCATCTAGTTTTTTTTTTATATAAAATTGAGCGTGAGAAATCAAGCAAATTTCCTACCTGTTTGCCTTGCATAGTTACCCGATACGCCCGTTTCCGTGAGTTATTTTTTAGCCTTATAGCTTTAGAATTATTTTTGCTCATGTTTTTGCGGGCAAAGATTGAGTGCGCCGGATGACTTTTGCGATTTAGAACTTGTGTTAGGCATGCATTTCGAGAACACAAAGCAAACACATAACATAAAAATGATTGAGGCAGTAGGAAACCTTTTATTTTTAACCATTTTTATTTATCCCTACACCCAAATCACACCCTTAGTTAAACCAATTTGAGCCTTTCCCTTTCATTTCGTTTAAACCACTAAATATCACCAATTAGCCAATTTAGCCTTTTCTTTTTGAACCTATATTTTTTGTTTAAAGCCCGATCCGGTTAAGACTAACTTGTAAGCCTTCTTGTATAGTTTATCGATCTATTAGTCATAATATCATAGCTTGGAGTTTTTATCTAAGTAGACGTACTTAGTTCCCTCTAAAGTGGTGAAAAAAAAGTCGTGTCAATTGGCTTTGCTAGAGCAATTTTGGGGATATATCTAAGCGATTGGCTAGCTCTCGGTTAGTTATTAAAAAGTTAGATAGTTTTGTTTTTCTTCGCCTCAAGTTAGTCGAGCCGTCGGTCTTTAGCCGTTTTAGCCACTTTTATAAATCCATTTCCACACCCTTTACCCTAGCCAAATTACAACCCACACAAGACCTCTTGATTTCTGTTATGTCTTAGTTAAGTGTTTAGATTTGATCCTTACACAAGCTTATGATATCGCATAGTAATTGTCTTGGCATCGAGTGTTCTAAACATACTCCTTGAATTGTATGTCTCCTATATTTTAGCCTAGTGTGTGAACATTGCGAGGATGTAGGTGAGCTTGTAGGGATGCCGAGATGGATCATTGCTCATAACCATATTTCACATATTTTTTGGTTTTTCCTTTTATGTCCAGTAATCCGTTTTGTTTTGCCCAAGTTATTTATTTGTGCTTATATAATGCTAGTTGAGATGATTGCCGAGATTAATTTTTGTTTACTTTAGTTTGTTTGAGGACAACCAAAGTTCAAGTGTGGGGATGTTTGATGTATAAGAATTTATACATCTTTTAAACGTCAAATATTCCCCATTAATGCGGAAATTCGTTGTGTTTTCATTGATCTTGATACTCATTTGAGTTGTTTGTGAAAATACATGTCCGGGCTTCGGCCTGGTGAAGAAACAAAGGCCTTTTGGAGCGAATTGGAGCAAAAATGGAACATTTCATCCAAACTGCCAGATATGGCAGAGCGTGCCAAACCATGGCACGACCGTGCCAAGCCTTCAGAAGTAGGCACTATCACCAGCACTATCATCAGTCTGCACAAACCAAGCTAGTCCAACACTTGGCATGATCGTGCCAACCCTAAGCACGACCGTGCGCGTGCTATCACAAGTCCTGATCAGCTAGTTTCCGAGATCAACTCAGTCATTTCCGAGTACGATATCGATAAGCACGACCGTGCCGTATTTGGCACGGTCGTGTCACCTTGGGGAAATTTTAGCGGGATCTTCCGGATTTGGCATCAAACTTGGTCAACAACTCAGAAAGGCACATGCCACTTACCAAGCACGACCGTGCCAAATGCCCAGTAGCTTAAATACGTGAATTCAGCTCATTTGAAGGGAGTTGGAGCATTTGGGTGAATTTCTCTCTCAAGAAGCTGATCTTGGAAGCTTGGAGATTGAAGAAGGAGCCTTTAGGAGGTTGTATCACTTGATATTCAACTCATTTTGCTAATTATCTTGTCTTAAAACTCTAGTATTCCACTTGTTATTCATGCACAATCTATATTACTTTACATTTGTCTTAGTTATTATGAGCCTTCTAGGATAAACAATTGTGTTGCTTGAATTTTGTTGAAGCTAATGAACACTTGACAACATGGAAATAGATGTGGTGATTGTTATATGTTAATCTTCATGATGATATTTGATCTTGTTCTTGGAATGCATGTTCATGTTTAAAGTCATTATTCTTGAATGTTTGGTCATAAGTATCTACATGTAGTGTTGGAAAGCCCATGTAGAGATTATGATTGTGGAATCTTGTTAGTTTGTTGATTTGATTCATAGCATGAAACTAGGAATGGTAATTGCTAACATGATTAGAATGATGATTTGAATATGAGTATGAATTCTTGCATTTGGATTTGGAAAGATCATATGAATGTTTATATAGATTCTATAGTTTGTGTTCATGTTTGGATTGATGATTTAGGCCAAGGTTGTTATCTAGCATGACCATGCTTGTGATTCATGTCAAGAACTTGTTGAAGATGTCATTTACTTGAAACCAAGTTAGGGTGATTAATGTGTTGTTCATATTAGTTTTCCTAACTTTGTAGAGTTAGGAGTTTTGACAAACAATCAACTCATATTTAAAGATTAACATCAACTTAGCAAGAGATTTTTGAAGAATGAATCTTAGGTGATTAAAATGTTGTTTCATTATAATTTCCCAAAGATTTATAAAACTAGGAGACCTTGAATGGAAATTATTTGAATCTAGAACTTGCATCACCATTAGTTTTCCTCAAATGTTGTCATATGTTTATTAGTGGATACTTAATTTAAGCAATCTTTCTTAATTATTGTTCTTTATTAATTCAAATAGTTAATTGTTATATTTTCATAATAGTTAAAAAGTCAAGAAATCAATTCACTCATTGAACCAGGTTTAAAAGTAACAAAGATCTAGTATTGAGACACTGAGTCCACGGATTGATATCCAGTTCTTACCGACAGACTGTTCTACCACCCGACGGGTACACTTGCCCCTTTGTGTGTGTAGTTGGTTTTAAGTAAAAATCATTTTTAAAACCTAATTTGTGTGAATGAAAATCATAGAAATAAAATATATTTAATTCACGCACATCAGTAGGGTTAATGAGAGAACCACTCTTATTGCAAGAAACACGAGAACCAATGTAAACACAACAAAATAAACCCACCCCACCACCATCCAAAAACCTAAACACACACCTCCACCTCCCCCAAAAACCTAACACCCACCCCCCCAACCCACAAAAACCTAAGCCCCCCAACCACCTCACCCAAGCTAAATGCTAAAAACTAAACCCTAAAGCTAAACCGCGCAATTAAATGCTAAAAAAGTTTTTCTTAGTTAAATCGCGACTTTAGCAAAAAAAATTATAAATAAAAAGTTGCGATATTAAAAGAATATTTGTGTAATTTTTAAGCCTTTTTTAAATAGTTTTGGTTGTGTTTATATTAGTCCCGTAGTTCTCGCAATAAAGTGTGGTTCCTAACGGATCCTTGCCCTATATATATATATATATATATATATAGGGATGGGTAAATGTCACACCCCAACCGAAAGCGGAAACATCAGAGTGAGACGAAATAGATTGCTCAATGCATCATAACACTATTTGCGACAATATTTAAATAAAAACTCGTTCATTTCATATATAAAATTGTCAATTACAACAGAATCAAAATTCAACAACTTCAAAAAAATTACAACATGAAAGCCTAACATTCTAGGTACGTTTCTATGTCGTCCTTACTAGATTGTCATAAGCATCATCATCAACTTGTAACATGTTAAAAGTATAGTTCAATACAAAAGTATTGGCGAGTACACAAGTTTAAGTACATAGCATAAGTATAAAAGAGTTTACTCAAATCCACATGGCAACTGTATACAAGGTAAGCTAGCATGCAATACTAGTTGTCAAACCCAAGTGTCCACAAGAATGAATGTGTCCCTCGTCACACGAAGCAACGAGACAAAAGTATGAATTAAGAATGAATCAGCTTAAAGCTTAACAATACCCCGACGGGCGGTGTGCTACTCCTATAGCGCTATATATGTTAAGTTGGGGCTAGCCAAGTTAATGACAAGAAGCATGTATGAATCTAGCATGAATCTAAGCATAACAATAAGCATGTATGATTGGATCATGTGTATAAAGCATGTAGTGTGTGTATTTATGTATTTTGGTAAGTTAACATATTACAACCCGAATTGTGTAAAAAGGGAAATGGGTCAAGTGTACTCACGGTTTTTTAAGCTTCCACTTGATATTTCCGTAAAGTGTTGGGGGAGTTTAGAAGATGGAGCACCGAGTTATCTTTTGAAAGTCTTGAACTTTTAGATGGAGAGAGAGCTTTAAAGAGAATAAGAGAAGTGTTTAAGGTGTGAAATGAGAGTGGGAGGAGGTCGGTATTTATAGTTAAGGTGAGAGGAGTTGTTAGTTGAGTGCATTTAATGCATAAACACAAATTGGACCAATCCATGGGCTAGAAACCACTTTCTCCGGATTATGCCGTTTTTAGTCCTTGAACTTAGTTTATCTTTCATTTTAGGTTATAACTTTTCATTTTTGCATGTATAACACATATAAGTATGATTTGAGTATCGAGTGTGAATGTATGAGTCTTTGCACGTATAACAAGTATGAATTTTTATTACAATTCAAGTCTCGGATTACAAAATTGGGAAAATAAATACGAATACAAGTTTCCATAAATAGAAATACGATTATACTTTCTAATTAAGGAAAGTACAAAAAAGCAAGTCGTTACAGTAAAATAGGAACCACCTTTAGATGCGAGAACCGTAGAAACCATTATCCACCCTAGATCTCTCAAGTATGAGTGGTCGAGGTGGAATTGTTTAAGTCTGATTTGCCGTGTAGTGATTTTATTGATTAAAAAGAATAAATAGTACAAGAAGGATATTTTAGAAAAATTTGACTTATGTACTATTCATATCAACTTGTCAAACTAACAATCAAACATCATAGATTACATCACTATTCATGTCAACATTAATTATGTTTATCTCTATATAAAAAAGAATTAATTATAATACATGAGTTTTATACAGATAAATTAAACTATATGTATAAAAAGAAAACGTCTTCAATATATGATCTTGATCTTCATTTTTTGTTCGTTATCCTCGTCATTTGAACGTAAAAACCCCAACACCTACGAATATCAAAGAAAAAAACAGAGCGTTTACATTCCACAAACCTTTAGAGTAGCTCGGGCCGGCGATTAGGGCAGTAAAAAAACATTTTTTTATCGTGTGTAATAAAAAACATTTTTTTTACATTCAACACTGTACGCGATTTTTTTTTACATTCGACAACGTACGAGAAAAAATTTTTTCAAACGTATGCGAAAACTAAACACTTACGCGTGTCTTTTTACATAGTTTGAAAACAGACCTACGCGTGACGTTTAAAGGAGCTCGGACTGACGATCAGGGACGTAAAAACATTGTTTTCATTCGACACCATGCACAAAAAATATATTTTACATTCGACAACTAAAAATATTTTACATTCGAAAACTTACGTAAAAATTATTTTACGACTTCAGTTTTTCATACGTTTGAAATAGATTTACGCGTGACGTTTAGAGAAGCGCGGATCGGCGATCAGGGGCGTAAAAAACTTTTTTATGCATGTTGTCAAAACTTTTGTAACAATCTTGTCGAATGTTTTTGTAAAAAGTTGTAGTGCAAAGTCACACCTCTAGAGTCACTGAGAAGTGCATGTCTATTTATATAGTGCCAACACCTAGCAACAGTACGAAGAATGTCACTGGTCATACGAAACACTACAAAGTCATGAAGAACATTCAGAGATGGTTGCTCATACGAACAGCTTATGGGTCGTACGAATGAGTAAGTTATTCGTACGACCAAGTAATGTTCTTGTTAACATGGTCACTCGTACGAGCATGCAATAACTCGTAGCTCGTACGAGCAAGCAACTTGTCGTACAGAGCACCTTTCACTCGCACGAATAAACTAAACGTCGTACTAAATCAAGATAGGAGGATATCTTTATTTGGTCGACACGACCAAACTTTACAGACACAACAAACAAAGACCGTACAACTACTGACGTAACTAATAACAAGCGACAGACACAAAAGTGTATCAACAAACTCCCCCTTGGCTGTTTCTTGGTCTTTGGCTTCATTTCTAATGGCCTGCTTTGGACTATGAGCTTCTAGCGTGAAAACCGAATTGAGTCGAACCAAACCGAACTGAGTCGCATCCACACAAATATGCATCAACAAACTCCCCCTTGGATGCTAATCGTGATGGTTCGTTCTTCACACTGTCGGATCTTCAGATGTTTTCATGTGTCATAGTCAGGAGGTGCATCAGCAAACTCCCCGTTGAATATATCTTATGGTGTTGATAAGTGGTCAGTCATGAATTGATTCTTGATTCACAGCTTGCATTCATGTTGTATCTTTTCTCCCGTAACTTGTTTTCTTCAAACTCGTCCTCTTTGCCTTTAGCTTGCTTGAATATTACATCTGCACACACAACAAAGCTAAATGCGTAATGAGAACAACCGCTAGGGATTTGATCAACCTTAGAGAATTTTCATTTGAAAATTTCACGAAGGATTGATTTTAAGCAAAATTAGCAAATGGCACACATGAGACCAAACCTCATTCAACTACCAACTGAAAAATACTTTAAGAATTTTTAAGATTGTTCAACTTTAATCCATTAACCTTTAAAGCTTGTCAACTTAACCATTTGTGAAGATGCAATTGTTTTCCGACTTACAATCAGGATTTTAAATCGGATAGACTCGTGTTCCAACATCGGTCAATCAAAAATAACTAGAAGTAAAATCTTTTTGGCTTTTATAAAATTAATATTAAAACTCACCTAAAATCTTTTTGACATTTATCAATTTTTAAATATAAGGACGGAAAGCAATATATAAATAAATGAATAAATATTTACAGACATTATTTTTATGAATTTCGAGGGTAAGAGAATCATATTAGTATACGGTCATGCCAAAACACACTTGCTGTTCAATTAATTAGCATTTAGATAAGTATTCTATAACAATTATCGGTATTGTTTTCCACATAAGCTCAACTTATCAGATGTACTCGCGGTTAGGAGATACGATTTATGTATGATTTATACTTACCGACCGGTGTTCATCCACTCACGACACATTCCCGTATCAAGATATGCACGAGAGAAAATATTACCGGTTAGTATACTGTTTATCATCTGTTTTTGACGTATATGATGTGAGATACTCACTTATTTGATTGAAAACAAGCCTTATGTGATAAAATCACTTATTGATGAGGAACTTGATTTTCAAATGCATACAGGGCACAGGAGTAAATCCGTGAACAGGTTAGTACCATCGTACCGACAAAGAGATGAACTTAGCTCCCACATAAAGCTGTGATATATTATCACTTATTGTTTGGGTGGATGTGATATGTTTATCACTTATTTATGGTCATATGCAGTATTTACATGTATGTATGGTATCATGGAAGTTCTAGACTTGCGTCCCCGTTATTTTTCGGTAAAAGATTCAACCATGATACCTAGATGATAAACAAGCATAAAGACCGCATATCTCAGAACCTCGGCATACTATCAAACAAAATTTCGGTACCAAGACCATATGCCAATGAATGGTTCCCACCTAGTTTTCAGTCGATTATGTTTATATCGCCCTGTGCACACTTTGAAATGATTGTGAGCCTACCGATACATTGAATATAGAGCTACTTATCATCTTTCATTTTAAGTTCAAAGAGGTTTTGACAGACCACTAAATTACTATCATTTTCTCTTTTTCTTTCCAGGAAACTCATTTTTGTTTTTCTCATGTTTTTATCCTTTTTGACGTTTTGCAATTTTTTGTATTTTTTTGGATTGGAATTTACTCCCCTATAATGCAAAAAGTTAATTTATCCCTTTAAATACATCTTTTTGGATTGTCTTCAAGAAAAATATTTACAAAAACGATTTCTCGATGTGGATTAACTCATGTTTTACCTTGATGCCGTTCACCAAAATTAATTTAATAAAAATGATTTATCAAAATTTTGAAAAATGAGTTGGCACGTTGGTAATCGGTGTGGATCAAAACAACATTGATGAGTTTCATATTGAAACAATCACGTGTGAGGTGATATTCGAGATCAATGTGTTTGGTCTAGAGTGTTGTTGAAGATTTTAGAAATCTACAAAGCAGCTTAAATACCGACACAGATAGAAGAGATTAGAAAATTTAAAACCCTAATCCTGCAATTTGTCCGTGCATTGCCAAGAATCTGTGTGCTCTCCCAACTGGATATCCACCCGGTGTGGATTTCAAGGTCGATTTTTTAGTTACTTCATATAACTGATAAATCTCTTCATAGCAACAAGATTATAAACCTCTGGGTCCGACTGTTAAGAAGCAAGAAAGCATGTGGAGAAGCTTGTACACATCATTTTTGGACAGTCCATTCATGATGTTGTCCACATGATTTTGCACTAGCAAAGGTCTTTGTCTTTCTCCTTGAGAAGTAGTGTGCGGCCGTTCAATCCATGCCAAGGCATCCGCACACCTGGTGTGGTTTGTTCAACCAAACACATTTTCTTCAATCACACCCGTGGAGAAATGTACACTGCACGATCATCTTGTAAGCTTTGAACTTCTTGTGGAAGATATAAGACATGAATCTTCGATAATCTTCTGACGTGCTTCAGGCGCGTACATTTCGATTGAATCTATCCTATGGATCCGATCCAAGCCTTAAACAAACAAATTGTTGGTCGTTTTTCATCTTGTTGAAGTTATCAACTTCATTCACCAAACTTTCTTCACTCATCGAACATTATCTTCTCTTTCTCTCCAACAAAAGCAACAACTCCTGGATATAACGATGTTTTGGAGCCGCATGTCGCCGATCTTGTGTCTGGATGCTCCACTATCAACAATTCTATGATTATTAATAGTTCCTCCTGGAATATCCTGCACACTCATTAAAGATTAGTTGGAGATGGGGACCCAAGCCTTCATTGACTTGGGTCGTCCGGCATCATCAAGAATTGGAACTTTGTTTTCATGATTGTTTGGAATGGATTATGCTCCCCCTGAAATAATTACCGGTTTTGGTTTCCAAATCTGTATTTGTTTCTCAATTTTAACATTTGATTGTGTTTGGACAACCTTCGGTTTTAAAGCTTTTTCAATAGCCTTTTGTTGTTTCTTTCTCTGTTTCATTTCTCTTTGTTTATCAAGAGGAGGGTCCTATTTTGGTGAAACAGATTTTGTATGGTAACGTTTACCATGGGGCGCATCAATTTTTGCTTTTCCCTTTGTGAGATATGGACATTTTTGACAATGTGTCCATACTTACCACACTCAAAGCATGATCTCCGCTCAACAAACCTCGGAGTATTATAAATGTGGTATCCTGATGATGAACTTCGTGATCTTGGGGTACTTGGTCCTACATAACAACAAATTGTGTGTTGTGTGTAGTTGTTCTGACTGTTTCTCTTTAAATTTTATTGTGTTTAACAAAATCCGTGTTGGATTTGTTTTCAAAAGATTCAATTTTATCAGTCCCTCGCGATTTTACAAAGTTCATATCTTGAATTTTCTTCTTGTGTTGGCTCTGTTTCCTTTTTCTATTTCCTTGGTTAGCGTGATTTTGCTTTCGTTGATTGTTTTGAGGTTTCAATATTTGATTTTCATATTTCTTTCTAACTTTGGTTTTTAGGAGAGGAGCACACTGAGTCACTACAACTCTTGGGCTCGAATTACCTAAAACCTTACTAGTAGAATCCTTAAAAACTTTATCAATCAAGGATTGATTGACATTTTTTATGGGAAAATCTTTGTTTGAGTAAACTTTGTCCGAACCAATCAACGTATAAAGCAAGTTCATGCTATAGGTTTCAACATGAGCTTCAACAAGCTTGACATTGGCAGTCACACATGGTTTTGCTGGAGGATCACAGAGAATGTGATTTTTGTGAGATACATTTTCCTCTTTTGTTATCGCATCAGATTGCTTAGGTTTATCCTCATCCGACTCGTCATCTGAACTATCATAATCCTCAACAATGGGAGGATTTTGATCATCCATAGACTTTGAGTCATTGATGTTATTCGATTGACCTTGACTTGGAGATGTGCCCTTAGTGAACCCTAGACCAGCTTTAAATTCGGCTAGATCCAATGGAACGGTGGGTTCATACTGTGGCATTTCTTCATCATCTGGCATTTTGGTGTAACTGTGCCTAACCGGAGGGGGACAAGCCTGATAACCTATGCATTTCACATCACCTTTCTTCTTTTGAACATCAATGATGTGATCCAAAACATATCTTGAGTTGGAGTAACTGTCCAACTTGAGTTTGATTGCATCATGTTCACACTTTGCACAGGCTAACTCCTTTTTTGTTTCTTCAAGCATGTTAATATAATTGTTAATGGATGTTTGTTTTCACAAAACATTCTTTGTTAATTCATAAACATCTTTCTTTCACGTTTCAATGGTTGTTTTAAATTCTTTTTTATTTTTCTTAAGAGCTGTGTTTGCCTCAGTGCACTTCATCAGATCTACAATCAAACTCTGATGATGCTTCTTTGTGTGATCAAATTTTCTTTTGAGTTCTAAGTATTTACCTTTTAAATCTATACATTCAAAACACTTGGACATAATAGGTTTATCGAACTTACCTGACTGGATTGGCAATCCAAACGGATCATGAATGCTGCACGAAGAGTGGAAGATCAGATTGATGAGAGATGCTTGGAAAACTCATCAAACGGTCCTTCAGTTTCTTGCTCCAAATCTTCTTTGCTGCTATCCATCGATTCAGTTTCAGTGATTACCTCATCTACTTCAGCATTAACATCTTCAGATCGTTCTTCACTAGAAGTCGATCCTGCTTCATCTGAACTGCTGCTATCCCATGAACTATCATTATTTCTTAAAGATTCTCCTTCGTTATTATTTTTTGTAATTTCAGCATAGTATGCAATTCCTCTTCCACCATTGTTTCCTAATTGAACAGACCAATCATAGCCCTCATCTGCTTGAACTACTAACGCTCGGTTGGATTTGTTTGAAGGAACCATTGCTCTTTTGTTGTTAGTAACTTGAATTATGTTGAAAGGATATTGATTCCCTTGCTGTGGAGGCTTCGTGCATTCTCTTTTGAAATGCCTCTTTTCTCTACAGTTGAAATAAGTAACTTTCCTTTTGTCAAAGCCGTATGGAGTATCCTTGTTGCTCTCCAGATTAGTTCTTCCTGTTTTCTCCGTAAAATCTTTTGCCTTCTCACTACACTTGCAAACTGTGACAACCGGCATTTTTCGGTTGTAATTAAGCGCATAACTAACAATAATAACATCCTAATTAGCGTAATTAGGCGTAAATTAAATTGTTAGATCTTTGGAAAGCCTAAGAACGTCTACTTGATTCACGTTACATGATTTAGCGATAATCGAGAACCTTAACGCGAAATTGAATTTTAATCGAACTGATGCCGAACAAATACTGACAACATCTAAAATACGAATTTTGTACTTGCAATTATCATACATGTATAATTATGCGATATATTTGAATTGTCGGACGTCGCAAAGCACAACGTGGAAGTTACGCAAAAATCGGGACGCACCGACAACGAAACGGGAGCCACGGACTAGAGTTTCGTCTAAATATTAATATATAATGATATATTTGGCTTCGTTTTCAAATTTTATAGCCTGCAACTGAAACCAGATCGAAAAATGGACAGGAAACGACCATCGAATCGTTTTACACAACTTTAACGCAACCAACGGATTTACGCGTCAAACACCGACCTCCGATATAATTTTAAGCGCTTTCGAGTCTGAATAAATAAATTGCGGCACTATACGACGTTCGGAAGTGAAAACGGGCCGTTGTAAGGGTTTGGGCTTGGGCACGTTAACGGGCTTTGTGCCTGACCCACTTGAGAAAAACCCTAGCTATATATAAGTACACTGTAAGTCCCGGAAAACGGATCAAACAGGTATCGCTATCCTAATCAATTGCGGAAATTAAGATCAGGATGAAGAACAACTTGAATAACTTGAATATAATTACTTGCATACACCAGAGGATGTCAGATACATGTTTTTGTGATCAACTCTCTAACATCTATTAAGTGACCTAACACCTCTATTTATAGACATGTCAAAGCCCAAAAATACAACCCTAGGCCCACTTGGCACTAGGAAGCCCAAACTAACCCAAAAGCCCAAAATACAATATAAATGAATAAACCTTTAAGCTCCAAGCCCAACAATCCCCCCTAGGTTTCTTCATTTGTCCTTTGGCGCCGCATCCACACCCAAACGACCAGAAATAATCCCAGCAACTGCAGCCGTCCAGTCTTTGGCACACGCCTCATATAGCTCAGCAGTACGTATTTGATGAGAAGCCAAAACTTGTAAATCTTCATCATGGAAGCTGACCAGATCCACAACATCATTCACCCTGAAGCCTTCTCTTTTGTCACTATCGCAACACTTCCGACCTTTGGATTGTATAACCAGAAGTTAAAGTTCTTCAATATTCCTCTTGGAAAGGTAGGAGCAACAGGAATCACCAACTCTTTATCTATAGGAGGCCACATCACAGATTTGAACCGCTTGCCTGTGTGTGCATCACGAACTCCTTTGGCTGCTCTCAGATACGGTTCGGCAGTCTTCATACTCTTAAAACCAGTCCTAACCTCCCGTTCAAGTTTCTTAAAGAACCTCCAACCTGGTCCATGCTCTGTCATATCGTCGTCAGTGTACGGAGCTCTTAACAAATCTGTCAGTGCGGCCTTGGTCCAAGTCTCAAACTGTGACTCTTTCGAATAATATTCTCTTGTTCCATCTTGGCGTACAATGATCCACATGTTCTTGATATGGTCATAATCCAACTCAGCACTTTAAACTTGTTGCCCACCTTACTGTAACAGCTCGACCCCAACTCCATTACGTATTTATCCGATTGATTTGTAGGATCTTTCAGCTGGAAGTTTTCGTCCAGAGGATTCACGTTCACTTTCTTCATCAATACCATCTGCTTCTTCTTCCTCGGATCTATAGCGCGTTTCTGACTAGCAGTGAACTTCTTGCGCGGATCATTCAAGTAAACATCAATACCAGCTTGACGTTTGGCTGCTAATTGCTCGGCCGCCAACCTCTGCTCTTCGGTTTCTTCTGCCATACGCTGTTGTGCTGCACGATGACGAGTTTCAACATTCATGGGATCATCTGTCAGATCGCTAAACTCTCTGCCAAACTTGTTCTCTAACTTGCCCCTCAAATCAAAAACAATAGTCATCAGCATAGTCACATCCCCCTGCAGCTGTTCGATAGTTTGATCTCGAACATCCAAACAATTCTGCAGGGAGGCAATCTGCGCATCCTTTAACATAGCCACCTGTTCCAATACAACAACCCGTTTCTTTAACTCGACGACATCTACCTCAGTATCATCATCATCACTGTCTAAACCCCCAAATTCAAATGCCTGCTTCTCAGATCTGCGCATATAATCATCAGCAATATCATCAGAATGACCAGCACCACTACCACCCGCTTCTGAACCTCCTGCACCCGATGAACTGTGGCAGCAGGAATCGATACAACTGTAGACTGCGTAATGACAGGAACTGTGGGCTGTGTAGAAACAATAGGCATGTCAGCCATCAAGGTACAAGCAACCGATTCTGTAACAATAACCTCAGTAGTAGTGCTCTTGAAAGTAGTAGATGTAATCAACTCAGAAGCAACAACTGTAACAGCAACTAGAGCCTCAGATGTACTCGCTGAAATGCTCGGCTCAGTTCTGCGTCTCTTGATCAACGGAACTTCATCTTCTTTGTCTTCGTCATCTTCATCAGGTTGAACAGTAGTCGCAACGACAGATGGAATGTCAAGCGGGGATCACCCTGTTTCTCTTGAATGTCCTTCAGTTGAGCAATCAGAGCAGCTAGATTCTCAGATGATAACTCTGGTAGAACAGGAGTTAATGTAGCATTGAATGTATCAAGATCATCCAGAAATGCTTGTCCAGCATCGTCTTCGTAATCTGTAACCAAATCCTCGACTTCTATCTCTTTTTCCTATGCCGGAATATCATGTTCCTCGGCTACAATCGCATTTACCGGAGGAGGAGAAGGTGGTGGAGCATGCAGACCTATAACTTCAGAAAACTTTCCAAACTTCTTGAGAGGGAACCTACCTACAAATACCATCTTCGAAGTAGAACGGTTCTTCTTCATAGTTGCAAAAATGGTAGGCTCCATTGGCTTCATATTCAGCAAATTCGCGTCTGTAGCATCCTTAGCTAAATCGGGGTAACGAGCATCGAGAATCAGTTGGATAAACCGTGGATATAACAGAAACATCCGTTTCTTGGACTGCTCTAATATTTTCCTCGTATTTTCGAAGATATAACTAGAGTAGTTATACTTCCAGTCCATAACCAAAGAAACGATCGCAGAAGTCTATGCTTGATTAGGCTGATCCAGTCCACCTTTGTTCTCCGACACACATTGCATAAACATGTGTATAAGTAGTCTCCAGTATGTCGGAAACATCTTCTTTAGCAATGGCGGATAAGAACCTTCGTAGCCCATCTCCATCAGTACCGGCAACACCTTTTCTTTGACATATGTGGTTGGATCACCGTAAGTATCTGCTAGCTGCAGCACTTCCCTCACACAAGCCTCATTAACTACAATCTCCTTCCCCTGAATCTGTGATCGAATGAAAGGTCTACCATCTTCACCTCTTGGCTGTATCCGTGCTCTCTTCCAAAACGAGTGAACCAAATCTCTGTATATCACAGGATTTCCACGAAGAGCGTAGGCAATCCGACAACTGTTAAGCCCCACAATCATTGCCTGAAACTCCTGAAAATACTCAGCCGGTGGATCTGAAAGATATCCAACCTGATTGTTAAATTGTCCTTCAACCAGCATCACGGCATCGAAAGTTTCTTCCACGATGTCTGTCAAAAATCAACCGAGTTAGAAACCAACTAACAGAAGCAAACTGAGTAAACTGATTTAACTGAGTTAACTAAGTTAACTAAGTTAACAGAGTTAACACTAATTGGACAGGTCAACAGAGGTCAAGGTTCAAACTAAAGCCAGTTCAAATCACTTAAGGGGTTCAACAATTTAAAAGGTCCAAACTTAGTTAAGGGGTTCAACAATTTAAAAGGTCCAAACTTAGAATGAATCCGGAACTCTCTTATCAATCAAGATTATGTATCTCGGATAAACATGCATCCCGGATGAAGATTAATCCGAAATGAGATCCGAGTTCATCATTTCGGATGAATATCCATCCAAAATGGGCACTATTATCAATCCGAAATGCTAATTCTTTGAAGATCAATCCGGAATGCACATGTACCTGATCCAGAATGGGCAGTCCGAAATATTCAGTTCGAGAGAGAATCAGAGAGAACAAATAGTAACTCGGATTTTGAATAATCCGAAATTAGAAGAGAGATGACAATATAGTTTTTCCAAAATGGGCTTGGGCCTGATATTTGAATCCGGATTGGGCTTATGACAGGCCCAATCCGGAACAATAAACATTGGGCTTGTTTAAAATTACTTAAATGGGCCATTCCGGACAGGTCCAATCCGGAATAGTAATCCTTGGCCCAATTGAGCCCAATTCGGAACAGTAACCTTAATTTTAATTTTTTTTAGACTTAAAAAAACCAATTTCATCAGGCTGACTCAAATCCCAAAGCACACTGGGCCAGTCCAATATCTCTTGACAGAAAACCATCCCACCAAAATTCATCAAGTAAACTAACCAAGCATCCAACCATCACAAGGAGAACTTGTTAAATAGACATAAACAATTAACACAACATTGCTAAGGGATCAAATCGTTTCAAATGATGACTAAAGAACATTTTTTGATATTAGCATGGTTCAGTTGGTCTGAGCGATTGTCAATATACTTGTCCACTTAAATCCAAAACTAAACCCTTGTAGATTAGACCTTATGATATGCTTAAAGTAATTTTATACTAAGATACTCGTGTGTCCCATACCATGACATACCTGTCACATCCCGACCCGCAGCGGAATAAGAGTCGGGGCATAATTGGGTTAGCACCAAAGCTCATGATATTTACTAATATGTTTCATATTTATTAAAGTCAAAGTTACATTTCCAAATATCCAAACATGTCCATACAATACAAAGATAATAAACCAAACATAAAAATCCCAAACTCTAAATCATTTTCTTCTTCTAGTCCAATCCTATGTGTTCCTGACTGCAGCTGGCTCACCTGTATCATGTGTAAAAATGGGGGTTTTTGGGTCAACATAAGTTGGCGAGTGACCCTTATTAGATAAACATTATTATTGATTTACTTGTTAGTTTATCAATGAAAAATTTGTGCATAATCATAAATGAGCAACTGTAAATAAATCAAGCAGTGGCAAATAGCAATCACAACTATAACATACAATAACATATGATAGCATACATTAACATACCAACAACATACGATAAATAACATAAATGAAACTGTGCGATCAAGGCTCAATCAAACGGAGCCGATCGTATTGCATGTACTGAAAATGAAAATGTCTGTGCGATCAAGGCTCAATCAAACGGAGCCGATCGTATGTGGGCACGCCAGGTTCACACTCATAATGAAATGGGGAACATGCTCAACGCTCATAATGTAATGGGGAGCGGCGGCCTATGAAATTGCATGTACTGAAAATAATAAATTGCATCTAACGATAACCACATAACAATTGAAACAAACTGATTACACATGTTCATGATATGATGTATGCACAATGATTTAAATATAATACTTAGCAAGACACATGATACACCCCAAAACGTGATTAAAACGGGGAATTTGTAAGATTCACTCACATTGGGTGCGTTGGATTGGAGATGGTGAGATGCGCACGAATTGGATGAGCGGAACAACTAGAAATAACTAACCTAAATAATAACGGAAAAATAGAGTAAATGAGTGGATTTTATTAAGGATTTTAATGAAATTTTTAGATATATTTTTGTGAGTTTAAGGCTATTTTCTATCTTTAAAAATGTTATTTTTAAGTATTTTTAATTGATTTTTAAATTAAATTAAATAGATAAAAATATAAAAAAAAATTGTTTATTTTGCGTTGACCCTTGACCGTTGACTTGTTGACCGGTTCGGTCAGTGAAATTGTTTGCGCCAGGTGAGGCTCGAACCCGAGACCTCCCGTACGCGTGCACGCAGCTCTACCAACTGAGCTACGTGTCTAACCCGAAATAATCTTGTTTTTAATTATATTTATATACTAATTCAGTTTAACCAAAATTCTTTTAATTTCAAAAACATTTTAATTCAACAAACCGGTGCCAGTAACGGGTTTCGAACGCGTGACGTGCGACTTAGTGTTGCACACAGTCCACCGCTGGACTGTGTGTCTAACCTGGTTATTATCTCGGTTTTTATTATACTTAACAACTAACGGAGTTAACCCGGTTTAGTTTTAAACAAAAAGGCTTTTTATTACATAAGGAGTGCATGTATCAGGGACCGAACTCGGGACATGCGTGTATCTTTTGCACACAGTCCACCGCTGGACTGTGTGTCTAATCCGTTCATTTTACTGGTTTTAAATAAACTTATAACCTAACTAACTTCGTCTTCTTCATTCAAATTTCAGTCGACTGAATCACTGATCCGTTTCTTGTTTTTACGATTAACAAACATTCTTAAGGCTAAAATGAAATGGAAGAGACGATGTTGGAAGTAACATACCGTAGGAATGATATATCACAGAATTTCCGGCAATGCGTCGGCTCTGTTTTTGTGCACCTCAACTGAACCAAAACAATTAACCATTTTGATTAGTCAATCGTGGAATTGAAGTGATAAACAAACGTTAACAGTGTGATTGAAGGTCCTTACCGTTTCACAGACGGAAATAAAGACTTCCAGGAAATTTCCGGCAAACTGGAATTATCTGATAACGGTGCCTGAATTCGATCTCATGTGAATGGTTTGAGTTAGAAACAGCTTAACAACTGTTAGATTACGATGGTATTGGAGAACTTACCGATTTGAGGACAAATACGGTTTTCCGGCGAACCTTACAGAAATTTCCGGCGAGTTGATTTAAGCGTTCTGATGGTCTGAAAGTGTGATAAAAATGAAATGGAATGTTTGCCTGATGTCTCTGAGTCGCGAGAAAGGTTTTGATTGAAGTAATCTGAGCTTTGATTATTTTCGGTTATAAAAACCGATGTTAATGAAAATTGATGTTCAATCATGTGATATCCCGGGTTTTTCGGATAACTTAAACGTGATACTTGTCAAACTAATTACGTGCTATGTGTACGAACGTGTACGAATTAAATGAATACGTGATGTGTGTTGTGTGATTGTTTTAGTGATTGAATAATTAGAGTTGATATGTGCACGAACTAAACCGAACCGCGACACGTTCCAACCTTGGTTCATTGGGACTCTAGGAGTTCACAAAGTTTAAACCTTGAACCCAAGTCTTCGGCTAAAAGAAAACAACGATCAAACCTAGACTTAAAACTCTAACTATTCGGCCAAGACCAAACCCAAACCAAACCACTCTAATCCTTGGCCGCGATATTAAGCCAAGACCGCAAAGCTATTTTGTTCAAAACCAAACCAAAACAGCCCAAACATGTTTCGGCCATAAGATCAAACCAAAACCTTAAATTAAAGCTATTGGCCGCAAGACCAAACTCAAACCCAAGCCAACTCAAACTAATCGGCCACATGATCAACCCAAACTAACCCAACCGTAACCTTGTTCTCTTGCGCCTATAAATACAAACTCATGCATGCTCCTTCTCAATGCACAAAACCCTAGTTCAAGAAATCAGCCGTCGGCAGCTTTGTCCCACTCTTGTGATCGCAAACACTGATCAGCCTTGTTCCTTGTATCCCTCTCGGTCGCAGCAACAGTAGCAGCCATCGCCATCCTTATCTCCTGACCGCAAACAGCCCTTGCACTCCTTGTCGATCACGAGCAGATTTCCTTTTCAGTTCCTTCAGTCGCGGTTTGCTGGAACAGCCGGACACTCCTTGTCCAAGACTCGGCTTGTTTGTCTAGTTATTCAAGGTTAGGACCATACTTGATTACGAGATCATGTTCGGATATATCGATATATGTATGCTTGAATGATTTGTTGTCTCGGACATATGCTTGAATGATTAGTTGCTTCGGATATATATGCATGCTTGAATGATTTGCTGTCTCGGACATATGCTTGAATGATTAGTTGTTTCGAATATATGTGTGTTGATTGTTGCTGTTCTCAGACTGCATGATGGTATAGTTTCGGAGTATAAGTGCTGTTAAGTAATCGGCTGATTTGATCATTGTTCATATGCAGAATTGTTTTCGGAAATCACAAGTTACAAGTATGTTTTGTTTGTAAAAGCTAGAAGTAAGAACTAGGGTTTGCATGGATGAAATAGTAGTATTAATCTAGGATTAGAAATCGGTTTTAGATCGCCTAGATTAATCACATGAACGGGATTACACAAATTTATGATAAAGGTATGCTGAATCAGTTGCTGAGTAATAGTTACAGCCGACTTCATCAGGCTGTAACTCGGTCGTTAGTTGTCGAAAAACGGATTTTCTGATGTCTAGAACGTAGAGATTTGAATAAGGAATCTAATGGCGCCGGATTCATAATTTTCTGAAGTCGTTTGATATTTTTAAAGGGCTAAACAAGTTCAGTAACTAAAGCTGTGAAAAATTCTGAAATTTTGTTGGTTGTTTATCAAGCTAGATTTTAAAATCAGTAGAGAGTTGAGTCATGATTTTTGTACAGAAACTAGGTATAGAAATTTCCGGGCAACTCCAACTGGAATTTTGTTAATCGGACGATCAGTGATTTTTAAATAAATTCTTCCGTGGACTGCAGTCAGAAAGCGGTAAATCTGACTGCAGCTTAATGAATTAATATTTATGGTTAATTGGTAAAGATTTAGGACTTGGAAAAATTATATAAATTTCTATGGTATAAATGTCACCTACTGTAAAAATATGGGAATTTTTGGAATGCTAGAACTATTTTATAAAAATCCTAGAAAACAGCTGAATAATTGAGTGTTGAGCAGAAAGCTGATAACTTGTGATTTTATGCATTAAAGTGTTGCATGGATTTGGAATATGTTCATGATAAGTTGTTTGATTACTATGATCACATGAGAATACTTGCATGCATGTTTGAGTGTTAGAGATGTTGTTTGTGTGTATCAATTTGTGAGTAAATTGCGTGTGGAATTTGTATTGGTGTGATTTCACACTGACGTGTAATTAATTGGTTTGTTAGGACGCAACTAGCGGTCCCATCTCTTATAACATCTTTACTACACTAACCGAGCAAATAAAGGTGAGTTCACGGCCCCTAACTTTATCCGGTTTTTAAACAACAGGGGGAGAAACATGTATACACTCTCAAACTCAATCTCTTTACGTTATACGAATCTAACGTCACATAACTATACGGTAACTAAGTTAATGTTAATGTAATGTTATGGTCACTAAGCAGCTTTATCACTTAAGTCCTCGACAATCTCCTCGGATCGTTAGTATTTGGGTTAAATAGCGAGGGAATTATAAGTAGTACTACTGGGCCCGACAAGCCCCATCCGAGCTAGTCGCGCTAGCCAACCTGGTATGGTCAACGGGTGAATAATTGGCCTAACACCGCCATGGTCATGTGATAGGCCTGGCAAAACGGAGGCACAACAGTCAGCTTCGATCGCGAACTCTTACGTGACATGACTTTAGGCTAGCTACCTATATACATTAATATTGAACTTAATTACGGATCAACTTAATATTCCGGGTTTGGAATATTGAAACATCAACTTATTATCCCGGGTTGGGGATAATGGAAACAACAACTTAATATTCCGGGTTGGGAATATTGGAAGCAACAACTTATTATTCCGGGATTGGAATAATGGAACTGATACGTTATCCCGGGTTGGGGATAACGGAGTAACAAACTATAACCGAACAAACAAATTTATGAAAACCTGTGAACTCACTCATCTTTAATGTTGACACTTGTTTCTTTACATGTTTCTCAGGACGCTAGGAGCTCTAGGTGCACGCACATGCATTGAACAAGACATCTTTATCGAGTCTCATTTATTAATATTGTTTTGGGATTTTTCATTTGTTTTGGCGTTTGTGTTGGCGCCCGCATCACTACTTATTTATGCTTCCGCTCAAACTTTAAAAATAATGCTCTGCTAAATATTGGTAATTGATATAAAATCTACAGTGAACGATTTTGCAAAACGTATAATCAAATCATGTAGAGTCGTTCGACGTACTAGTGTTTCAGATTCTGGTTTGTTCACACGCCTCGCGGTAAAACTCCGCAAGTGGAAATTGAGGGTGTGACAAATCACTTCCGAATTGATTAACATCATCGGTTCATCGGTTATAAACGTGAATGTGCGAGTAATCAAACGATTTGACGATTGAATTTCCGATTTCCGTTTCTCAGATGGCACAACCGGTTTAACCGAGTTTGTGTATAAATGTTATTTGTTTCCTAGAGATAACAGAAAACAACAAGTGGCGGAGTGGTGATGTGTGTGTGTGTTAAGTCTTTGAAATTGTAAACCGGCTGACCCGGGTTCGAGTCCCGGCAGCACCTTTTTATTTTTATTTATTTTGTTTTCACTTTTTATCAAATATAATTTTTATAGTTTAGTTTGTTTATTAATTATGTATCATTAAAAATCAAAATAACCATAAATATACAACGTGATATTTATAACTTGATATTCGATTACAAAACGGAGCGGGTTTTGGAAACCGTTTTTGACAAATGTTACAGTATCCCCTACTTTTAGGAATTTCGTCCCAAAATTTAAGTAGTAGAAGTAGTAGGAAAAAGATGCGGGTATTTTTCGCGCATTGAGTCTTCACGTTCCCAAGTAAACTCAGGCCCCCGTTTCGACTCCTAGCGTACCCTAACAATTGGAATGCGACTCCGTCGTAGACGTTTCTCCCCGAAGTCCATGATTTCCACTGGTCTTTCAATAAAATGCATAGATTCGTCAATCTGAATATCTTCCAGAGGAATGTGGAGGTTTTCATCAGCAAGGCACTTCTTCAAGTTTGATACGTGGAATGTGGGATGAATCCTGTTGAGTTCTTCTGGTAGATCAAGCTTGTATGCTATAGGTCCTACTCTTTCGAGTATCTTGAAAGGTCCTACGTAGCGTGGTGCTAGCTTGCCTTTTTGACCAAAACGAACTACTCCCTTCCACGGTGACACTTTTAGAAGTACATGATCACCAATGTTAAACTCTAAAGGCTTCCGTCGTTTATCTGCATAACTCTTTTGACGACTTTGGGCCGCTAGAAGATTGTTTCGGATTTGATGGATCTTGTCTGTGGTTTCTTGGATCAATTCTGGACCAGTGATTTAAGCTTCCCCAATTTCGTGCCAGCATACAGGAGATCGGCACTTACGACCATATAAGGCTTCGAAAGGTGCCATGCCGATACTTGAATGATAGCTGTTGTTGTACGAAAATTCAACTAATGGTAGGTGGGCGTCCCAATTTCCCTTGAAGTCTATGACACATGCTCGAAGCATATCTTCAAGAGTTTGAATGGTGCGCTCAGATTGTCCATCAGTTTGAGGATGATAGACGGTACTGAGATCTAATCGCGTACCCATAGCGGATTGTACTGCTTGCCATGTTCGTGAAGTGAAACGACCATCACGATCAGAAATAATGCTTAACGGGTACCCCATGTCGGCTTACGATTTCGCTGATATAAATACGAGCAAGCTTTTCGTTCTTGAAATCTTCGCGGATAGGAATAAAGTGAGCTGATTTTGTAAGTCGGTCAATTATTACCCATATACTGTCATACCCACCAGAAGTGCGAGGTAACCTGGTAATGAAGTCCATGGTTATATTTTCCCACTTCCATACAGGTATTTCAGGTTGGACCAGAAGTCCTGAGGGTCTTTGGTGTTCAGCTTTCACCTTGGAACATGTAAGGCATTTAGAAACAAAAACAGCAATATCCTTCTTCATTCCAGGCCACCAATAGGTATATCGTAGGTCTTGATACATCTTATCGGTTCCTAGGTATATAGAATATCTCGTTTTGTGAGCTTCATTCATAAGAATTTCACGAAGATTGTTGTGGTTAGGAATCCAGATACGATCTAGGTAGTACATAATACCGTCAGATTTAGTTTCAATTTTTAGCTCAGCTCCACAGGACATCTCCTTTCGTACATCACCTTCCGTTATTGAAACGTGTTGGGCTTCTCGAATTTGATCTTTCATGTCAGTTATGATTTGCGAACATAGAAGACAAATGGAGTTCGCATAACCCTTTCGACTAAGTGCATCAGCCACCACATTTGCTTTGCCAGGGTGGTATCGAATTTCACAGTCGTAATCATTTAGAAGTTCGACCCATCTTCGTTGCCTCATGTTTAACTCCTTTTGATTGAAGATATGTTGAAGACTCTTGTGGTCAGTGTATATTTCACACTTAGTACCATAGAGATAATGCCTCCATATCTTAAGAGCGAACACAACGGCTCCAAGTTCTAGGTCATGAGTGGTGTAGTTCTTCTCATGCGTCTTGAGTTGTCTCGAAGCATAAGCTATAACTTTTCCTCTTTGCATTAGAACGCAGCCTAATCCTTGCCCTGACGCGTCGCAATAGACCACGAAATCATCACAACCTTCAGGAAGAGTAAGGATTGTGCATCACAAAGTTTTTGTTTAAGAGTTTGGAAGGCTTCTTCCTGCTTGGGTCCCCATATGAAAGGTTTTCCCTTGTGAGTTAAAGCCGTGAGTGGTACAGCAATGCGTGAGAAGTTTGAGATGAATCGACGATAATAACCAGCCAAACCAAGAAAAGATCTTACTTCAGTTGGTGTACGTGGAGCTTGCCATTCTTGTACCGCTTTGATCTTTGAGGGGTCGACATGTATTCCCTTGTCATTGACTACATGTCCGAGGAATTGCACCTCTTTTAACCAGAATTCGCATTTGGAGAATTTGGCGTAAAGCTTTTCATTCTCTAGCAGTGTAAGGATGAGTCGAAGATGACGCTCATGATCAGATTTAGACTTTGAATAAATAAGAATGTCGTCGATGAAGACTATAACAAATCGATCAAGATAAGGTTTGCAGACTCTGTTCATTAGGTCCATGAAGACAGCTGGTGCGTTGGTTAAACCAAATGGCATGACCATGAATTCATAATGGCCATAACGAGTTCGGAAAGCAGTCTTTGGGACGTCTTCTTCATGTACTCTAAGTTGATGATAGCCAGACGAAGGTCGATTTTTGAAAAGCAATTGGCACCTTGAAGTTGGTTAAGAAGATCATCAATGCGTGGTAAAGGATAGCGATTCTTGATTGTTAATTTGTTGAGCTCTCTGTAGTTGATGCACATACGAAACGATCCATCTTTCTTCTTTACAAAAAGGACAGGTGCACCCCAAGGCGATGAGCTAGGACGTATGAATCCCTTGTCAGTCAACTCTTATAATTGACTGGCTAGCTCTTGCATTTCAGAGGGGGCTAACCTATAAGGAGACTTTGCAACTGGTGTAGCACCAGGTATAAGATCAATACGGAATTCAACTTCTCTAACTGGAGGAAGTCCTGAAATGTCGTCAGGAAAAACTCGCGGGAAATCTTTTACTACTGGAATGTCTTCAAGTTTCTTCTCCATGGTTCCCTTTTTGATGATATGAGCTAAAAACGCGACATAATTTTTGTGAAGATATTTTTGGGCTTGAAGACAAGACATTAAGCTGAGCCCCTTTGACGAGGTTTCACCAAAGATTCGAAGAGTCTGACCGTTTGTAAGAGGAATACATATAAATTTTTCGCGACATACAACTTCAGCCTGATGTTGACTGAGCCAGTCCATGCCAATTATGATATCAAAACTTCCCAGCTTCATAGGAATAAGGTCGACTGAGAAATCGTGGTCGTTTAAGGTGAGTGTACAGTTGCGTATAATAGAACTTAATGAAACTGGTTTCCTGTCAGCAACTTCTACCGTTATGGATTCCGTGAGCTTATCCCGATTTTGGTTTAAGATAGGTTCAAATTCTAAAGACACAAAACTTCTATCCGCACCAGTATCAAATAACATAGATGCATATCTACCATTTATAAGGAACGTACCGTTAACCACATTGCCGTCGGCCCTAGCCTGATTAGCGTTGATATTGAAAGCTCTTCCTCTTGCAGGTGGAGGAGCTTGGTTCGCTTGATTCACTGGGTTGGCTTGAGCCTAAGCATGAATAATGTTTACCAACCTTGGATAAGTGTTTCAGAAATGGCTTGGGTCTCCGCAATTGTAGCAAGCCCGTATAGGTTGGCCCATAAGATAATTGGGTTGGTAATTTGTTTGGGCTAGTGTTGGGTGGGTGGTCATAGTAGGGGTTGTTGGGCTTGACCCATTAATTGTTGGTGGGTTTGGGTTGGAAGCTGGTGGCGGTTCGTTCGTCGAGGCATACGGCAGGTTTGAACAGTATGACCTGCGCGACCACAGCCGGTGCAATATTGGCAAGGATGATCAGGAGAATGGTGATATTGGCAACGGTTACATTTTGGTAATGGGCCAGTGTAAGGTCTTCTGTATGGTGCGGGTGAAGGAGCGACTTGGGTAATGGGTGCAGCAGGAATTGGGAGGTTGGTTTGTGTAACGGCGAAGTTTCTGGTGTTGCGCTTCCTCTTGTTAGCAAACTTAGAGGAAGAGATGGGATGGTTTGAAGGTTGACCCTCAACAGGGGCTTTCTTTTTCTCTTCTTTGAACTTCCCGTTGCGAATTCGATTCTCGGTCAGTTCAGTTGCTAGCTCCATAGCAGCTTCAAGTGTTACCGGTGAAGTGCTGAGGACTGAATCTTGAATTTTCGAGGGAAGTCCTCGAATATAATGCTCGATCAGACGATAAGTTGGGGTGAACAAATTTGGAACCATTTGGTTCAGCTCCAAGAACCTCTTGTTATAGGTGCTATGATCACCCTCCTTTTGCTTTAAAGAATGAAATTCGTCCTCCAACTTTTTAATTTCACTCCTAGGTCAGAAACGCCTAGTCATGATTTCCCTTAACTCCTCCCAAGTCAAGGCCATTGCATCATCAATTCCTCTCTTCCCTTTCTCAGTATTCCACCAAGTGAGAGCTACCCCAAATAGTCTCCCGGTGGCGTATCGAACCTTGTGATCCTCAGGACAATCGCAATTGAGGAAGGTGTTTTCCATTTCCTCGAACCAGTGGAGAAGAGCAGTGACACCTTCGGTCCCCTCAAATTTAGGAGGATCACAAGATTTGAAATGTTTGTAAGAGCACTTGCTGGTAGGAGGGTTGTCGATGTTCTGGTCATGTTGTTGGGGAGGGTTAGTAGGATTTGTAGCGAGGGCTTGTTGTACTTGGACCACAATGTCAGGCAGTATCGTGGCCATTTGTTTCGCGATTTGTGTGGCCAAGCGTTCCTGAGACCTTCCTGATCTTTTACCCCTTCGTTGTTGTCTGGACGACATCTACAGGAACATACATGAGAAGATTGTGAGTTTATGGTGTCTTTTTAGGTGTCATGTGTCTTTAAGAAAATGAAAATAACATAAATATCAATAATGCAACTACATCCATAGGATGTCTTGGGTTTGCTCATGTTGGGCCTCAAATATCCCCCATACCTTCACCTATATAGTCATGTGGGCCCCCATGGCTATTGGCTTAGTAGGATTCACATTAGTAATGGCAATTTAACACTTGCATCACCCGAATGCAAACCACAAAATATGTTCATGAGATGTTTGGTCGGAACGTGTCAAGGTGTAGACACAATGACAACTCAAAGTGGGGTTAGTTCACACGACGTTTGGTATAGCATGCTTTGGCCTAATAGGTACTTCGTACTCTCATCGTTAGTCCCCAGGTAGGCAAACTGGTCCTTTATTTTGGATTTATACGAATGCCAGCCTAGACAGGACGTTCCGACTACCGGTACTGGTACCCTTCCAGTTACTACATGCCCGTCATGAGAACTCACTTTGATGAGATTTGAAAACACAAAAATCATTGTAAAAAAATCATGATGTGGTGTGTGCTTTCATGGATATGATGTGATATGAGAATATGATTCATGATAGGCATTATATGATAATACATACTTATGAACATGCTTGCATAATATTGAATGTAACATTTAACATAGAACATATAAACATCATGAAATTTGGCATGTAACACACAAAAATCTTATAAGTTTCTAATCAACTATAGTATAGGCTCTAAGGGTCTAATAACCTATCCTATATCCCTATAGTCATGGCTCTGATACCAATCTGTCACACCCCGACCCGCAGCGGAATAAGAGTCGGGGCATAATTGGGTTATCAGCAAAGCTCATGATATTTACTAATATGTTCATATTTATTAAAGTCAAAGTTACATTTCCAAATATCCAAACATGTCCATACAATACAAAGATAATAAACCAAACATAAAAATCCCAAACTCTAAATCATTTTATTCTTCTAGTCCAATCCTATGTGTTCCTGACTGCAGCTGGCTCACCTGTATCATATGTAAAAATGGGGGTTTTTGGGTCAACATAAGTTGGCGAGTGAACCTTATTAGATAAACAGTTATTATTGATTTACTTGTTAGTTTATCAATGAAAAATTTGTGCATAATCATAAATGAGCAACTGTAAATAATCAAGCAGTGGCAAATAGCAATCACAACTATAACATACAATAACATATGATAGCATACATTAACATACCAACAACATACGATAAATAACATAAATGAAACTGTGCGATCAAGGCTCAATCAAACGGAGCCGATCGTATGTGGGCACGCCAGGTTCACACTCATAATGAAATGGGGAACACGCTCAACGCTCATAATGTAATGGGGAGCGGCGGCCTTTGAAATTGCATGTACTGAAAATAATAAATTGCATCTAACGATAACCACATAACAATTGAAACAAACTGATTACACATGTTCATGATATGATGTATGCACAATGATTTAAATATAATACTTAGCAAGACACATGATACACCCCAAAACGTGATTAAAATGGGGAATTTGTAAGATTCACTTACATTGGGTGCGTTGGATTGGAGATGGTGAGATGCGCACGAATTGGATGAGCGGAACAACAAGAAATAACTAACCTAAATAATAACGGAAAAATATAGTAAATGAGTGGATTTTATTAAGGATTTTAATGAAATTTTTAGCTATATTTTTATGAGTTTAAGGCTATTTTCTATCTTTAAAAATGTTATTTTTAAGTATTTTTAATTGATTTTTAAATTAAATTAAATAGATAAAAATACAAAAAAAAATTGTTTATTTTGCGTTGACCGTTGATCGTTGACCGTTGACTTGTTGACTGGTGTTGGTCAGTGAAATTGTTTGCGCCAGGTGAGGCTCGAACACGAGACCTCCCGTACGTGTGCACGCAGCTCTACCAACTGAGCTACGTGTCTAACCCGAAATAATCTTGTTTTTAATTATATTTATATACTAATTCAGTTTAACCAAAATTCTTTTAATTTCAAAAACATTTTAATTCAACAAATCGGTGCCAGTAACGGGTTTCGAACGCGTGACGTGCGACTTAGTGTTGCACACAGTCCACCGCTGGACTGTGTGTCTAACCTGGTTATTATCTCGGTTTTTATTATACTTAACAACTAACGGAGTTAACCCGGTTTAGTTTTAAACAAAAATGCATTTTATTACATAAGGAGTGCGTGTATCAGGGATCGAACTCGGGACATGCGTGTATCTTTTGCACACAGTCCACCGCTGGACTGTGTGTCTAACCCGTTCATTTTACTGGTTTTAAATAAACTTATAACCTAACTAACTTCGTCTTCTTCATTCAAATTTCAGTCGACTGAATCACTGATCTGTTTCTTGTTTTTACGATTAACAAACATTCTTAAGGCTAAAATGAAATGGCAGAGACGGTGTTGGAAGTAACATACCGTAGGAATAGAATTTCCGGCAATGCGTCGGCTCTGTTTTTGTGCACCTCAACTGAACCAAAACAATTAACCATTTTGATTAGTCAATTGTGGAATTGAAGTGATAAACAAACGTTAACAGTGTGATTGAAGGTCCTTACCATTTCACAGACGGAAATAAAGACTTCCAGGAAATTTCCGGCGAACTGGAATTATCTGATAACGGTGCCTGAATTCGATCTCATGTGAATGGTTTGAGTTAGAAACAGCTTAACAACTGTTAGATTACGATGGTATTGGAGAACTTACCGATTTGAGGACAAATACGGTTTTCCGGCGAACCTTACAGAAATTTCCGGCGAGTTGATTTAAGCGTTCTGATGGTCTGAAAGTGTGACGAAAATGAAAAGGAATGTTTGCCTGATGTCTCTGAGTCGCGAGAAAGGTTTTGATTGAAGTAATCTGAGCTTTGATTCTTTTCGGTTATAAAAACCGATAATAATGAAAATTGATGTTCAATCACTTCCGAATTGATTAACATCATCGGTTCATCGGTTATAAACGTGAATGTGCGAGTAATCAAACGATTTGACGATTGAATTGCCGATTTCTGTTTCTCAGTTGGCGCAACCGGTTTAACCGAGTTAGTGTATAAATGTTATTTGTTTCCTAGAGATAACAGAAAACAACAAGTGGCGGAGTGGTGATGTGTGTGTGTGTGTTAAGTCTTTGAAATTGTAAACCAGCTGACCCGGGTTCGAGTCCCGGCAGCACCTTTTTATTTTTTTTATTTTTTTTTCACTTTTTATCAAATATAATTTTTATAGTTTAGTTTGTTTATTAATTATATATCATTAAAAATCAAAATAACCATAAATATACAACGTGATATTTATAACTTGATATTCGATTACAAAACGGAGCGGGTTTTGGAAACCCGTTTTTGAGAAATGTTACAATACCCCCGCGATCAAGGTAAGCACAACGGCTCATCATAGCAGGTGAGTATACCGAGGTCATCCTTTGTTTTACAACATCAGGCTAATGGTGAACAGGTCAGTACTTCCGTACAACAGAGAGACCAATAGTGACTGATGAGGGTTAGGCAAATACCTTATGAGGTACGTAAGAACTTAGATAGAAACTTTTGTTCTCTTAGG
The DNA here is from genome assembly GCA_947069175.1 of Scalesia atractyloides. Classification (NCBI taxonomy): domain Eukaryota; kingdom Viridiplantae; phylum Streptophyta; class Magnoliopsida; order Asterales; family Asteraceae; genus Scalesia; species Scalesia atractyloides. Next base: position 22,847,751 of record CAMTDV010000028.1, on the reverse strand, counting down.
TTTTGGCCTTTCCATTTTGGCTCTTTTATAAAGATATCCTGACTGTGCCTAGGTCTGCATATAATCTGGATGCAACAGAAGGGCAGTGAAGATATCCCCGGATGACTCAGCAGCATAAAGACCCGAAACCTCAGATGTTGGCTATCTATCAACGCAAGATTTAAGACCATAAAATCATATACCTATAGTACGTGACCCACTGAGCACAAAGTTCGTTAGGTTTATATCATTTGACTTTTCCCATCCGGTTGAGTTTTAGACCTACCGACACAACACTTTCGATCCAAATCTTTTCTGCTTCTATACCTTACATGTGTTAGTCAAACATTTTATCACGAATATTCATTTCATTTCCCTATAATTTCAAAAAAAAATTTAACTTGAACTTTTTCTCACCCTAAATTTATGCATAGAGATATGAAAAAATTTATGACGCAACGAAAAGAAATGAAAAACAGGAAATAGATACGAAGATGGTAGATGCCTAGGAAGAAAACCGAATCATTTTGAGAAGATCCACAAGTACTTGAAAACGTGCGTTGCTAACGGGTTTCGTAAACAAATCCGCCACATTTTCATCAGTGTGGATTTGCTCAAGCTTTACGAGACCCTTTTCATAGCAATCGCGTATAAAATGAACTTTATTGTTAATGTGCTTGGTTTTGGAGTGGAAAACAGGGTTTTTAACTATTTGGATTGCGGCATCATTATCACAATAAATCGTGGTGTTTAGATAAGTCAAACCATAATCCGCAAGCTGATGTTGCATCCATAAAACCTGGGAGCAGCAAGAAGATGCTGCGACATATTCTGCCTCTGCAGTGGAAAGCGAAACCATCTGCTGCTTCTTGCATTGCAACAAAATTAGGCAATCTCCCAGAAATTGGCAACCAGCCGACGTTGAGTGCATGTCCCTATCTGTACCTCCTAGATTACTGGCAGAGAAAGCAAATAGTTCAAATTCCGAATTTTTAGGATACTAGAGGCCCAGAGATGGAGCCCCTTTTAGGTACCTAAAAATTCGTTTAACAGCATGTAAATGAGAAAGTTTAGGAGTAGCCTGATAACGAGCACACTGGCAGACGGCAAACATGATATCTGGCCGACTAGCAGTGAGATACATGAGTGAGCCAATCATAGAGCGATACATGGTAGGATTAACAGGCGTTCCTTCAACATCTTCATTTAACAGAGGCCGTTCCGCTATAGGTGAAGCCATTGGCTTGGAATCTGTAAGCTTGAATTTAGCAAGAACGTCGTGTACATATTTTCCTTGATGAATAAGTATACCCTGAGGGCTCTGACGAACTTGAAGTCCTAAAAACATGGTCATCTCTCCCAATGAGCTCATCTCAAATTTCTTCTTCATGATTTCTTCGAACTCGCGGCACAAACCATCATTGGTGGAACCAAAAATAATATCATCAACGTAGATTTGGATGAGAATAATGTCCTTATCAACGCGTTTGATAAACAGAGTTTGGTCAATAGTTTCACGTGTGTAGTCATGAGCAAGCAGACGTTCCGTAAGAGTAGCGTACCATGCGCGAGGTGCTTGATGCAACCCGTACAACGCTTTATCTAATTTATAAGCATAATCTGGCTTGTCAGGATTAGTAAAGCCCGGTGGTTATGCCATGTATATTTCCTCTTTCACCGTGCCGTATAGAAACACAGTCTTGACATCCATTTGATAGACAATAAAGTACATATAAGATGTGTATGCCAAGAAGATACGTATAGCTTCCAAACGTGCGACAAGTGCATAAACCTCATCATAATCCAATCCTTCAATCTATCGAAACCCTTGGACCACCAGTCTAGCTTTATTTCGAACAATAACTCCAATGTCATCCTGCTTGTCGCGGAAGACCCAACAAGTTCCAAGAGCGCGCTTTCCCTGAGGTAGTTTCACCAGTTGCCAAACGCCAAGTTTTTCAAATTGATTGAGTTCTTCGTGCATGGCATCCACCTAGCCTGGTTCCTTCAAGGCAACATCAATACTTTTAGGTTCAATTTGGGAAATAAAGCAAGAATAAAGACATGTATTGATATCCCCAGATTGACTGCGTGTGCGAAAAGCAGCGTTTACAGGACCAATAATATTCTCAATGGGGTGATCACGCTGTAAATGTTGTGGTATTGGTGTAGCAGGAACCAAAACATCGGTTGGCAAGTTGGTGACACTAGCTGAAGCAACTCCAGATGCCTCCCCCTCAATCGAGGCACCTGTAGAGGTATGTGGTGAAGAATCCACCGCACAATTGAGGGGAGTAGGCTCGGGAAACAAGGAGGAACCCAAAACATCAGGAGTGAGTCCTTCTTTTGCCGTAGATGGCTCTGGAGGATAAACCACATCCTCAGTAAGATTAGGCTGAACAGGCGAAGAGATAGATGGGACTTGAGATTGTGAAGCTATGGAGGATGGCGAGACAGTGTCATTGAATCCAGGAGGATCTACACTTAGCTGCTTTAGTGTCTCATTTAGCGTGGCGGCGTCAGAGTCATCGTCGGAAAGAATGGGCACTGTTGGAGAGAAAGACGTCGAACTGTTTCCTGTGGACATATTAGAAGACACATCAAAATGATTAAATAAGGAAGAGTAGTCATATAACCAATCAGGACCAATGCATTTGTCCTTGGGATTTTCCTCCAGCCAACCCTGTCACACCCCGACCCGCAGCGGATAAGGTGATCGGGGCATGATTGGGTTATCATCAAAGCTCATGACATTTATTAAATGTTTCATATTCATTAATACAAATTAAATGAAAGTTTACAATAGTGATACAACATGATCTAACTAACAATCTAACTCCTTTGTTCTCTTCTAAGGCATATCCTATGTTATCCTTGCTTCAACCTGTTCACCTGTATCATGTGTAAAAAGGTTTTTTGGATCAACATAATGTTGGCGAGTGAATCCTATGGAAAAACATTTGAACAATTTATTTAAATTGATTATGAAATATGTGCACAACCAAACATGAGTAAAATTAGATGTAACTTGATCAATAATCATAAGATGTTAAATGAAAACACTCATGAACAATAATGGAACAATTAAAGGCACGCGATGCTCAACTCGTCTCTCACGAGGAACTGAGGGGCCTGATGAATGAATTGCATAAACATGATAATATGAATAACACAACTACAAACAATATAAACTCAATGAAAACACACATGAACAATAATAAATTTTGAATTGAAGCACGCGATGTTCTACTCGTTTCCCACGAGGAACTGATGGGCTTAATGTATGAGTTTCATGTAATTTGACAAACGGAATATAAATAAATCACAACAATAAATCAATCTAAGATTAAGTCATGATGTGGTATGGCACAAGTTTAAATAAATAAATTAATTAATTCAAAACACATGACACACCCCAAAACGTGTAATTTAAAAGGGGGAATTGTAAGATTCACTCACAGTGGGTGCGTTCGGTTGATGATGATGAATGCACGCGAAGTGGTTTTAACCACGAGTGAGATTTAACCTAGATAAATCGCATTATGGTTTGGTGAGTAAACGGATTTTATTAAACTATTTTAGTAGGATTGTTGGGTGTATTTTTGTGAGTTTGAGGCTATTTTCAAATCTTAAAAATGTTATTTTTAAGTATTTATAATTGATTTTTACTTAAAATAATTAAATAAAAATAATAAAAATATTTTATTTTTTTCTGCTACAGTAACATTGACCAGTTGACTTTGACTGGTCGTTGACCGGTTTTGAGGCATATTGTTGTGCGCTGAGTGAGGCTCGAACCCGAGACCTCTCGTACGCGTGCACGCAGCTCTACCAACTGAGCTACGTGTCTAACCCGTTATATATCCGATTTTAATTACATATATACATTAATTAACATTAACAGAAAATCATTTTTATTTTAAAAACAATTTAAGCGGCTCGGCGGTGCGCTCCACAGGTCTCGAACCCGGGACCTGTGGGTTAATATAACACACAGTCCACCGCTGGACTGTGTGTTCAACATGTTATATAACTTGATTTTTATTATACTTAAAGACAATTTAGTTGTTTCCTTTTTCTGCCTTCTTTAAAAAAAATAGATAATTGTCCGAGTCGGTGCTGATGACCGGACTCGAACTCGTGACCTGTGATATAAACAAACACACAGTCCACCGCTGGACTGTGTGTCTAACTTGGTTATTATTCTGGTTATCAATATACTTAACATATAACTAAGGCGATCCGGTTCAGTAACAAAAAAATGCATTTTATTAAGGCAGCGTGTGTGAGACGGGAATCGAACTCGAGACGTTTTGCGTTTTATATGTGCACACAGTCCACCGCTGGACTGTGTGTCTAACCCGATTAATTTCATGATTTTAATTAAACTTATATGATAACAAGTCTTCATCTTCTTCACCGAAAGAATAACCAGAAATCGGTGACAGACTGGTTCAAGATTTTATCCGTTTTATTAGTGTTTTACCGTCGATTAAGATAAGATAAAAGTGAAAAGGAAAGGAAACTGAGCGGAGAAATATACCGATTGAACTCTCTGTTTTCCGGCAGAAAATCCGGCGACTGAATTCAACTCCGGCGACGTGTTCCTTGTAGTAGCTAGTCTCCAGAAAACTTGGAAAAAGGTAAGGGTGACTTCGGTGAAGGTTTAGGGGATTCAATAAAGCTCAGGGATTAAAACACGGTTTTCCGGCGAAAAACAGGAAAGTTCCGGCGAGTGAAAATACGCCGTGAAAAGATGTGATTTTTGTGCGAAAGTGTTTGTAGACGGTTGTGGTTGAATTTATAGGGGAAAAATGAGATGTATTTGGTCTGATTTCGGACTATGTTCGATATTTAAATTTTTCCGGCGGTTTTGGTTTTGGTCGCGGACTTCAAACATCGGTTATAACCGATAAGTGATTAAAGGTTTACGTTATAACGTAAATTGTAGTTAAGATTCGCGGAAATTCCGGGATTCCGACGACTGAAACGATTGGGCGCCGGTTTTGAATTTGTAAAGTTATAATATCAATTAAATGTTTGAAATATATAACAAACAAAGCAGTTGGCGCAGTGGTTTGTGTGTGAGTTGTTAAGTCATTGCCTGACTCGGTACAGACCCGGGTTCGAAACCCGGCTGAAACAAATCATTTTTATTTTGCGTTTTTTAACGGTTTTTCAAAAACTAAATATATATTCACGTAATATAATTGATTACGGATCGTTTAAAAATGTTTTGGACATTTAATTCGAAACGAAAATTTTGACTGACTGTTCGGTTACTAAACGGAGCGGGTTTGGTAAATCCGTTTTTGACGGATGTTACAGTATCCCCTGCTTTTTAGAAATTTCGTCCCGAAATTTAAATAATGATATATTTTGACTATAAAAATGATGATGTTTTGTTTGACAGTTGTATGCTTAGCAAAAATGAGGGTTTAAGTTTTTGTTCGAGGCGGTAACGTTCCTTGTAAAGGTTAAGTACCCTATTCAGGAATCGCTTTTTGCTGCCTACTGTATGAATATTGATAAACAGGAATGATTTTCTAAAAATGATATCATGCATAAGAGTTTAGATACGTTTGGGAAAAATATGGTTATATCCTAAGGCAAAACTTCTAACACTACAATCTACATAAATAAAAACACAACAGCTGATATCCAAACATGAATGAACACATCAGCAAATATTTGAACATGAATAAACATAACAGCAAATATTCGAACATGAATGAACACATCAGCAAATATTTGAACATGAATAAACACAACAGCAAGTATTTGAACATGAATAAACACAATAGCCAATATTCGAACATGAATAGACACATCAGCGAATATTTGAACATGAATAAACACAACAACAAATATTTGAACATGAATAAACACAACAGCAAATATTTGAATCCATATATGTTTGAATGATGGAAGTTCCTCTCTCGTTTGTTATGATGGAGAGGTTAATTTATGTAGAAATGGAACACAATCCAATCTCTTTAAATAACATGATGATATAAATGTATCACAAATTCCAACCAAGGCAAATAATAAATCCTACATGGAACTTCTCATAACCGTCTGATAATGCCTCTGATCCTTTGGCAAGAATACTTATATATAGGAAGTACCAGCGGCGTATCCACCATATTCTTGCCAAATTTTCATTAGTTTTATCCACAAGTTATGATTGGTTACCAAGAAACTAATAAATCCTACATAGAACTCCTCATAACCATCCGTTAATGCCTTTGATCCTTTGACAAGAATACTTATATATAGGAAGTACCAGCGGCGTATCCACCATATTCTTGTCAAATTTTCATTGGTTTTAACAGTGAATTATGATTAGTCCTATAACTCTACAATCAATACAACAAACATAAATTACTGAAATGAAACATATCTGTGCGATCAAGGCTCAATCGAACGGAGCCGATCGTATTGCATGTACTGAAAATGAAATTGTGTGCTCAAGGCTCAATCAAACGGAGCCGAACATATTGAATGTACTGAAATTGAAATTGTGTGCTCAAGGCTCAATCAAACGGAGCCGAACATATTGAATGTACTGAAATTGAAATTGTGTGCTCAAGGCTCAATCAAACGGAGCCGAACATATTGCATGTACTGAATATGAATAACTTAACCACACAAACAGCCTATGCATGGAACCTCTCATAATCGCCTGATAATGCCTCCGATCATTTGACAAGAATACTTATATATAGGAAGTACCATCGGCGTATCCACCATATCCTTGTCAAATTTTCGTTGACTTAATCCGAAAGTTATGGTTAGTTCGATACGACTCTACTACAAACACCACAACCACAAGATACTGATAATGAAATTGTATGTGCGCTCAAGGCTCAATCAAACGGAGCCGAACGTATTGCATGAACTTGAAATGTAAATTGAACTGTGCACTCAAGGCTCAATCAAACGGAGCCGAGCGTATTGCATGAACTTGAAATGTAAATTGAACTGTGCACTCAAGGCTCAATCAAACGGAGCCGAGCGTATTGCATGAACTTGAAATGTAAATTGAACTGTGCACTCAAGGCTCAATCAAACGGAGCCGAGCGTATTGCATGTACTTGAAATGTAATATTACGTAACCGATCAAGGCTCAACAAACGGAGCCGATCGTGCGGGCACGCCAAGATCAACCACATAATAAAATGGGGATCCAACTCAACCTCGATGGATGGGGAGCCACGGCCTCGCAAAATCGTATACTGAAAACAATATATAATATATAATATACCATAATTACTCTAACAGTCTACACATGTGATAAAGAAAACATAAGACTAAACAACAGGAGTTGGATCTGGATCTTCGACGAAGAGGACTAGCTGAGTATCTTCATCAGGGCCGTCATTATCTTCGACAGGGTTGGCGTTGATATTGAAAACTCTTCCTCTTGCTGGTGGCATAGTGGTTGGGTTTTCTTGGTTTACTTGGTTAACTGGGTTTGATTGGGCTTGAGTGTTGATAACGTTTACCAATTGAGGGCATGTGTTTCTAAAGTGGGTAGGGTCGCCACAATTGAAGCAAGCTCGAGCATATGGGAACATGGGGTGTTGGGGTTGGTGATAAGTTTGGGCCATGTTTTGAGTAGGGGAAAAGGTTTGGTCTTGAAAGGTGCGACAAACATTGCTCAAATGACCATAACGTCCACAAGTTGTACATAGCCGGCAAGGTAAAGTAAGGGAATGATGATAAAAACAGTGGTTGCATTGAGGGTGAGGTCCAAGATATGGTTTCTTATTTGGGTAAGCTGAATTGGGTGCCTCTTGGGTGATTGGGACAGCTCGGATGGGTATAGCGTGAAAAACTGGTTGATTTCGTTGAGTAGCAGCGAAAAGTCGCCCGACTCTTCTTCTCTTAGGTTTGGGTTGAGAAGGGGATTCGGGTTGAGAAGGGGATTCAGTTTGAGTGGAGTCGGAGGTTTCAGTCGATTCTTTATCCTTCTTCTTCTCCTCCTTGAAGTCTTTGTTTCGGATTCGGTTCTCGGTGAGCTCTGTTGCTAGCTCCATTGCTGCTTCCAAAGTTGCAGGCTTGGTACTTATCACAGGGTCTTGAATCTTTGACGGAAGACCACGAATGTAGTGCTCGATCAAACGGTAGAGGGGAGTAAACATGTTGGGAACCATTTGATGAAATTCGAGGAACCTTTTGTTGTAGGTGGTGTGGTCTCCTTCCACTTGCTTCAATGAGTAAAATTCATCTTCTAGCTTCTTGATTTCGCTCCTTGGACAAAATCGTCTGGTCATGATTTCCTTCAATTCGTTCCAAGTTAGGGACATAGCATCTTCAACACCTCGTTTTGCCTTCTCTGTATTCCACCAAGTAAGTGCTATCCCATATAGTCGACCGGTAGCATAACGCACTTTGCGATCATCAGGGCAATCGCAATTTAGAAAAGTATTCTCCATTTCTTCAAACCAATGGAGGAGTGCGGTGACACCTTCAGTCCCTTTATATTTCGGAGGGTCGCATGATTTGAAATGCTTGTAGGTGCATTTAGTGGTATTTGGGGAAGAGTTGAAAATGTTTTGGTTTGCTTGATTGACAGGATTATGGGTAAGTGCTTGTTGAACTTGGATTACAATGTTGGGTATTACGGCAGCCATTTGTTGAGCGATTAAGGTAGCCATGCGTTCGCGGGCTTTTCCTGCTCTCATCTTCCTACGGGCGAGGTTAGAAGACATCTACAATGAATACATGACAAGGGTATGAGTTGGATGCTTTTGAGATCATGGGTCGCATTAGGGATGAACATTCATAAAATAATTATACAAAAATACTACATCCATAGGATGTCTTTGGCTTTGCTCGCTGTTAGGCCCGTCATGCCGCCATACTTTACCTTATGTAATCATGTGGGCCCCCATGAGTTACCGGTTTTTCATATGGTTCGCACGGTTTCTGCCTGGTTGCGTACACAAAACCCGGTGAAAATCGAGAAATATGTATACAACGTGTGATGTTTGGAATGTGTCCAGGTGTAGACACGGTGACACCTCAAAGTAGGGTTAGTTCGAACGACGTTTGGTGTGGCATGCTTTGGCCTAATAGGTCCTTCGTACTCTCATCGTTGGTCCCCAGGTAGGCAAACTGGTCCGTTATATTGGATTTATACGAATGCCAGCCTAGACAGGACGTTCCGACTACCGGTACTTGTACCCTTCCAGTTACTACATGCCCGTCGCAGAACTTACTTTGATGAGATTTGAAAATTGCATAAAATCTTTGGATAATGAGAATATGAAAATAAATTGAACACATGAACATCGATATATGTATAATGAATATGTATATATGTATAATGAATATGTATATGAGCATGTATGTTTGACTGAAATGTAAACAAATATGAAACAAATAAATATCACAAGTTTGTATGTAACCACTTAATCAATTTAAAATTTTAGGCAGACTATAGTATAGGCTCTAAGGGTCTAATAACCTATCCTATATCCCTATAGTCATGGCTCTGATACCAATCTGTCACACCCCGACCCGCAGCGGATAAGGTGATCGGGGCATGATTGGGTTATCATCAAAGCTCATGACATTTATTAAATGTTTCATATTCATTAATACAAATTAAATGAAAGTTTACAATAGTGATACAACATGATCTAACTAACAATCTAACTCCTTTGTTCTCTTCTAAGGCATATCCTATGTTATCCTTGCTTCAACCTGTTCACCTGTATCATGTGTAAAAAGGTTTTTTGGATCAACATAATGTTGGCGAGTGAATCCTATGGAAAAACATTTGAACAATTTATTTAAATTGATTATGAAATATGTGCACAACCAAACATGAGTAAAATTAGATGTAACTTGATCAATAATCATAAGATGTTAAATGAAAACACTCATGAACAATAATGGAACAATTAAAGGCACGCGATGCTCAACTCGTCTCTCACGAGGAACTGAGGGGCCTGATGAATGAATTGCATAAACATGATAATATGAATAACACAACTACAAACAATATAAACTCAATGAAAACACACATGAACAATAATAAATTTTGAATTGAAGCACGCGATGTTCTACTCGTTTCCCACGAGGAACTGATGGGCTTAATGTATGAGTTTCATGTAATTTGACAAACGGAATATAAATAAATCACAACAATAAATCAATCTAAGATTAAGTCATGATGTGGTATGGCACAAGTTTAAATAAATAAATTAATTAATTCAAAACACATGACACACCCCAAAACGTGTAATTTAAAAGGGGGAATTGTAAGATTCACTCACAGTGGGTGCGTTCGGTTGATGATGATGAATGCACGCGAAGTGGTTTTAACCACGAGTGAGATTTAACCTAGATAAATCGCATTATGGTTTGGTGAGTAAACGGATTTTATTAAACTATTTTAGTAGGATTGTTGGGTGTATTTTTGTGAGTTTGAGGCTATTTTCAAATCTTAAAAATGTTATTTTTAAGTATTTATAATTGATTTTTACTTAAAATAATTAAATAAAAATAATAAAAATATTTTATTTTTTTCTGCTACAGTAACATTGACCAGTTGACTTTGACTGGTCGTTGACCGGTTTTGAGGCATATTGTTGTGCGCTGAGTGAGGCTCGAACCCGAGACCTCTCGTACGCGTGCACGCAGCTCTACCAACTGAGCTACGTGTCTAACCCGTTATATATCCGATTTTAATTACATATATACATTAATTAACATTAACAGAAAATCATTTTTATTTTAAAAACAATTTAAGCGGCTCGGCGGTGCGCTCCACAAGTCTCGAACCCGGGACCTGTGGGTTAATATAACACACAGTCCACCGCTGGACTGTGTGTTCAACATGTTATATAACTTGATTTTTATTATACTTAAAGACAATTTAGTTGTTTCCTTTTTCTGCCTTCTTTAAAAAAAATAGATAATTGTCCGAGTCGGTGCTGATGACCGGACTCGAACTCGTGACCTGTGATATAAACAAACACACAGTCCACCGCTGGACTGTGTGTCTAACTTGGTTATTATTCTGGTTATCAATATACTTAACATATAACTAAGGCGATCCGGTTCAGTAACAAAAAAATGCATTTTATTAAGGCAGCGTGTATGAGACGGGAATCGAACTCGAGACGTTTTGCGTTTTATATGTGCACACAGTCCACCGCTGGACTGTGTGTCTAACCCGATTAATTTCATGATTTTAATTAAACTTATATGATAACAAGTCTTCATCTTCTTCACCGAAAGAATAACCAGAAATCGGTGACAGACTGGTTCAAGATTTTATCCGTTTTATTAGTGTTTTACCGTCGATTAAGATAAGATAAAAGTGAAAAGGAAAGGAAACTGAGCGGAGAAATATACCGATTGAACTCTCTGTTTTCCGGCAGAAAATCCGGCGACTGAATTCAACTCCGGCGACGTGTTCCTTGTAGTAGCTAGTCTCCAGAAAACTTGGAAAAAGGTAAGGGTGACTTCGGTGAAGGTTTAGGGGATTCAATAAAGCTCAGGGATTAAAACACGGTTTTCCGGCGAAAAACAGGAAAGTTCCGGCGAGTGAAAATACGCCGTGAAAAGATGTGATTTTTGTGCGAAAGTGTTTGTAGACGGTTGTGGTTGAATTTATAGGGAAAAATGAGATGTATTTGGTCTGATTTCGGACTATGTTCGATATTTAAATTTTTCCGGCGGTTTTGGTTTTGGTCGCGGACTTCAAACATCGGTTATAACCGATAAGTGATTAAAGGTTTACGTTATAACGTAAATTGTAGTTAAGATTCGCGGAAATTCCGGGATTCCGACGACTGAAACGATTGGGCGCCGGTTTTGAATTTGTAAAGTTATAATATCAATTAAATGTTTGAAATATATAACAAACAAAGCAGTTGGCGCAGTGGTTTGTGTGTGAGTTGTTAAGTCATTGCCTGACTCGGTACAGACCCGGGTTCGAAACCCGGCTGAAACAAATCATTTTTATTTTGCGTTTTTTGACGGTTTTTCAAAAACTAAATATATATTCACGTAATATAATTGATTACGGATCGTTTAAAAATGTTTTGGACATTTAATTCGAAACGAAAATTTTGACTGACTGTTCGGTTACTAAACGGAGCGGGTTTGGTAAATCCGTTTTTGACGGATGTTACAAACCCAAATTGTAGGTTTCAACCACCATCTTCTTGATCTTGTTATAAACGCGATATGTCATATTTTTAGAATAACCAACGAAAATGCAAGGATCTCCGCGTGCTTCAAACTTTCCTTTAGCATCCATGAGTAGGAGTACACAAGGACATCCAAATTTGCGGAAATGCTTGACCGAAGGTTTACGACCTTCAACCACTTCGTATGGAGTCTTCATGTGGCGTTTGTTGATCAGGGCATGATTCTGAATATAGCATGCAGTGTTGATTGCTTTGGCCCAGAAGATGAGAGGTAGCTCAGATTCAATAAGCATAGTTCATGCCGCCTCGATGAGTGTGCGATTTTTACGTTCGGCAACCCCATTTTGCTGTAGGGTTCTGGCTGCACTGAACTGTCTGTCAATTCCCTTAGAGGAGCAGAAAGAGTTTAAGGTAAGATTCTTAAACTCTGTCCCATTGTCACACCGAATAGCCTTTACCTTCGAATCTGTCTGGTTTTCCATAAGCGTGACAAATTCTTTCACTATCTCTGCGGTTTCACTTTTATGTGTAAGAAAGAAAACCCAGGTGAATCGAGAGTAGTCATCAATAATGACCAGACAGTAAGCCTTCCCTCCAATGCTGCGAATGTCTGCTGGACCGAAAAGATCCATGTGGAGCAGTTCTAAGACCTGAGAAGTGGAGGGTATTGCTTTGGTTTTATACGGTTGACGGTGTTGCTTCCCACGAGCACATGATTCACATTTTTCGATCTGCATGAAGTCACGAACTGGTAGATATCTGACCAAACCACCTTTAGCGAGATGATTTAAATTCTTCATGTTGATGTGACCCAGTCTGCAATGCCATAGCATGGCGTCATGTTCAGCTGTCGAAGAAAAAAAGGCATGTGAGCTTGTCAGAAGGAGCCTGGTTCATATCAATGATGTAGGCGTTTCCTTTTCTTGCAGCATTCAGAAGGATCCAATCATCTGGAATGATTAAACCTGGTTTTAGTACATAGCATCCTTTCTTTGTGAAGAGAACATCCAGATGATTGTCGCAGAGTTGAGACACACTCAACAGACTGTGCTTCAATTCTGGTACATAGTTGACATTTTTAAAACTCAGGGCTCCATTGCAAACAGTTCCTCTCATGGTGATTTTCCTGGTTTCTCCACCTGCGAAGGAAACGAACCCGCCATAAAAAACTGAATGTCATTCAACTGCGAGATGTCTCCTGTCATGTGCCTGGAACAGCCACTATCAATATACCATAATCGAACAAGAGCGCGCCAGAGCTGTTCCTGCACATTTCAACAGGTTTAATTAGAAACGGGAACCCATGCCATAGAAGATCTGGGTTTGCCTTTTGCATCAACATAAGTAACCTCTCGAAAGATTAAATTAGTTGAGGATGAGGTTGATTATGCTTTTGATTTACTAGACAAGGGGTTAGTAGACTGAGTCTTGGCCACTGACTTAGGCCTCCAGGTCACCGAATCAGACCTCTGCACATTCCTAGGAGTGCTAGAGGGATTATGGGAAACCAAGGGTTGCAAGGGTTTAACATTTTGTTTCTTGGCCAAGTTCCAATCTTGATCAGAAGACTTAGCCATAAATCGAGCCTTACATTGGCGATTAGGCATAGCCTTCTGATGTCTGGAGTACAAAGTATGGAAAGAGGTAAAGGTCCTTTGACAGTTTCGAGCAATGTGTCCGGAAGATCCACAGTTGAAACAGGTCTGCCTCTTCTGGAAGAAAACAATCCGTTCAGCTTGGGAAATTCTGGGCAATTTGTCGATCAGTTTCTTGCTGGCGTTTACTCACGGCTGTTGCACGGTCTTTGGTTTGGCGGTGTCCTGCGCACAACCATCAGCGCACTTGTTAGATTTTTTATTTGAATTGCAGGATTTTGAACATGAAGATTGTTTCAAAACAGATGAAATGGGCGACTGATGAGTTAATTCCTCAGTTTGACGAGAGGACTCAGCGGTCGCCTTTGCATTGTTTGAAGATGCTTCTTTGGTTTTCTTCTTTTTAGATCGACGTGTTCTTTTCTTCTTAGGCTAATTCTTCAAATCACACTTTGAGACAGAATCTGTAGAGGACACAAGTGACTCTACAGGAACATCATGTTCAGAAATTTTAGCAGATGATGATGGAACCTCGCAGTTTAGAGAAATTTTAGATTCCGATTCACTATCAGATTTAAAGGTTGCCTTTGAATCAATTTTAGATTTGTGTTCATCTGCCTTCATTTCCGAATCAGTCCCTTGTATTGGTCGCCCAAATCTTCTAGAATAATGTCACCATTAACATTGACAGAAACAGTTGGTTGGTCTTCGTTAACACTGTCATTCCTATGAGATGCATCAAAAGATGCGGCCTCTAAAGGTGAACATTCGAAATCCTCTGCTGAAGATGAACTGTCGGTATCCTCAGCTGAAGATGAACATTCGGTATCCTCAGCTGAAGCTGATGACACCGAGTCATCTGTTGATGTAGATCCTGCAGCTAAGTTCATTTTCTCATCACACACGTTGTTACAGCTATTATCATCATTCAAAACATCAGTATCAGAATTTAAACTGGCTAAATGTTCAACACAACCAACACTGTTTGAGCATGTAAATTGTTCAGCAAGAAAGTGATTTAAAATGTCAAAGGCAAGTTTATAAAAAGCATAATCATCAGTTGAATTGTCTGAATGAATATTCAGACATTCTTCCTCATCATCTTGTGTGATGTCCTCAACTAAAATTTCTTCTGCACATGAATTAGACACATTAGTATCGATCACAAATTTAATTTGAGCATCAGAAGCTTCCTTTTCATTAAGTTTTGTAGAGGATGTGGGTAGTTTTGCCTCAGGCATTTCTGTCTCTAGTTCCACCGTACTCTCAGATGGACGATTACTAGTTTCACTACGAAGTGATGTAGAAGCCACAAACACATCATCCTTCTTGAGTTCAGTGGGTTTGGAGAACTTAGGGTAATAGGGCGTCCATGATTTAGATAAATAACCTGACTGTTTACCATACATCATTTTCTCAGCATTTTCGGTCTTCCTCAATTTCAGGCATTCTAATGTAGTTATGATTATATGGTGGAGGTGCCCTATTGTACCCAAGACCCTTGGTGAAATTCTTTTGATAATTAAGCTAGAGGTTACATAATTCCTTGACTAATTTGCTGGAAGTTTCAAATTTCTTAATATTTATTTCATTTTCATGAAGCTTCCCTGTCAAGGAATTCAGCTTGGCTAAGGCTGCTTGAAGTTCTACGTCCTTTTCAGCTAATTTTAGCTTATAGTCGTAGACCCAACATTGCTGTTGGTTCAAGTCTAGCTTTAGCTGAGCCACATCTTGTTTCTGCGCTTCGACCTTCTCCATAAGAAGCTTGTTCTTATGTTTAAGGGCGATGTTCTGTGACGCGGCGTGTTGATAGTCAGCCACAAGAGTTGAATTGTGGGCGCGCATTTGAGATAATTAAAAACACAACTATCAGAGCAAAGTATTCGATTTACCATTTCCGAAAGATCGGGTGTCTCAGTTGTCTGCGCCATCATGCAGTGGTTGCTGTTTTTGGATAGATTCATGGTTTCCATTTGAGCTGCAGCATCTGCCCAGTTGAAGCCCTCATGCTGTTGAGCCACAAGTGTTGTGGACTTCCCGCCTGAGCTGCCAGATGGACTCGTAGTTGACTTGGAAGGAGAGACGGGAACCAACTGTCGGTCATTTCTCTGTGTATCGGCGACCCTGGATGATACATACCCTGATGATGGCTTTTTGCATTCCCTAGCGAAATGGCCTAGTTCATGACATCGGTAGCACTTGAGTTTGTCCTTTGTGAGACCAGTCTTCAGGTTGGACAAAGGTTGCCTTCCATACTTTTTCTGAAATTTGTTGACCCGGAAAGCAGCCATTGCTAAGTTCCAGGAGACATTGATCTCATCCAGGTCTTCCTCCATGATTTGATCAACTTCTGTTGGCAGAATAGATGGAGGGGTCAGATCGCCTGCTAGGAAGGCGTTCAAGCTCTTGATCATTGATGCAGCAATTGCCAGCTTCTCTTCGTTCTCCTTAGTGATAAACGCACAGTTGGGCGTGGGTTGTGCAGAGCCAGGGACAGGTCCGCCTGTTTGAGGGACAACGCCTTGTTGCACTATTTGAGGAGTTGCAGGACTGAAAACCACGTTAGGATACTGAGCATGGAACTATGTATGGACTTGAGCCGCTGAGACCGTTGTAGGATTTGGAGATTGAAACCCATACACGTACTGAGCGTTTTGAGGCTGACAACAGGACTGTACACCACATTTGGTCCACCAGGTGCTTGTGCAGTTCCTTGCAGAGGACTATAGACGAGATTCTGTGACATTAAAGCTGCGTTCTCACCTGTCATCCCAGCGGCCATCAGACTACTCTGATGGTTGATCTCCCTTTGTTTGTTATCAATTCCACATGATTTGATAGTAGCTATCATCTCAGTGAGAGTGACGTTGTTCAGGTTCTTTGTCTTTTTTATCATGCCCACGTCTGCATCCCAACTTTTGGGCAGTGAATTCAACAACTGTCGGTTCATGGCGCTGTTTGTGAGGGTGATCTCGGCTGAAATCATCTGGGAAACCAGTTTGACATAACGGCGTATCTGATTTTTGATGGTTTCCCCATATATGTGATTGAACGAGCTAAATTGCTGATTCAGCTGGTTCACCCTACTCGCTTTCATGTCAACGTTTCCCTCGTAGAGATTTTGCAACTCACTCCAAACTTCTTTAGCATTTTTACAGTTCCTGACCGCGATAGAGATATCGGGTTCTAAAGCCATGGTTAGTGTTGCAGAGACCTTCTCATCTTCCTCTATGATTTTGACATCCTCTAGAGTCCATAAGTGCATAGGCTTGGGAATTTTAGTTCGGGATCTTGCTCTGTGCTATACACTATGGTTCTTGGACCATTCATGATGCATCTCCACACGACAGGTTCCTTTGCCTTGAAATATTGTTCAAAGCGGAACTTCCACTCGTAATATTCATCACCGTATAACAAACACGGCACTTTGGTGGAAGTGCCAATCACCTGATCCAGCTCTTGGTGGAGGGCTAAAGTTTGCGACTGCAGGGCTGCCAGTGTGGCATTGGTCAGGTCCTGTGCTATTATGAATCCAGCCATTAAGACTAAATTAATTAAAAAATTTTACCAAATTTGATTTAAAGTTTAATTAACTTAAGTGATTCTAATGAACAGTGCCCAATCCGAAACAGTCAACTATACAGTCAATATGGTCAATCCGGAAGATTTTCCGAAATGGCAATCCGGAAGTCAACGATGGTCAAACTGAATGAAATATCCGAAATAAGCAATCCAGAAATAGGAATCTGGAATGAAGAATCCGGATTTAAGAATCCGATTTAAAGATCCGAAAAGAAAGTCTAAGAAGAAATCCGAAACCAAAGACCGAAATGCAGATCCGAAATAAAATCCGAAAAGCAGATCCGGAATGAACACCTCTGAAATGAAATCCGGAATGAAAAATCCGAAAAGTCTGACTTAACTACTAAAATCCGAAACAGTGACCCAATCCATAACAGTGTCTCCGCCTTTTATGCAACTGAATTCCGGAATTCAAGGAATTCAAAATCAGCAACAGTAACTCGGATCGCAATCCGGAATAAAGCAACAGTCAGGGATCAATCCGGAATAGACTATCTCCTTAGTGTTCTTTGGAATCCGGAACAGTATAAAATCCGAATTATGAAGATCTTCTTCGTGTTCTTCGGGATCTGGAACAGTATCAAATCCAAATCTGCAGAGGTTCTTCGAGTTCTTCGGAACAGTACCCTTCGTCGATGAATAGTAATCTGGAATGTCAGAAATCTATCCAAACAGCAGCAATAAACTTCTTCAATCAGCAATACCCAGAGCCTGTATTAGAACAGTAGGCTCTGATACCAATTGTAAGTCCCGTAAAACGGATCAAACAGGTATCGCTATCCTAATCAATTGCGGAAATTAAGATCAGGATGAAGAACAATTTGAATAACTTGAATATAATTACTTGCATACCCCAGAGGATGTCAGATACAAGTTTTTGTGATCAACTCTCTAACCCCTATCAAGTGACCTAACACCTCTATTTATAGACATGTCAAAGCTCAAAAATACAACCCTAGGCCCACTTGGCACTAGGAAGCCCAAACTAACCCAAAAGTCAAAAATACAATATAAATGAATAAACCTTTAAGCTCCAAGCCCAACATACACATAACCCATTCTCACAACCAAACCCTAGCCCCCTTGCAAAGAACCCCTGCTCTCTCCCTCTAATCCGGTCACCGGATTCCGGTGACCTCCGGCGGTTCCGATCACCTCTCCGGCTACACACACAACCGACACCCCTACCCTCTCTTGCACCCTTATACCCGCAACCCCCCTTGTACCGCATGCATGACCGAAACCTAGAGAGAGAAAGAGATCAGAGAGAGAGAGAGAGCAGCAATGGAGAGAGTGAGGCGGCGGCAGTGATGGTGGGGATTTCGAAGACGGCAGCGGTGGTAGGAATTTCGAAGGCGTTGGCGGCTTCTTGTCGGCCGATGGCAGCAGCGGCAGTGGTGAGGTTAGTTCAAGTGTGTTCAGTTCCGTTCGGTTCACTCGGATGGACTCAGTTAAGTTCCAGTTCAACGCGTTCAGACTTGTTTCAGATCGCATTTCGAGCTCGGGTTAACCCAGTCAATACAACAGTCAACGGGTATTCCGGTTCAGTTTCAACTACACTCAATCCAGTTTTCGCTACACTCGGTTCAGTTTTGGTTCGGTCAGATTTCGGACGAGTCAACTCAGTGACGGATGGTCAAACAGTCAACAGACCGCTTAGGTTCAGATTTTGGGTCCGGTTGATGCTTGATTTAAGATGTGGTTCGGTGTTCGGTTCGACTCAGTCAACAACAGTCAACTCGGTCAACACCGAGTCAACTCGATCAAACTTGGTCAACGCGGGTCAACGCAGTCAACCGATCAAACCCGGTCCACTGTCGAGTCAATGGGTCAATTAAGACTCGGTAAAAATTAATTTTGACGCGAAATTTTAATTACATTATTTTATATAAATATTAATGATAATACCGCGAAACCGAGCTCGACCCGACCCGCTAACAATTATATATCGTCTAAGTTAAAAACATAATAAATAAATAAACAAACATAATTTGAATCGGCGCGAAGTTACGATATATGCACATTTATTATTTGGACTCGTCTTCGACAAAAAATCATACTTTGGAATGCACGACCAAAAGTTATATATATTATTGCTATATTGATTATTGCGTTTTTATAATTAAATTGACAACTTTGTTGTCGGGATCGTCCAATAACAGAGGAAACTCTGCCCGTTTTTGTAAAAATACATAACACGAAACGCGTTGTATTTCAAAGACAAAACATCCGATTAGCGATGGTTGTGAAATAAATATCGAAGATGTATTTATTAAGCCGACACTATTAAAACTTTAAAAATCGAGCCGATAACTCTCAATGAGCGTGGTTACAATATAACAAAATTCGGTAGTCGATTATAAACTAAATATAATTATTTATATTACTTCAAATGCCAGAATTCAGAAACTAGATTTGAAACATCGATAACTCATCCGAACATTTTTATAGAATAAATACAATGTTTATATTTATTTCGAAAACGCCAAGATTTCCGAACACTTATACAAAGATAAATATAATGTGTGTATTTAGTTCAAACGACGGATTCGGGAAATCATATATTTAAGACATCTAGAATTCGGAAATCGTATAAAACGAACATAATTATATATATTCGAATGTCGAGACTTTGAATACTTTTATAAAATAAATATAGTTATATTTATTTCTAACGTCGACGACTCGAATACTTTTGAAAGCTTTAATAACAATAATATATTTGTTATATTCGATTCAAACGTCTAAAGAAGTGCGACACGATACCGTAAGATTATAACAAGCGTACGATTATATAATTATTTATTAATTAGAAACGATACACAAGACTATGGTACGGATACGAAGCGCTTTACATATACGTGTATATTTACAAGTATATATGTATTACATCTTACGAAAACTACGAAGAGTCGTACTACTATGTAACTACGCCTTCTATTTGAGGCGACTAATACGATTTCATGAAATAAATTTATGTTTATATGTAAACATATATTTCAAATCGCTTGAAACTAAGTCGTTTCCAAGAAAACCATAGATTGGTTATTCCGAGTCAAGCGAATAACACTTTCAGAGAATCGTATTGTTAACAATTCAGTAGAGCTTGGTGACACGTAGTTTAGATACGTATATATAGAAACTTATAAGTTATTCCGTTTTAGGAATGTCTTATATTGCATGCTAGCAAGCCACGTTGTAGGGTTGACATTATGGAATTACATTAAGCTATCTTTGAACAAGGACATCAAGGTGAGTTCATAACCCCCACTTTTTACCGTTTTACAGTTTTATAAATGTTTTCGGGGGTGGAAAGATATGCAAGTTTTGCAAAAGCAAACAATTTTTTGATAAACGGAAATCGCATATTTCTAAACCATATTACAAACAGATTTCAACAAACACGATGTTTTATGAATGGTTTAGGATAAACATACCGGTTTTACAAAACACTCGTTTATTTTGGAAACACATGAGTTTTATGACTAGTGACGGGATTGTCTTAGTCATGACTAGGGGTTAGGCCCCAAATTTTATGAATAACATGGGCTAGGCCCAATAACACAGATAACATGGGCTAGGCCCAATAACAAGGATAACATGGGCAAGGCCCAATGACACGAATGATATGGGTTAGGCCCAATATCAAAAGTTTGAGTAACGAAAATATATGAAGGGCGAGGCCCGTTCAACACATCGAAACACATATTTTAACAATTGGTATGTAGATTTGGGATTAGATGATGACAGATCATTGTGCGTAAGTAGGAGGCTGAGAATAGTAACCATTAATCACGTAGTGACCAAGGTGCAAAGGTATAAATCTATTGAGTTTGAGACACGCTCTCTCCTGGTATGTTAACCGGTTAGGAGTGCTTTTGTGATCCCAATGATGTCAGAGTTGTCTCGGGTTGTTTACTTACTTATGGCACATAGACAAGTGTATTAGCTACACACTGACTGATCCTTAGATTCCATAGGCATACTACATACTACAATTTGAATACCGGTTTACAAATATATCGGAAAACATTTCAATACTGGTTTACAAATACAATGGAAAACATTTCAATACCGGTTTACAAATATATCGGAAAACATTTCAATACCGGTCTACATATACGATTGAAAACATTTTATCACCGGTTTACAAACATAACAATTAGATGCATCGGTTTACAAACAACACAAATTACATTTCAATACTGTTATATATATATGACATTTCAAATGCTTTGGGATACTATGATCCCACAAACCGGTTTTCGAATGCAAAATGCTCAAATGCTTTATGACTCATTTGAAACAAGAACAAACAAACTATGAACTCGCCAACTCTTTGTTGACTTTTTCGCATGTTTCTTTCTTAGGTTACAGATTTCAAACTATGGCACGGTTAGAACAGTGGAACCCATGGGGATTCGAGTACGTAGTGGGCGTTCACTCTCTAAAAGTCTTAGCACTCACGTTTACTTCCGCTGTGCAATGAAGATACCAGTTTAGTTCACGCCCAGCTCTGATGTGATGGAATTATAGGGGGTGTGACATATTGGTATCAGAGCTATAGGTTTCAGTGAATTAGGTTCCTGTGGAGTTACCTAGGCTTTAACGTCACTTTCCTTTGGGGACATTAGATCATTAAGAGTTGAATACATACAGAATGCCTGGTACTCGAAATTGGGTTCCAACCATGGCTGAAACAATGAGTCAACATTGTGATTTTAATCATACACTAGTGTTGTGTTTGATACAAGGTACACAAAACCATTACATACAATAAGAAAAACCTTGAGGTTTTGGTAACATGCGTTTAGGACCTTTGGAAGACTTATGACAATATCTAATAAAGGTCATTACGTAGGAACTGCGAGTGTTAACTCGGGCAAACACCATTATAATATTGTCTCTGGTATTTATTTACCCGAGTAGGTAGCCTACGCAAAATGAAACACTAGTGCACAAATATACGTGATAGTTAACCTATACGGCAACGTATGTTGAAGTACATCACATACGACTTTTGAGGCGCGGCCTTGAGAAAGCACGACATTATGCCAACGATGCTAATCCTGTCAGCGGGAGAACTACCAACCAAAATGCGGCAATTTGTCACATGGTCCTATAAGCGACACGAACCACGCTGAGGTACGTTCAAACGATAATTCATAACAGTCGGTACTTATTATAATGGGAATCACGACAATTGGCGCTGCAAAAGAAGTCACATGTCTTTACATTCCCCTACTTTATTATTGGCGATTACGCCGTATTCGACATTCCGTGGTAATGTCACGAAACAACCAGTCATCACAGGAAATACCAAGTAAAGTCCTCAAATTTCTTTTGTTGAAATTTCAAATTTTCATATAACGAGAAGATTGGAATACCTCTACTCCTCATAATGGTCATTGTATCACGAGAATTTCTTCCTTTTTAGCGAACACCTACTTGCATCATGTCTTGGCATATTTACATGATACGCATGCTTTGTTTGTTACGCATGTGGTTAACTTGATATGTGGAGACCATCAGGTTCTTCACTTCGAATGGTCGTTTCATCGATATCTCAAAGGTTGGTTCGCTATACTCAAATTTTTTCTTTGTGATCTAGATGACCTGCGTTATTGTGAGTATTGACTCCTTGATATCGAGTCAACGAATTACTTGAAATTCATTTTCTTTCCAAGTTGCATACATGGGTCTTCTTTGTAACCGTATAAAAAATTCTTGGTCGAATCATGTATTCATTGTTGGATTGTGTCAAATCAAGTTCAGTTGTTTGAACTTGCTCACTGTATACAAATTCAATTCAAGGATTTCATATGATGGATTGAGGCCATCATATTCAAGGTAATATCAACAAGCAATTCATGTATTTCGAACCCTAGTAGACTGGTTCAGTCTTCACCCTCATTAAATCATTTGTTGGTTATGACACCTTGTGGTGGCGTTTACACTAGTTGAAGCTTGCGCTGACATCGCTTTCACAACTCATGTGCGGATTTAATTACTCATTTATTTAATTATTATTAAATCCACTTTGTTGAATCACTAATACAATCGTGTATTAAGAAAATGGTACACAAATTTATGGTCTATTTCAGTGTACCTCGTAAAGGTTCTTTCACCATCGGTCGAGAATTTTGGGATATTTATTGTTCTTCCACTATCGACCGAAAATTATATTCCTTGGTTCTTCCATTTTTAGTTGAAAAACCTATGGGATTCATTTGGAACAAATATTCAGATTTACTTCGTTGAACCTTTCATCTAATTGCAAACACGGTGAATTTATTCCGGCACCGCTATTATTGAATTATTACGATCACTAGGACGCCTTGTGGCGTCGGTATAGACTTGTAGCTTGGGCTAATCATCGAAAGTGGTCTTAACACAACTATGTATTAAGACAATGATACACTAACTTCGGTTGTGTTTTGGTGTATCCTTGCAATTCAATAGTGTTAACTTATGGTTCGAAAAGTTAACAAATCACCTTCATGTTTCTATTTCAGTTGAGCTTGTTGATTCTAAGTCTCACCAATCCAACAACCAATGCTAGTTTCCATTGGTAGAGATTCCTATTGGTTATGAAATTCATTACAGATAGTGAACGCCTTGGAAATCTATTTGTCGAGATTCTCATTGGTATGACCCATGTAAACTCAGTCACAGTAGTGATTATATCATTATGTTTCGTTCACTTGGCATCGATTCTGAAAACATATTCAGTTGAACTAGTGGGTTCATATTGTTGTAGTAAGTTATTGTACTCATATAATTTAGGCAAGTCTTGATGCTATTACATGGTCATTTGCCTGAGTATTATTTATCCCTACCTACGCATGACAAAAGTTTAAGGAGATAACATAGTTTAAATTTCGAGGACGAAATTTTTTATAACAAGGGGAGAATGTGACAGCCGGCATTTTTTGGTTGTAATTAACCGCATAAGTAACAGTAATAACATCCTAATTAGCGTAATTAGGCGTAAATTAACTCGATCAGGCCTTTGGAAAGCCTAGGAACGTCTACTTGATTCACGTTACATGATTTAGCGATAATCGAGAACCTTAACGCGAAATTAATTTTAAGCAACTGATGCCGAACAAATACTGACAACGCCTAAAAACACGAATTTTGTACCTGCAATTATCATACATTTATAATGATGCGATAAATTTGGATCGTCGGACGTCGCAAAGCACAACGCGGAAGTTACGCAAAAATCGAGACGCACCGACAAAGAAACAGAAGCCATGGACTAGAGTTACGTCTAAATATTAATATATTATTATATATTTGGCTTCGTTTTCAAATTTTAATGCCCGCAATCGAAACCAGATTGAAAAACAGATAAGAAACGACCATCGAATCGTTTTACGCAACTTTAACGCAACCAACAGATTTACGCGTCAAACACCAACCTCCGATATAATTGTAAGCGCTTTTGAGTCTGAATAAATAAATTGCGGCACTATACGACATTCGGAAGTGTAAACAGGCCGTAATAAGGGTTTGGGCTTGGGCACGTTAACAGGCTTTGGGCCCGACCCACTTGAGAAAAACCCTAGCTATATATAAGTACACATAACCCTTTCTCACAACCAAACCCTAGCCCCCTTGCAAAGAACCCATGCTTTCTCCCTCTAATCCGGTCACCGGATTCCGGTGACCTTCGGCGGTTCCGGTCACCTCTCCTGCTACACACACAACCGACACCCCTCCCCTCTCTTGCACCCTTATACCCGCAACCCCTTGTACTGCATACATGCCCAAAACCTAGAGAGAAAGAGATCAAAGAGATAGAGAGAGAGAGCAGCGGTGGAGAGAGTGAGGCGGCGGCAGCCGCCGTGTCTCAGCGGCAAAGCCGGCGACGTTTCACGGCGGCAACGGTGGTGGGGATTTCGAAGACGACAGCGGTGGTGGGGATTTCGAAGGTGGCGGCTTCTTGCCGGCCGATGGCAGCAGCGGCAGTGGTGAGGTTAGTTCAAGTGTGTTCAGTTTCGTTCGGTTCACTCGAATGGACTCAGTTCAGTTCTAGTTCAACGTGTTCAGACTTGTTTCAGGTCGCATTTCGAGCTCGGGTTAACCCAGTCAATACAACAATCAACGGGTATTCCGGTTCAGTTTCGACTACACCCAGTCCACTTTTCTCTACACTCGGTTCAGTTTGGTTTCGGTAAGATTTCGGACGAGTCAACTCAGTCACGGATGGTCAAACAGTCAACAGGCCGCTTAGGTTCAGATTTTGGGTTCGGTCGATGCTTGATTTAAGATGTGGTTCGGTGTTCGGTTCGACTCGGTTAACAACAGTCAACTAGGTCAACACCGAGTTAACTCGATCAAACTTGGTCAACGTGGGTCAACGTAGTCAACCTTCAAACCCTGTCAACTGTCGGGTCAATGGGTCAATCAAGACTTGGTAAAAATTAACTTTGATGCGAAATTTTAATTACATTATTTTATATAAATATTAATGATAATTACCGTGAAACCGAGCTTGACCCGACCCGCTAAACAATTATATATCGTCTAAGTTAAAAACATAATAAATAAATAAACAAACATAATTTGAATCGGCGCGACGTTACGATATATACACATTTATTATTTGGACTCGTATTCGACAAAAAATCATACTTTGGAATGCACGACCAAAAGTTATATATTATTGCTATATTGATTATTGTGTTTTGATAATTAACTCGACAATTTGTGTTGTCGGGATCGTCCAAAAACAGAGGAAACTCTGCCCGTTTTTCGTAAAAATGTAACACGAAACACGTTGTATTTCAAAGACAAAACATCTGATTCAAGCGATGGTTGTGAAATAAATATTGAAGATGTATTTATTTAGCCCACACTATTAAAACTTTCCACATCAAGCCGATAACTCTCAACGAGCGTGTAACAATATAATAAAATTCGGGAGTCGATTATAAACTAAATAAAATTATTTATATTACTTCAAACGCCAGAATTCGGAAACTAGATTTGAAACATTGATAACTCATCCGAACATGTTTATAGAATATATACGATGTTTATATTTATTTCGAAAACGCCAAGATTTCCGATCACTTTTACAAAGATAAATATAATGTGTGTATTTAGTTCAAACGACGGAATTCGGAAATCATATATTTAAGACATCTAGAATTCGGAAATCGTATAAAATGAACATAATTATATATATTCGAATGTCGAGACTTTGAATACTTTTATAAAATAAATGTAGTTATATTTATTTCAAACGTCGATGACTCGAATACTTTCGAATGCTTTTATAACAATAATATATGTGTTATATTCGATTCAAACGTCTAAAGAAGTGCGACACGATACCGTAAGATTATAACAAGCGTACGATTATATAATTATTTATTAATTAGAAACGATACGCAAGACTATTGTACGGATACGAAGCGCTTTACATATTCGGGTACATTTACAAGTATATATGTATTACATCTTACGAAAACTACGAAGAGTTGTACTACTATGTAACTACGCCTTCTATTCGAGGCGACTAATACGATTTCATGAAATATATTTATGTTTATATGTAAACATATATTTCAAATCGCTCGAAAACTAAGTCGTTCCAAGAAAACCATAGATTGGTTATTCCGAGTCAAGCAAATAACACTTTCACAGAATCGTATGGTTAACGATTCGGTAGAGCTCGGTGACACGTAATTTAGCTACGTTATATCTAGAAACTTATCAGTTATTCCATTTTAGGAATGTCTTAGATTGCATGCTAGCAAGCCATTATGGAATTACATTAAGCTAGCTTTGCACAAGAATATCAAGGTGAGTTCATAACCCCCACTTTTTACCATTTTAAAGTTTTATAAATGTTTTCGAGGGTGGAAGACATGCAAGTTTTGCAAAAGCAAACAATGTTTCGATAAACGGAAATCACACATTTCTAAACCATATTACAAACAGATTTCAACAAAGACGATGTTTTATGAATGGTTTAGGCTAAACATACCGGTTTTACAAAACACTCTTTTATTTTCAAAACATGCATGAGTTTTATGACTAGTGACGGGATTGTCTTAGTCATGACCAGGGGTTACGCCCCAAATTTTATGAATAACATGGGCTAGGCCCAATAACATGAATTACATGGGCTAGGCCCAATAACACGGATAACATGGGCGAGGCCCAATAACACGGATAACATGGGCAAGGCCCAATGACATGAATGACATGGGCTAGGCCCAATATCAAAAGTTTGAGTAACGAAAATCATATGAAGGGCGAGGCCCGTTCATACACATCGAAAACACATATTTTAACAATTGGTATGTAGCTATGTGATTAGATGATGACAGATCACTGTGCGTAAGTAGGAGGATGATAATAGTAACCATTAATCACGTAGTGACCAAGGTGCAAAAGGTATAGATCTATTGAGTTTGAGACACGCTCCACTCCTGGTATGTTAACCGGTTAGGAGTTCTTTTATGATTCCAATGATGTCAGGGTTTTCTCGAGTTGGTTACTTACTTATGGCACATAGACTAGTGTATTAGCTACACACTAACTGATCCTTAGATTCCATAAACATACTACATACTACGATTTCAATACCGGTTTACAAATACAACGAAAAACATTTCAACACCGGTTTACAAATATATCAGAAAACATTTCAATACCGGTTTACAGATGCGATTGAAAATATTTTACAAACATAACAGCTATATGCATCGGTTTACAAACAAAACAGATTACATTTCAATACTGTTATACAAATATGACATTTCAAATGCTTTGAGATATGATGATCCCACAAACCGGTTTTTAAATGCAAAATGCTCAAATGCTTTATGACTCATTTCAAACAAAAACAAACAAACTATGAACTCGCCAACTTCATGTTGACTTTTTTCGCATGTTTCTTTCTCAGGTTACAGATTTCAAACTATGGCATGGTTAGAACAGTGGAACCCATGGGGATTCGAATACTAACGGGCGTTCACTCTCTAAAAGTCTTAGCACTCACGTTTACTTCCACTATGCAATGAAGATACCAGTTTAGTTCACGCCCAGCTCTGATGTGATGGAATTATAGGGGGTGTGACACAAACGCCCATTTGATATCAATTAACTCAATCTCCTCCTTATCGATACATGCATAGTCTTATCTGGTTAAATTGATATTACCAATTTTTCCAGCTACTAACCCGCAGTAGGAGCTCACCAAGGTGTTTAGAAGCTCCATATGTTCCCGGACAACTTCCACACTCACCTTAGAAAGGTTTGATGTATCAAGTCTGACAGTGTTGGAATTTGAGGGTTGAAAGTTTTTACCATAGAAAGCTTATTGTTGAACTTGTGGTGTAACACTTGTGGTTGAGGAATATATGCTTTTGGATCAAATGCTTGGTCATAAGCTTGAGGAGTTGAACTAATATATTGAGGTAGAGGAAGAAAGGCTTTTGGATCAAAAGCTTATTCATAAACTTGAGCACTTGAACCAACAAACTGATCTTGTTTAACTTGCGGAAGAAAAGGATTTGAATTTGACATGAATGTTGTTTGTAGCTTCGGTTGTTGAATTGTACTTATACCTCGGTTAATGCCTCCAAAATACATTTATGGGTTTTGTGGAACTGGAAATCGTTTTGCTTTGCGAATTTCTTCTTCATTTTTGTTTTCAAGTTTCTGAACAAATTCGTAAATGTTGATCACATCTATCACACCTGTATGTTTTAGCAATTCAATAAATTGACTCCACTTAGGTGGTAAAGCATCAGCAAAACGCATAAGAATCTCCTGTTGTGATGCGATAACCTTGTATGAGTACATCTCACTAAGAAAATGATAGAAACGAGTTATCATATCATATAGTGTTTCACTTTCCATAAACAGAAACCCTTTAAACCCTTTCTTTAAAAGATCATGTCGAATTTTTCTCATTGCTGCATTTCCTTCTCCTCTTGTTTTTAACGAGTCCCACAAGCTCTTCTTAGTTGTACAATACATAAATTGATGATATTATCTTTGTGAAGAGCTTGCATAAGAATGGAAAAGGCCTTCTTCTCTAGATCATAGGCCCTTTTATCATTCTGATCCAATTCGGATAAAGAGGCTGAATTTGATACAACTTCTTCGAGAGATTCTTTGTACGGAGAAGTAAAACATGTCCACAACTCGGTATTCTGACCAAGAACATACGTATGAAAACGACTTTTCCATGAAGGATAATCGTTCATATGATTTAACTTTGGTGGACGGTTGTTACTTCAAGTTTCACTTTCGCTAAGGAGAAGAGTTTGAACGCTTTGATTTTGATTTGTAACAAAAGCCCATTGACCAGCGGTAATTGTTTGTGGAGGTATTAAAGATTTTACCCATGAGGTTGTGGAGCTAGATTGTGATGAATCTTGGCTTGTACTTGAACTACAACCGAATCCCAAGGATTTGTACCCATTATATGTTCTTGTCTATGAAAATTAAAAGGTTTAAAGATTAATTTTTGAAAATAACAGTGTCCTTTTAAAGTTCACAATTTTAAAAACCACAAAGAGTTGAAAAACTGAAACATGAAAAACAATCAAAGAAGGTGGGTTCTTCGTACGAATCAATGGTTCTTACGAGCCACTCTCTTTCATACGAACCAGGTTGTTCGTACGAGCAGCAGTCTTTTGTGCGAGCAACCTGTGCTTCGTGCGAACAAGGTCCTTCGTGCGGATGACTTGGTCTTTCGCACGAACAGTCTTGTTCTTCGTGCGGATGGTTTATTCGCACGGATATTTTTTTGCTGAAGTTTGGTTTTTTGCAGAGAGGAATCTTTTTGCAGGGTTGGTTGGTGAAAATTTCCTTTTCTAACAGAGACTTGTTTCTGACTTTATTCGAAAGTGGTTAGTTGTCTACACAATTTTGGTTAAAAGACAAACATTCCATATCACATTTCAGTCAAAACAATCAAGTCCAAAGATTTGGTCAACCCTTCAAGAAAATTCCGGTGAGTTTTCCGGAAGTGTTTCACCTGAAAATATGTCCAACTAAACTTTGATAGAAATTAAAAAAAAAACAGATTCTAACATGTCTCCATGTATTCTAACAAGGTTTTTATGAAAATTTTCTGAATACAACAAGTTTTAACTAAGTTTTAAGTTGGTTATCTTTTAAAAACTTAAGTTTCCTGTTGAAAGTTCAAGAACACTTCCAGAAACCCTCACAACTAGCTCAGACACAACACTAAGCTTGGTTTTAAATAAGGAAGAGAGCCAAAGCTTTGATACCACTTTGTAGGTCCACTTGAAGGATCAAGATAAACCAGCTTCCTTGTTTATGTAACACACACACGAGTGCGGAATCCAAGTGTGTATGCAAACCAAAGCAAGAGCACAATCAACATGACAAAAGATATATCTTCAAATGTTCACTATATTGATTTGTAGAGAGACTCGGTACATACTCTTAGATAAACTGCTAATCTTTCTATACACTCTCTCTGTTCTCTTCTGTACTCACACCTCTATGTCTATTTATATAGTGCCAACACCTAGCAACAGTACGAAGAATGTCACTGGTCATACGAAACACTACAACGAAGAACATTCAGAGATGGTTGCTCGTACGAACAGCTTATGGCTCGTACGAATGAGTAAGTTATTCGTACGACCAAGTAATGTTCTTGTTAACAGGGTTACTCGTACGAGCCTGCAATGACTCGTACGAACAGGTTATGGCTTGTACGAGCAAGCAACTTGTCGTACAGAGCACCTTTCACTCGCACGAACAAACTAAACGTCATACTAAATCAAGATAGGAGGATATCTTGATTTGGTCGACACGAACAAACTTTACAGACACAACAAACAAAGACCGTACAACTACTGACGTAACTAATAACAAGCGACAGACACAAAAGTGTATCAACAAACTCCCCCTTGGTTGTTGCTTGGTCTTCGGTCTTCATTTCTAATGGCCTGCTTTGGACTATGAGCTTCTAGCGTGAAAACCGAATTGAGTCGAACCGAACCGAGTCGCATCCACACAAATATACATCAACAAATATAAAAAGTATAAAAGAGATGAAAGGAGATATATAATGATGATGTGATGTGTTTTAGAGATAAAAGAGAGGAGATGTGACATTAAGAGAAAAATACTAAAATATTTTTTTGAATTAAATTGATTATAGGTAATGCGTTAAAATTTTATTGGATGGTAAGAGTTCTCATGTTTCTCGCAACTGATAGTGGTTTTCTCATTTAACCGCATCCTATATATAATATTATGAAATAATCATATTAAACTTAATTAATGCGAAATCTTGATATTCCAAATACATAAGATATATAAAAAACCAAAAAAATTATTAGCTTAACGGAATACAAACATATAAGATCGAACTATTCACTTAATCATACAAGATTAATATAAAGATGTTATGAATATATCATTTATAGTGACTCTCCACATTCTTAACTCCTCATTTTATTTACTCTTATGTTAATGTTGAACCTATAAATAGAGGCTTTGTATTTCATACATACACATCAATAAGAAAATCTATTTCCCATTCTCTCATTCTTCTTTCTATATTGCTAATAGGTTTTAGTTGTTATACAACACGTTATCAGCACGAGCACTTTTAAAGTTGGACCATGTTATCATAAGTCAAAGTGACCATCTTTATATCTTTATATCAGTTTTTCTTTACATCGATCTACAAGGAACCTGAAATCCATCAATGTTACACAAACAAGTTTTGTTTGAAAATCTCACATGAACAAAGATCAAGGTATGATTCGATTTTCTTTTCTTTTCCAATTTTCTATCATCTAACTTATTAGATTTTCAAATATGAGATTATGTTAGATTACCTGGACCATATTTTTCTTGAAAGCTGTTACATGTAAATGTGGTACTCATATTAATATATATCATAGATATTTTGACTCTTCAAAAATTATAATTCATTTGGAATACGGTTTGAAGCATATTATCACTAGTCCATTTTCTTACAATTTTTCTTTTGTATCTTATTTTAATTTATTAATAATAATATAACTTAAATTCAATCAAATGTAACTTAGGAGGGTGAACTAAATTTAATAATTGTAAAATTGAATTGAAAAGTATTAATTGTGATATTATTTCTCATTAACCTCATTACAAAACATTATTCATTTGAATTTATGTTTCTTTATTTTTTTATCCTTAATTAATTGGATTAAAAAAGGTTATCAAAAGTTATAATAAGTTAGTTTACATTATTATTATTATAGAAATATAACAACGGCACTAGTTTCATTATGGAGTTATTTCATGTTATCTTTATTCAGAATTATATTGTAATTAAAAGTTCAATATGAGTAGAAGTGTAGATGTATAATAACGCAATTTTTAATGTATACATGTATAATAGCCCAATTGTTTAATTGTTTTATTATTGGAAGATTATTATTTACCACATTATGATAATATGATGTAAAATTATGTTATCATGTAGAAAGCATAATTTACATTGGTCGATGTTACCACACACATATTTATGTTTTAGCTTCAAAATATTTTTTATTAATTACATGAAATTTAAAAATTTGAAATGTTTGTATGAAAAAATGTATGTTGTATGATATCCGTCATTTGTCCATGTTTAAAAACTCTATAGATTGCAAGATTTGCTATCGCTTATCATTTATTTTATTACAATTAAAGATTATGTAGTTTTATAGGCATGTAATTAGAAGTTAAACGAATGATATTAATATTTTAATGATCTTATAAATCTTCTGAGTGGATAAAAATAAATTAAAAATAAATCAGTATTGAAGTGATCTAGTTACTATGGCTAAATAATAAATGTGTATAATTTATCATTCAGTATTGTTTGTTTTAGGAAAATATCTTTTCATATACAATTGTGTATCATTTAAACAATTATATTATACATTATCACTAAAGGCATGATGTATCTACATATATATGTTTACTATAATAGTTTTGTGTGCCTTCCTTTGATTATGTTGAAATATTTATATATGATCAAGAACTTTTGTTTATATTCAGCATACTATTATTTGTATGTTAGGATAATATATCAAAGTTGTTTATTATTATTTCTGAAATCTTATAAGCATGTTTAAATTCATGCTTACTTATTTAAAACATTTTGAGTTAAAGATATGACACCCGAAGTGTGAACCATTATAAATATATGGAAGCTTGTATGATTTTACACTAATAGATCATAATGACTTGGTCATGTAATTACTTCTCGATATATATCATAAGATGAGAAGATTATTTATAAGAATACATTGAATAAAACAACTTCCATTTATCAAACCTAAACTATGCTCATAAAGTAGCAACATTACTAAAGAATATATAAGGTTTGAAATGACCGGAATGAAGGTTGTGTGGTTCTAATTCATTCAATGAAATAAATGTGATGATGTAATGATCTGGGTCGTGATCATGTACATAATAAAGGCAATTGTAATAATGCCACCATGAAAGTTGTGTATTTATAATTCATTCCCTAAGGTGAATGTGATGATATAATGATATGTGTAAAGTTCGTGGTCATGGTAGTTGAGGAAATTGTTATGATGCTCATGTTAATAATGAGATCAAGTAAGTTAATAATGTGATGATTATACAATGATTGTTATAAAGGTCATGATCATGGTGAACGAGGAAATTGTAATGATCCTAATGTTGATATTAAGATCAACCATGTTAATATTAAAATTGACCACACGAAGTGGCATACTAACGGAGTGGTTATAGACGAATAAAGTATGAAAATATGTTATAATATGAATGATTGAAATAATAATTATTATTCTCTTGTATCTTGTATCGTGTATTAAACAAACACGAGTGCAACGAAAGGCATATATGATTATCATAAACCTGAAGCTTATGGATCATAATTATTTAATGACTGGCATGATTTGTTAGACCATACCGAGTCAATGATGATGTGAAATCTACTAAAGAACCTGAAGTGTCTTCATGATAATTATACATGTAATGTTTGTTCTCAAAGGGAAGTTAATTATTTACCAACTACAAGTTGAGCGTAAATCCCTAAAATATTCTGGAAATGACATCGTATATACCATTTAGTATTTTTAAATCGATGCATCGTCTAAATGGTTATCAAATTCGCAACCTGAAGTTTGCTTGAATGTGGCTTACTTGATAAGATAGCAAGCACATTATTCTAAACTGTTATATTATTTTGATAATGTGGTGATCTTGATTCCCATTTTACTTATGATTATTAGAATAAATATTAAACTATATGTGACAAATATTGTTACACGAATTGCTTTTGTTGAAAATGATGACCAAACGTCTTTGATTGATTGCGAAACCAATAATCATGAGAGCAAAAGTTCATATTCACATCAAGAAAGCAAGTAATTAAACTTCCTCCCCATTATAGTTGGTTTTTGTCAAAAACCAAATATTTCCCATCAAAACCTTTTATTGTGCGGTATACATTGGAATTGATCCACCACAACGCATAAAGATTGAAACTCAAATAATGTTGGGAATATATGTTGGATGAAAATACTATTTACGATTACATACTTAGAGCAATTAACGAGAGATTTATTTATGGCTCGTTAAATCTTACTTTAAGTAAATTAACATTTTCAACATTAGGAGAGATTAATGGCAATTGAAAAAGGAATGGGTATGCATGACCATCATTGATCCTCAAACTAAATTGTGTGAACAAGAAGTTCAAAAGATAATTCGTTACCTAGATTAAAGAATCAATCACCAGACATGTTCACTGAACTAAATACAGTGACTAAGTAAGTCACGTAGTCAATTGCTAATGCTCCAATTAAGTTAATTGTCCTAGTAGGGCAAACCATATATTAATGAGTCTATTGCACGCATGAAGCGTGTAGACTAGTCGATTCCAAGAAAATAAAAATTCCTCAAAAAATTGGAGCAAGTAATGAAGAAGATGATCAAGTCGAGGTTATAGTAAAAAAGGGTCTCTTGAAGAGACATTAGACATGATGGTTCTGGAAGAACCTCAGGTACCTGAAAATAAAGAGCTCTTAGTAAATTATATCATGTCCAGAAGTGTATGGAATCGAAACAAAATCGACGTTGTTATACTTTTGTATATATAGCGCTTGAAAAGATGAAATGATAAGGATCAAGATTTAAAATATGCCTATGAATAAATACAAAGAAATGATTGGCCAAAAATGGAACCACGCAAATGAGGCAGAGTTGAATTTTCTATTGAAATGGAAAGCTTACGGGCCAGTAGTCTATAAAAACAGTTGTAAAATATTTAATATAATTAGGTCTTTTATGTGGATCAACAATTGATGGCACAAGGATTTCACAAAGACCTATGATTAATTATGAGAAGACGTATTCTCCAGTGGTGGATGCAATAGCTTTTCAGTATTTAATTAGTCTGGTAATATAAAGAGAGAATTGATATGCGTCTTATAAATATTATGTATCATTTAGATACTAAACTTTACATGCAAGTCTTTGAAGGATTTAAATTATGTAATTCATGTAAAGTAAGTTCTCGAGAACAATATGATCGTTGTATACAGATTCATTTTTGAATACGATTGAACTCCTGATGAGTTTCTTAAAGCAATTGAGTTCTTTAAAGGTGAATCAAAACATCTTAACGATGTAATTCTTGTGCACCAATAAACATACATTGAAAACTTGTACCCAGTGATTGTGATATCTTAATAAATAGTGTACACGCATGGTACAATATGGATTTTGAAGATAAAAGTAAGTGTTCATGACACTTTTACATGATATAGATATTTATGTGTTAAATGGGCAAATTTATATAGCAAAACTCCTGAAGAGTGAAAGCACATGCATATATGGATAAGATGGAACCAATTCCTCATGGATTAATAATGCTAGAAGCATTGATGTCAAAACCTCAAGAACATACTATATGAAGTTGACAAAATATGTGTGGACTAAAAATAGTCGAGTCAAATATGATATAATTGACTCACCAATGAGCTCGAAAACGAGAAATACATATGGTGATTATGATATCCAATTCTTGTACAATTGGAAATGAAATAATTGTTAACGACTTCTATGAATGTATGATATAGAAATTGATATTTTAAATGATGAAGTTTATACGGCATACTTTTGAAGAGTGCGTTCACGTACATCACTTTCAATATGGAAGAAAGTCCATGATAGACTTAGCCTAGAAGAAAATTATATGAATGCAACAAGTTTTGTATACGGAATAAAATATCTGAGTCAAACATGATATAATCAACTCGGAGATTATCTAAAAAAACAAAGATACGGATATGATGTACTCAGTCCGTATATTTTAAAATTGACACCATCATGTATAAAAATATGAAAGTATATGTTGATGATAGCATTGTATCTCCTAAAGAGATGATAAGCGAGTCGAGAATTTATATAATGATATTTTTTATATATCAATCAAACGACATCCAGAACATGTTGGAATACATTAATATGGACAAAGTTTATTTATAAGAAAGTTGAAGAGGGTTAAATCATTTGTTATAGAACAAATTACTATTATCATCTCTAGAATATAAATTATTGGTAGTTATTTAGAAATGCACCTTTTTATTTCGAGTTTTATTTATAACTGATATATCATTTATTTAAAATTTCTGACAAGATATAGCTCATGTTAATGAGGAGACATTGAAATGACTCTAAAACTAATACTTTGATACCCTTAAGGTATGGAATATATGTTTATATATTTACTAACCCATCAAAGAGTTTGGTTAGTCTTGTTGATGCAGGGAATGTAACATAACATGGTTGTTGCTCTTGTGATACGTATTTGAGATGAGGCACTAGAAGTTTGATATGAAGGTCATACATCATTAATTAGTTTAAAGGATTGCACATCAAGAGATCAAGCAACAATTTATTGACAACAAAAGTTTTGAGCAACTTTATAGAAGATCATCATTGCCACTTAAAAGATACATATTAAAATGAGGGGGAGTAACATACAAGTTGCACTCTTTTTCCCTTCACTATGTTTTCTCCCAGCAGGTTTTCTTAGTAAGTTTTTAACAATGTAACAAATTTGATCCAGAAGTATCAGAAGGAGAAAATGTGCGCTGCACTCTTTTTCCCTTAGCTATGTTTTATCCCACTAGGTTTTCCTAGCAAGATTTTTAATGAGACAGCATTAGGAAGCGTATTACCAACATCATGTGGATACTCAAGGGGGAGTGTTATGAATATATCATTTATAGTGATTCTCCACATTCTTAACTCCTCATTTTATTTACTCTTATGTTAATGTTGAACCTATAATAGAGGCTATACACATCAATAAGAAAATCTATTTCCCATTCTCTCATTCTTCTTTCTATATTGCTAATAGGTTTTAGTTATTACACAACAAAAGATTGATTTTCTTTTTACTTTTCTGAACCGAGTGTTTGGTTTTTCTTTTTCATACAAGATTAATTCCCTTTATTCTAAAATTTGAGCGAACTATTCACTTAATCGTTTATAGATTTTATCTATGCGTATAATGTTATTACATCTTAACTAAACATCTGCTTTATTTTAAATCAAAACATGTCCTAAATGTTTTTTTAGACTCAACTCATGCCAATGGTTATGCTTTAGGACCATTCCTTGTCTAGATTCCAATAGTTATACTCATGCCAGGTGAAATCTATTCAACCATCTTTTTCGACCCAATATATCCAATGCCAATTTTACATCTAATTAACCCTCTTTTTCGATCCAAAATGTAAAATTAAATCGCTAGTTTGATTTCACTTTTCATTTACGATGATTAAAAAACATCTAAAGTGAATGCTAAACGCTCCTAACCAAAACTGTCATTGGATTAAGTTGATTGAATGGAAATACAAGCCAAAAAGGAATGCCTAGTATTTTTGTGATATCACATTTTTATATTTTATATAAGAATATATTTATTTTGAGAATTAAGGATGTTGGAAATGAGAAGAATAAAAAAAACGTCAACTTCTAGAATTACACAAAGTGGGAGTTGGAAGTGACCGACAAAGTCAACAACTTTTAGGTCCTATGTCATTGAGTGGAATCATATCTGCCGAGGTGGACGCTTCGCCGTTGCCTTTGGGCGATCTAGTGGAGAAGGCCCGACTCAAAGCTCTGGGAAACACCCACCGCTCTGACCTCACCACCACCACACAATCTAAGCTCTCCAGCCGCTTGTAAGATTTCCTTCCGCCGATGGTCCTGTACCCCTTCTTCCCGCTTCCTTCTCCGACTAACAGACCACGGTTCACCACCTGCTTCCTCACGTCCTCAGGTAGCCGCAACGTGAACCGCTCCAGATTCTCACCCACTGAATGTCCGGTTGAATGAGATCTGAATTTCTCAAACAATCTCGGTTTATCACTCAATGATTCGGTTGGCGTGGGCGGCACCGGATCCTGGACGATGGAGATCGAAACCGAACCATCGCCAGGAACAAGGTTGGCTCGGCAGACGGGGCAGGTGACATGATTCTCAAACCAGGCGTCGATGCACTCGGGATGAAACACGTGATCGCACTTTGGAATGAGGCGCAGCGTTTCTTCATCTTCGTACTCGTTGAGGCACACTGCACATTCCAGCGCTCCTTTGCCGATCTTCAGCCCTTTCACGCTGGAGTAGACAAACGTCGGAAACGTCTCAATCACCGACGCATCAAGGCCCACCGCAGCGCGGCGCATGGAGAAAGCTCTACGGATGCTGCTGCCGCCCTCATTTGCCCTCCGCCGGATGTAAATCGAGAAAAATCCCATCAGAAAGAGAGCTGCTACCAGGATGACGATGATGGCGATAATCGAAGGGTTGAAATCAGCATAGGGAGGAGGAGGAGCTGAAGATTGAGCTCCGCCATAGGGTACTAAGAATAATTAAAAGTGGTGGAATTAGCAGATCACAAGAGCGCCTGTTCATCTTCATCTCCCCAGATTTTGCTAGCTAATAATTGAAGGAGATAAAGGATTAGGGATAATACATGAACACAAAGACTCTCCGTTACTTTGACTTTCCTTAACGGAGGTCCTACATGGATCGTACAATTTATATATAAATAAATAGCTTTTTGTGAAGTAAATATTTATTTATTTTTACGGTTGTGTCGTCCCTTTGAAGCACATCAAATGCACAACACCAGAGTTAGAATCACATGTTGTTCGGTACGGTCGTGATCTTAGAGTATGCGGCCTTGCCTTACCAGACTTGGATCCAATGTATGGTAAGCTCATGTTCTAGGATTTCAACAAGTGATTATGACATACTGTCGATTTAATCACTTTCTATTTCATTTGTTAGTTGTTGATGTGCTTATCAATTGTTCCGTAATGCAATACTATACTTACTATAGTATGCTTCATACAAAATGATCAAATGATGCGGTTAAATTGGCTATGAGATGCGGTTCTAAACGCGCATCTTATGGCGTAGTATCTTATGGCTATAAGTCAAAAGATGCGGTTTCAGACCCGCATCTTTTGATGATTCAAGTAAAAACTATTTTTTCACACTATATTGAAAAGATGTGGTTCTAGAATCACAATTTTTGGTGTTTAAGCTAAAAAATAATATATTTTTTTTCAATTTCCAAAAAATTTTATTAAAAATTCCAAATAAATTTCTATTATAAAAAAATTATTTAAAAATGAAAATCAAGTATAAAAAAATTAAATTAAAACCAATATAAATTAACCCAAGATATAACTTACAAAAGTTTCAAAGTAAGACAAAATTACAAAAGTTTCAAAGTAACACAAATACATATATCTCTAAAGTTGAAAGATATAATAACTTCCTGAACCGCCCCCGACGTCTTCAATAAATACTTGCAACCAGAACTGTAGAAATTGCCTGATAAAACGTAATGTTACACTAATAAAATGGAAGCTTAAAATGTATACGCAAGTGTACATATGTATAAAACACAATCTTTAAATTCAAATGTTAAAATACTATCAAACATATAAGACCTATGAAAAGTATAATTAATATAATTTAATTAATAATTAATAAGTACAAGTCAAGTCTGAGCCGGACCCGAGCTTTAATAATTACACACAAGCTTAGCTTGAGCTTAATAAACAAAGCTCAAACCAAGTCGAGCTCGAGGTTTCACAAATAAAAGAAGCCTGAGCTCGAGCCTAGGCAAGCTCGGCCCGTTTACAACCCTCAATAACAAGTTAAAATGATTTCAGGTTGAAATACTATTAAGATTTGATTAAATCGTCAATTTAACTTTGAAGAGCAAAACAAGTTGTAAATGAGTTATTAATGCACGTAAACAAGAGAAATACCTTGCATACAACTTATTATGTGGTCAATTAAAAGGAGTCCAAACCGGGTCATCAACAAAGAGCCGCATCATCTGCAACAGAATGAACAAAAATTATGTATAAAACTGCACAATAGTGAATTCTATTTATACTAACATTGTGATAATTAATCAAGTCCAAAATATCGTTGAATGGTAACAAAACTGAGAAGGAACAAATAGTGTGTGCCTCCGTTAGATGGACACTCTGTAGCAATCAAACTGCAAAAAGTAAACATATACACACAAATACATTCATATGTCACGTTATGATGCCTTGGAACATGTTAATAAATTATGAGTGTATTTCATAATTACTGCAATGTCTGGATATATTTATTTTAAGTTTCTAAAGTACAGCCATGAGATGTGAATACATACAAATAAATCCAACGGACTGATTGAGTATATACAAGAAAAAAATATGCCAGCAAGGCAGCAAGTTCAGCACATCTATGAATTAACAAACCGAAATACTCCACCTGCCACAAACAATAAATAAAATACAGAAAAGGCTAAAGCTAGTGATTGTGGTTACACAAATATTACACAAAATTGAATTTATTGATGATTTTTATCAATTCAATGTTGAATCGAATGAACTCATGAAGATAGCAGTTGGCGTTTATTTCCGAATTATAATAGAATGAAGAACCGTTAAAATTGTGAAACCAATTAAATAAAGAACAGGAAGCATTGATGTTAGTCCTAGTAAAAACAATAAATCTTATAGTTATATACATAGAAATGAAATTATCTTTGTATCTAAGAATACAAATCATATCATCCATGCATTATGTGTAAGCGTGCAAAGTGCAAAGCAGGGTAAATGAATAAATAACCTGCATTTTCATTTAAGTCACCATCTGTTGGTGCTTTTCATCTATAATAAACCTAACTTGCGAGCATTTCATGTATATCAATTAATTCAAATATAGCAAACCTCCATAAACGAAAAGAGGGTGTGATTGATTAAACTACACGCCTCTTGCTGTGAATCTCAACCCTTTAAGGCTATTACTCTTCATGTTAAACTTCGTTAACTTCTTTTCTCCTTCCGTCCTCGACCTATATAAAACAAACAACCAGATCATGTAACTCGCAATTCAATCCTATTGAATGGGCATGGTTCCAAATCCTGTGCCGACCAAACGAGTAAATCTCAGGTCGTGCGTGAGACCATACCCAAGATACGTCATAATGATAACTTCTGAAACCTCGCGCTGACTGCACAGACATTTCACAAGTCGCACGCGGGGTCAAGACTAATACAAGGGCGATCCTAATATTTAGTCTTTTTGAAAGGAACCTGTTTCCTTTAACCTTGCGCCGACTACACAGATGTTCCTTAAGTAGCGCGAAAATAAAAAGCGCAAGGTAACACTAAACAAGTACGAAAGGTACGAGTGGCAGAGCTGTGGGCCAATAGGCGCTCAACAGACTGTATTGGATCATGCTTCACGATTAGCAATCGTGCAGAAGACAACAAGTACACAAGGACGTACACGTGGCACCAATCAGCTCACGCTGACCACCGTCCCACGATCTTCATTAACCGCTGATGATAGACCAGACAACAAGGACAATGATCAGGACACGTGGATCCATTCACCATGCGCCAAGCACCCTTCTCGTCAGGGATCACTAACGGTTGTGGTAGAAGGGACAAAATGGATATTCCGTGTCGACAACCTCAGGCCCAAGGCCCATCAGCCCATCTCCTTCACGAATCTCTCCGGCTATAAATAGAGGACTTCACCTCTAGGTTTAGGCACCGCTCCCTTGCTCTCTCACTTTATACACACATTAATATCATCAAAACGAATACTTATTCTCACTTTGGAGGGTGGTTACAAGGAGAACCCCCTATTCTCCTCCTTGTAACGAGCTTACGGTGTGTTGTTAGTTTTGTAGGATTCTCACGTTGATATTGGCGAGACAAAAGAATATTAACCTTTATTTGTCGAGACACAAACCACTTGCTAATCTCTAGATTAGTTTGCTGTTTCTTAATTGGCGCTCACCGATTTTTTATAATCACTTCATCTTCTTTTTGAGCTGATACTCTGATCCGATGGCTGATCATGGTACTCTGTTTCCGACTTACGACACTAACTCTCAAATAGAGACGGCTGAGGACAACGCGCACATCCAAAACCAACCTATTGACAAGAAAGCCGAATGAGGATACATCGAGGCTAGGGTTATCCGCGCAAGTAGCCTTCGTGCCACCCAGACGGTGACCCCAACGATTCACGTAGCTGGTCCTTTTGCTCCTGCCATATCAGGGTTACTAGAAGGAGAAACCCCCCGTCTTGGTTTGCAAAAAGTCAAGCAACTTTGATCCTTATTTACACACAGTTGTGCGCTCAACAGGGGCAAGCACCAGCTCAAACTCAACAAAATCCGATGGTGGCACCAATGCCTAAACAGTTAAACTATGAAACGCTGCATCAAGAACATGTGTAGAAATAGCACGTCA
Organism: Scalesia atractyloides; assembly: GCA_947069175.1. NCBI lineage: Eukaryota > Viridiplantae > Streptophyta > Magnoliopsida > Asterales > Asteraceae > Scalesia > Scalesia atractyloides. Next base: position 22,804,575 of record CAMTDV010000028.1, on the reverse strand, counting down.
ATAAACCAGTTCACCAATAAGACAGAGCGTTCACGCCGCACGTAACGTTCACAATGACTCGGAAAGTTACTTCTACATGCACACAGAGTCCAGGCAGGGCACTTCGATCAGTAGCCAGCTTGGGCCGCGCAACATTCTGAACACTGAATGGAAGACCGATACCGATGAATCCGACCCAACTTACCAATAGGAAGCCACTTTATTTTTTCAGTCGCCTTCCAAAAATTCATGAGGCTTACAAGCCAAGGACACGCGCGTCGTACAATTTATCGCCAGAACATGATTATAGCTTAGTGTACAGGCCAGCAGCTGTAGTAGAGTAGTCAAAGTTCATACGCGAGATCACTCTCATGCCATTAGAAAAGGCAAAGCTTCCACAAATTGTCGGTAAGTTCAACGACTTAACAAATCCAAACGACCACGTACAACTTTTCACAAGTGTCGGAGTAGTAGGAGGATGGACCATGCCTATGTGGTGCCATCTATTTGTGCAAACCTCACGGGTGCTGCTCGCGCATGATTTGATAGCTTCCCCGTGGGGAAAATCAAATCATGGCAAGATTTTCAAGAGAAGTTCCTTGCACACTTTAGCCAGTAGAGACGCTACAAGCGCGACACGTTAGTGGTCATGAACATTTTGAGGTGCGATAATGAAGGGTTAGAAGATTTCATCACTCATTTCAACAAGGAGTGCCTAGAAATTGGTAACGTAAGCGAAGACCTCATGCACGCTCATTTCAAAAAGGCCATTCGATGTGATACCTTGATCAGAACGATCACTAGCAAAGACGGAATGCTTGAAGAATGGGATAAGTTGATGGCAGCAGCCAAAGTAGTCGCGCAACTTTAAGTGTCTCTGACTGGAGGCAGATCGAGCCACTATTCAGATGATCCATATTCAATAACAAATGCGCATGAGTCTAGTAGGCGCATCAGAAAGAACAAAGGCTCCGACTGGAGACCAAACCAGTCCGGTAGGTACGATGAGAGGCCTTATTATGATGACAGATCTAGATGTTCAAGAGGATGCTCGTGCTGTAATCGACAAGATTGGATACAAGAAAGCGGTAAAAAATGAGAATGAGAAAAACAATGGACTCCATTGTCTAAGACACCTAAAGAGGTTCTTATGACAGAGAATCATGATTTCAAGGCTCCGCCTCAGATGAAAAACAAAAAGGGTCAAGACCCGAACCTATATTGTGATTTTCACAAGATACCGACCATTTGACTGATGATTGCATCAGCCTGAATGTTGAAATCGAGAAAGCCCTCAAGAGTGGAAAACTCTGTCACTTGGTAAAGAATGTGCGCAAAGAGACACGGAAGATACAAAGAACTGACGATAGGGGACAGAAGAAGGTCCGCCGTTTGGAGACGCATATGGTCAACGGGGGACCACCACGATGAAGCGCAAAAAGCAAAGGCAAATGGCCAATCGATGAAACATGGCGCGAACAACAGGTGATTTTCCCGGTGGTATGCGGAGGGCCTCGCACCACAAGCTCCGTCGTAATCACCAGCATCATAGGCCACTATGAGACAAACTACATATTCATCGATCCAGGGAGCACATAAGATATTATCTTCGAACAGTGCTTCAATCAATTCGATCTAGAGGATAAAGCACGATTGGAACCTGTGGATTACCCTTTGTCAGGTTTTTGCAATGAAACCGTGTTCCTGCTTGGACAAATATCCTTTCCGGACATGCTGACAGACGGGGAGCGCTCAAGGACGATCGAGTTAAATTTCATGGTAATTCCAGCCAACTCAAGACATGACGTCTTGATTGGTAGAGAGATTCTGGGTTAATTAAGCATGGTGACGTCCACCCCACATTCTACAATCGGTTTTCCTACAGAAACAGGGGTGGCGATCATCTATGCAAAGAAAGAGATAATGGTAGCTGGCAAAGCCACGCCAGCAAAGAAAAACAAGTAAACTCCGCGTGCTGAGCTGGAGAAAAGGGTTCTAAATTGGAAGTATCTCGAGCAAACTTTGACACTTAGCCCAGCAATGTTAGAAAACATCAGAACGTTTCTGAAGCAGTTGCTTTTCAAGAATATGGATATCTTCGCCTGGTCACCGAACGACATGACCGATGTCCCGAGCGACGTTGCTAAACACTGTTTAAACACCTTCCCATCTGTCGAGCCAATAGTGCAAAGGAAGCGCAACCTCGGGTCAGCAAAGACCAAGGCGATGAATGAGCAGGTCTCTGAGTTGTTAACAGCTGGTATACTCCGAGAAGTCCGATATCAGACATGGGTAGCAAACCCAGTAATGGTGGAGAAGTCTAACGGAGGGTGGCGCATGTGTGTCGACTATAAAGATCTCAACAAAGCTTGCCCTAAAGATTGCTATTCTCTATGCTTTCTTGATTGCTACAAAGGTTACCATCAGGTGTCAATGGCACTGCAAAATGAAGATAAAATAGCGTTCCGCACGGAAATGGGTATCTTCTGCTACACAAAAATGCCTTTCGGCTTATGTAATGCAAGGACCACGTATCAGCGCTTGATCGACCGAACTTTCAGAGATGATATAGTCAAGCATGTCGAAGTGTAGATCGATGATCTGGTGATTATGAGCCAAAAGGAAGACCAGATGTTGAAATACATTGAGAAAACCTTCAAATCATTGCGCAACGTCAACATGAGACTCAATCCGAGCAAGTGATAGTTCGGAATGGAGGAGGGTAAATTTTTGGGTTTTATGGTAACAAAGGGTGGTTTTAAGGTAACCAGAGAAGGTTCACGCCATCGAGCACGTGCCATCTCCCAAGTCGATCAAGGACATGCAACGGTTGGCCGGCCACCTAACCGCGTTATGCCGTTTCCTGTCTAATCACGCCGCAAAATCCTTCCCTTCATAAGCACCTTGCGCAATTGTGTCAAATAGAGAGAGTTCAGATAGGCAACAGAAGCAGAAACTGCCTTCAAAGAAATGAAGGACTGTCTGACCCAACTCCTAACGTTGACTGCACCGTGCAAAGACGAACCGCTTTTGCTATACTTGTCAGCTTTAGACAAAGCAGTCGGCGCGGTGCTACTAGTTGAAAGGGAGGGGATTCAAACTCCAATCTATTACGTTAGGAGGATGCTCACCGATCCGGAAACTCGATACTCCGTCATGGAGAAACTAGCACTCGCATTGGTACATGCGTCTAGAAGGCTACACAGGTACTTTACCGGGCATGTTATTCACGTTTAACCAATTATCACATTGGTAAAATTCTCAAGAAGCCGGAAATTTTGCGGAGATTAGCGAAGTGGGCAATCGAGCTGGGTGGTCATAACATCGTATACCGCCCATGCTCAGCAATTAAAGGACAAATCCTGGCAGATTTTGTCATGGAAGTTCCTGAAGGAAAGATTCCCAAATGTGAAGCTATAGAAACCCCTACGTAGAAACGTCTGAAGACCTCTGTTTGTTATTTACTGACGGAGCGTCAAACAAAGACGGCGCAGGGGTGGGGTTAAGATTAGTTAGCCAGGAGAAGCATGAGTTCACCTATGCTATCCGACTAGACTTCAAGAATACAAATAACAAAGCTGAATATAAAGCGTTCTTAGCTGGATTGCGCCTGGCCATCAAAATGGGAGCCAAAAATTTACAAGTGCACCTAGATTCGTTTCTTGTTGAAGAGAAAATCAACGGATCGTACGATGAAAAAGGCGAAACCATGGCGCTTTACCTCGACCAGGCCAAAGAGCTAATACAAAAATTTTAATCATTTAAGGTAGTTCACATAAACCGAAGCGAGAACAAGCTGGCGGATGCACTAAGCAAAATGGCTTCAAAAACTTTCCAACATCTTCCCAAAGATGTTCGAATTGAAGTTCTCAAAAACCCCTCCATATTGCTGCGCCAGGTAAATGTCATCCAACTTAGGTCACCATCATGGACGACGCCCATCATCTAGTACCTACAAGCGGGGATTCTCCTAGAGAACAAAGCAAAAGCACGGAAGATCCAGCAAAAAGCCTTGTTTTATCAGTTGGATGATGGAATTCTGTACCGGAGATCTTATCTGGGGCCGCTATTGCAATGTGTGGATCCACAAGACACCAATTATCTAATTCGTGGGATTCACGAAGATATCTGTGGAATCCACGCAGGCCCACTCATGGTGGTCGCTAAAATCATGAATGCGGGACACTTTTGGCTAGGCATGCACCTGGATTCCGTAAAAGAGCTGCGCAAATGTGACTTCTATCAACGCATGTGCCAAAAACGATGCGACCCAAGAATGACTTGATCCATGTTCAACGGCATGGCCGTTCCAACAATGGGGCATCGATATGGTTGGCCCCTTCCCGGAAGCTCCAGGTGCAGTAAAGTTCCTAATCGTTGCAGTCAATTACTTTACAAAATGGGTAGAAGCGAAAGCCTTAGAATCCACTTCAACAATGATAGTGCGAAAGTTCATTTGGGAGCACATCATTTGCCGTTTCGGTCTGTGATTACGAATTGTAACTAACAATGGAACAAACTTCACTTCCAAAGACCTCCACAACTGGATGCAAGAACTAAAAATCGAGCATACTTCTCCTCTTAGCGCACCCACAATGCAACAGTCAGGTAGAAAGTGTTAACGAAGGCATTGTGGAGGGGATCAAGGCTAGACTGGGCACGAAATGCAGAGGGTGGGTCGATGAGCTCCCTAGCATACTATAGGCTCATTGCACCATGCCCAAAACCAGTAACGACGAGACTCCTTTCAGCCTAGTCTGTGGCTCGGAAGCAGTCATCACGGCCGAAATTGGCCTTCCTTCGCCTCGCTTGACGGTAGTCAACGCGATCAACAACAAAGCGGAGCGCCGCCTAGACTTGGACTTACTTGAGGAACGACGCGAGAATGCATCCATAAAAGAGGCCAAGAACGCGCGGGTTCGCATTTGTACTTTCAATCCAGCATATTTTGTTTTCCGTGATAACGAAGCCTCCAACGCTGAACGCCTCGAGAAACTATCACCTAAGTTGGAAGGTCCATACCTTGTCCACGAGGTCCTAGGCAAAGGCGCGTACAAACTACGCACGTTGGACAGCCACGTTATTCCACGTACCTGGAATGCACAACAGCTAAAAAATGCTATATGTAACACAACCTTTTGTAAGCAATGGCTTAGAGCCTGACAAGTTTATCAATGTTAAGTGTTGTTTGCATTATTTTCTCATGTTGACTTCCTTATTTCTTACAAGTTACAAATGCATGTTCAACTTTTAGTACGCGCAAAAACACTACAGTAAATTACGAGCTCATGAACTAAGCTTCCAAGATTACCGTAAAATAAGCGCGGAATCAGGCTACGATGTTTAAACATTAGCCACACTTACATCCATTTGCGTTACCTAGACAAAGTTCCTACCACAAAGCAACAATTGTAACTTAAATTTCGAATGCAAAGATAAATATATTAGCAAAAGCGCAACAGCGCATCAGTTAATGTTTAAGCATTACAAAAATTTTACTAAGGCATTAAAATGTAACACCCTGTAAAAAAATCGTGTCCAATAATATAGTGACACGTGTTGTATTTTAAATATAGTCTGTTAAAGACCAATAAGGACTAAAGGCGTCAACCTGCTCAAGTTGAGCCTCTGAGTGACGAATCGATGTCAACATGCATAAATAACAGCCTTTGAGTGACTGATATGTCAACATGCTTAACTAGCCTCTGAGTGACTGATACGTCAACATGCTTGAAACTTGGCCTCTGAACGACTGATATGTCAACATGCCCAGCCTCTGAGTGACATCAGAATCAACATGCTTATCATAAGCCTCTGAGTGATCCTTTGTGAAATCCTAAACTCTCATACGTGCCATTTGTTGGACGAGCGAGTTCAATTTTGTAAATATGTGAAAGTTGGATAATGGAGGGATTAAAAGTGTCAACATTTTAATTTATACCTCTGAGTGACCTTTTAACGAACCAAGAGCTCAACAATGTTCTGGCATAATCCCGGGTATGCCAAGTATTGGCTACGGAGGGCTAAAAGTGCTAAAAAGGTGTTTTAGAAGGCCTTTAGAGGCTTATATAGTTCAGGGGTTAAAAGTGTCAAACTTTGGAAATGACCATGTGGTGGTCGCGGGCCGCGATAGACATGGCCTGTGTCTCTCGCGCCCCACGAGACAGGCTCTGCTGCAAAAAAATTGTTTGGAGGTCAAGCAAAACTCCAAAACCATTCAATTCAAAACCATGGCTTCTGTAAACTGCTATGTCACGTTTTGGGACACTTGTAAGCTTCTTCTTACTCCCCTAAACACATGGCTTCACCTCCTTTGAGTTCTCCAACTATAAATAGGTGTTCAAGTGTTCATTCCAACTTGCACCTTTCTTAAACATAACCTTCTCCCTCTTCTGGAAGTTCCTAGCTGAAAGGAGCATCCAACTTAGTTCTTTGGCATTGTAGGAACCTCTTGTAAGTGTTCCTTGCTCTTACATTTTCGTTTATAGGCTTTTATAGCCAAAAGTCAAGCGTTTTCGTAAAACGCTTTGACTTTCACCATTATGGTCTAGCCATTGTTCAAAACGAACATGTCTAAATGATTGTAATAAGGCAGGTGTTAATCCCTATACAGGGCACCTCCTGAAGATCACGTTTGCTAGACCAATTGACGGGTCAAAGTTATGATATTAAAAAGTCAAACAGACCATTTTTTGGAAAAATCATAAAATGATCTTATATATGTTATGAAACCTGTTTTGACACTTAAACAAGTTGGTAATAATTATTAGAACATGTAAGAACATGTTCGGCTCGTCAATTTTAGTTCTAGGGTCGGTTCGCAACCGAAAGTCGTGAAGTTTGACTTTTGCTTTAACTTTCGATTCTGACCCGATTTAGAATAGTTACCTACTAACCTAAAGTTGCATTATGATCATAATATAATATAGCATAACCCTCTGAGGTTATATTACATGATCATAATCAGAATCCAAGTTTATGCGCAAGTTCCATAATTATGCCATCTTTGACCAAAATATCCTTTTTCATAAAACAAGGTTTTAAATGGTAATGAACTTGAAAATAAGTTTTTACTGATGTAATATTATGAGTAGGATTACTTGGGATGTTAAACCAAGTTATAAACTGAGTTTTCAAGCAAGTCCTTAAACTATGTCGATAATTGATGATTTTAGCTCCCGTGGCTTATAAAATAGTTTTAATCAAATCTTTTCAAGGTAAATCATTTATCTTCTGATATGTTATATTAAATAACATATTTTAAACATTTTAATGACCCTAAGGTCAGTTTTCATTAAACATCGCTTAAAGACGTCATATTACGACATAAGCGCCGTTTCGGCGCATAGTATGGTTTGAAACCATATTAATGGACCAAGACTTGTTACCTACTAATTTTAAAACTTATTTTAAACATATTTATAGTAGGTATATGTTATAAACTCAGAATCCCAAATAATTTATAAACTATGTGTAAAATGACCAAAATGCCCCTTAGTGCATAGTTTGGTCATAAAAGATAAATTACACATATAAATGATATCCTACTGATATTATATCATAAATAAAATATTTTTCCAGAATACTTATGATGATAAACCTAAAATTATATTCAAATTCCTTTATTACGATATACAATTACCAAAATCCCCTAATGAGGCATATTTCGTTTTAAAACCTTAACGGGCATACAAGTTGATATCCTACTGATATCTTAACTTATTTAAAGTATAATGGCATATAGAACTTGTCCATGACTTATCCGGTTATCCGTTATCGCTAATATGCGCACGGATACGTATACTAACTATTTATCAGAAATTAACCAAAATGGGTTTAACCTTGTCATTTAAGTTTCAAAATCCAGAATGTTTATAGTTTACCCATATTAAACAAGTCAAGGTACTTATTGGGATTAAGCTACATTCTATCCAATCATCTTTTAATCTAGCGTCATACGTTTTGATCGAGAAACGCTAGTCGGTCTAAGTCTATGACTTAAATAAGACCGTTAGTATTTAATTGGTTAGTTTATGCCATAATCCAGACTAGAGACTTGCCGGTAAATGCTATCTGCACTTAGTCCTTTTTGTGTACGACTGAGTTATTAAAAAATTAAAGAAGACTAGCTCAGGTAAATACTCTCGACTTATTTCCCTTATACGGGCTTGGGTTACGGTAAATTATTACCGCTTGGTCAGAAATGGGATTAATCGAACGCCGGTTCGGAATAGAGATCCACATATTCTGTTTTAATCAGTTTTGTTTGATAAATTAAACATCGGGGGTTAACTACCGTGTCCTGGATATCCTCGGCTCATTACAATAGAAATGGCCACGACCTTAGCGCGTGTGTAGGCATACACCCGATAGACGCTCAATTATGCATTCCCACAAGGTTGGGAGGAATTGACTCCTTCGTGAGTCCAAAGTGGCGTGTACGTTAATTGTGTCTCGGTCTTGTACCGAGCCCCGCATGTATGACAAACATATAAATCTGTTAAACAAGGTTGGACGGTCAATTAACCTAAGTTATAAAAAGATTTTTGGAATGTTTTCAAAATGAGTCAGATGGGTGTATTTACCAGCGAAAGCTTACGTATTTTCAAAAGACTAATCTGCAGGTACAATATGAAAATAGGCCGGAAGTGCTCGGTAGTTATAGAGGATCTTGCAAATCCTATATTGTCACACACCGGATTTCCAACCCCGAAATCCAAACACTGGTGGGCCCGGGTTGGGAGTATAATGACAACAGTTGATAACCTCCTAGTCAATTAAACATGGCACAGCGGAAGTTTTGGAGTAAAATTACTATTACAAATCGAAATGTTCGAAATCTAAAATAATATACAGGCTCGTAATAGAAGATCCACAGGCGGATCGTAAAATGTACAAGAAAGAATAGAAAACAGACTTTAGGCAGATCTAAGGATTTACAAGATCCTCTTATTCTCTACCGAGCAGCTTCCTGCCTATTTCGTATTATACCTGTAGATTAGCCTTTGGAAGATACGTCAGCTTACGCTGGTAAATACACCTAATTGACTTTTTGAAAACAATAAAAATGTTTGCAAACGGCACAAAATCTTTATTAACTTAGGAAGGTTAACCTTGCAATGGACCATGCAATAATAATTTACTGTATCCCAAGCCCTTATAGGGGAAATAAGTCGAGAGTATTTACCTGAGCTTGTCTTCTTCTTTTATTTTTAAATAACTCAGCCGTATACAAAAGTACCAAGTGCAGATAGCATTTACCGGGAAGGCTCTAGTCTGGATTATGGCATAAGCTAGCCAATTAAATACTAACGGTTTTATAAACCGAATAGTGTACATGATCATTACGTATAACACTTGATTAAAGGATGATCGGATAGAATGTAGTTTAAATCCGATAAGTACCTTGACTTGTATAAAACGGGTAAACTATAAACATTCTGGATTTTGAACTTAAAATGATAAGGTTAAACCCGTTTCGGTTAATTTCCGAAAAATGGTTACATATACGTAACCGTTCGCATAATAGCGATATCGGGTAACCGGATAAGTTATGGACAAGTTCTATATGCCATTATATTAAGATATCAGTAGGATATCAACTTAGATGCCCGTTAATGTTTTAAAACGAAATTATGCCCCATAAGGGCAATTTGGTAATTTTACACATAGTTTATAAATTATTTGGGATTCTGAGTTTATAACATGTACCTACTATAAATGTGTTTAAAATAAGTTTTAAAATCAGTAGGTATCAAGCTTTGGTCAATAATATGATTTAAAACCATACTATGCGCCGAAATGGCGCTTATGTCGTAAGATGACGTTGTTAAGCGATGTTTAATGAAAACTGACCTTAGGGTCATACTTAAAATGTTTAAAATATGTTATTTAATATAACATATCAGTAGGTAAATGATTTACCTTGAAAAGATTGATTAAAACTATTTTATAAGCCACAGGGCCTAAAACCGTCATTTATCCACATAGTTTAAGGACCTGCTTGAAAACTCAGTTTATAACTTGGTTTAACCTTCCAAATAATCCTACTTATAATATTACATCAGTAAGAAACTCATTTTTAAGTTCATTATCATTTAAAACCTTGTTTTATGCAAAAAGGACATTTTGGTCAAATATGACATAATTCTGGAACTTGTGCACAAACTTGGATTCTGATTATGATCATGTAATATAACCTCAGAGGGTTATGCTACATAACATTATGATCATAATGCAACTTTAGATCAGTAGGTAACTAATCTAAATCGGGTCAGAATCGAAAGTCAAAGCAGAAGTCAAACTTTGCGACTTTCGGTTGCGAACCGACCCTAGAACTGAAATTGACGAGCCAACATGTTCATACATGTTCTAATAATTATTACCAACTTGTTTAAATTTCAAAACAGGTTTCATAACATATATAAGATCAATTTGTGATTTTTCCGAAAAATGGCCTGTTTGACTTTTTAATATCATAACTTTGACCCGTCAATTGGTCTAGCAAACGTGATCTTCAGAAGGTGCCATTTAAAGGGATTAACACCTACCTTATTATGATCACTTAGCCATGTTCATTTTGAACAATGGCTGGACCATAATGGTCTTAACCGAAAGTCAAAGCGTTTGCCGTAAAATGCTTGACTTTTGGCTATAGAAGTCTAAAAACGAAAAAGCAAGAGCAAGGAACACTTACAAGAGGTTACTACAATGCAAGAGAACTAAGTTGGATGCTCCTTTCAGTTAGGAACTTCCAGAGGAGGGAGAAGAGTGATTTAATGAGAAAGGTGCAAGTTGGAATGAACACTTGAACACCTATTTATAGTTAGAGCTCAAAGGAGTTGAAGCCAGGCATTTAGGGGTTTAAGAAGAAGCTTACAACTGTCCCAAAACGTGGCATAGCAGTTTAGAGAAGCTATGGTTTCGGATTAAATGGTTTTGGAGTTTTGCTTGGAGACCAAATAAACTTTCTGCAGCAGAGCCTGTCTCGCGGGGCGCGAGCGACACAAGCCGGGTCTCTCGCGGCCCGCGACCGCCCCTAATTCAGTTTCAAAATTTAACACTTTGACCCCCTGAACTATATAAAGCTTATAAAAACCATTTTGAACACCTTTTTGGCACTTTTAGTCCTCCGTAGCCAAAACTTGGCATACCCGGGATTATGCCTGGACATTGTCAAGCTCTTGGTTCGTTAAAAGGTCACTCAGAGGTATAAATTAACATGTTGACACTTTTAATCCCTCTATTATCCAACTTTCACATATTTACAAAATTGAACCCTCTCGTCAAACAAATGGAACGTATGAGAGTTAGGACTTCACAAAGGATCACTCAGAGGCTTATTGCAAGCATGTTGATTCCGATGTCACTCAGAGGCTGGGCATGTTGACATATCAGTCACTTAGAGGCCAAGTTTCAAGCATGTGGACGTATCAGTCACTCATAGGCTAATGATTTACGCATGTTGACATATCAGTCACTCAGAGGCTATTATTTATGCATGTTGACATCGGTTCGTCACTCAGAGGCTCAACTTGAGCATGTTGACGCCTTTAGTCCTTATTGGTCTCTAATAGACTATATTAAAATACAACACGTGTCACTATACTATTGGACACGATTTTTACAGGGTGTTACATAAATCTACCCAAAGTTTGTTTTGTATTCTTTCCATGTACAATTTATTATCCGCCTGTGGATCTTCTTTTACGAGCCTGTATATTATTTTGTATTTTTGAACATTCGGTTTGTAATAGTAATTTTACTCCAAGACTTCCGCTGTGTCGTGTTTAATTGACTATGATGATTATCAACTGACGTCACGATACTCCCCACCCGGGCCCACCTGTGTATGGATTTGGGTTGGAAATCCGGGGTGTGACATAAAACCTATTACGCAACCTAACAACTAAGAGTCTTAACTCTGCGCCATCATCACAAACATCCTCTTCCTCGGATTTGGAAAGCTTCGTAGTCTCTAGAATCTCAAATAAAGCCTTTAAGCATGCAACGTAGTTGTCATGTTGCAAGGCATCAGTCACCAAATCTATAATTGATAAGGAAAGGGTGTTAAACTTATTGTTTCGCAGGATAGACAGTATCAGCCTCCACACCAACCTAGTAGTGGCTACTATCCCACGTTGTCTGCATAGCCTCTTGCACATGGTAGGCACATTCTTCGTATGTCTCGCAATGACCAGCCTTGCGCGCCGCCATAGTTAACGGCACCACAGTCTGGTCTAACTCAACAAAGTTTAGCACCGTGTTCACCACCTGTTAAAAGACATACAAGTGTTAGAAATTCATTTGGTTAAACAAAATAAGGGGACAAGAAACGTGCGCAATACCATAATGTTGTAGCCACTTGGAGTTATTCACCAAAGGCTCAACAACTCCCTGAGTTTCGTCATACTCTCCTGCGCCACATTCAAGGCTGCTTGCGAGACCTTACGCGCTTTCTCAGCAGCTACAGCCTTAGATTTCTCCGCTTCTAAATCAATCTCCAGAGATTCATTCTTCTCCTATGACTCGCGTAAGCGACGCTTAATTCAGCGATTTTAGTGTCCTTGCCAGCCATGTCTCTATCTTTAGAGACGAGTTGATTTTCCAATTCACCCTGTGTAGATAATTGGTCAATTAATCGTTGAATTTCTAAATCTTGTTGCAGGCAAGTGTATGTAGTACGAACCTGTATAGCTTCCGCCTGCTCACGGTGAGACTTAGCTTCTTCAAGCTTCGCCTCAAGCTCACCCTTGGAAGCAGTCAGGTCCTTGTTTTGAGCGCTCAGTTCTGCAATGGTCTTAGTTAACAACTCTACTTGTGCTTTCAAATTATTGATTTCATTTATAGCAGCAAACAACTTTTGTTGTCTCTCTCGCAAGCTTCAAGCCATGAAGGTGTTGAAGAGGTGGTGGTTGGTGAACAGGTTGAAGGTGATGGTTAGTGGACAGGTTGAAGGTAGTGATGTGCCTCAGGGGGCTCATGCAGTAGAGCAGCGCTCGGGGATGAAGCCGGGGGATCGGGGAGCGCCTTTCTGATGAAGGGTCCTCAATCCGCCCGGACGAAACCCCGGGTGATTATTAGTATAAGTCATACTCTGATGGCCGCGCTGATGAGATCCACACCTCCGTGTAGAAGTTGAGGCAGGGAGATAGATTCAGCCACTGGCAGGCATGTCAGGAGTGGTTTAAGGGTGCCTTACCCCCAACGGAGGTGAGCACACGCAGAACAGAGCTATGAGCAAACGTATCGTGCGTACCTGCAATCAGCTGCTAGCTCCGCCTCCAACACGCATAAGATTATTAGGGAGTGGCGGAGTATGCATAGGGACTAAAAGAAGTTTGAAGCTGCCAAGAAAGAGATGGTCCAAGAGCGAGCCCAAGTGGCTACGCAAAATTAAAGCTGGAGGCTGAAAAGGCTAAGTTTGCCGAAGCCCAGCGGACCGAAGAATGGTCTATGCTGGGGTGGAAGAAAAAGGTGGAAGGCTCCGCTGCCACACTTGCGGGGGAGCGTAAGTTGTGGAGGGAGGCCTGTGAGAGGGATAATGCAGAGAAAAAATCATTAAAGGGTGAAATGATGAAGATGCGAGGAGAGGTAGAGCGCTTAAAGAAGAAAAAAGAGGCAGCCTCGAGGCCAGGGCGCATCGTGAGCGCAGTGAGCAGAAGGAGGTAAAAACTTTCCCTTCCTTATTTTACAAGATCAAAAGATTGCCAGACTAACCTTGTTGTATGTAACCAGGTGGAGGCTTGCGCAACACTTGAGAGTGCAAAGAAAGATCCCCAGGCTGCCTCGGTTGAAAAGACCGAACTGCAGTGCAGGCACCTGGAGGATCTGGAGAAACTCCGCCTCGCAGAGGCTAAGGTGGGCGCGGGCGAGGAAAAACTGGAAAATTCTGCGGCCACTCGTGCCACCACGGAGAGTCTGCTGGAGCCGCTAACGAACAAGATGTTATGGATGCAACAACATCAAGTTTGTCAATGTAAGTTTTTTGTTGTTATTTTGATCACTTTATCTTGATTCTCATCCTATTTCCTTGTATTGTGCAGATCGCGAACTGTATCTTGAACTCGGTAGAGTTGGACAGCGCCGTGGCCAAGCTGATGGTCACGGCGCGCCACGATGGATACGCGCAGGCTATGTCGAGTGTGCACACCATGTGACTCGTGCAATGGATGTTCAATAGGACACAAGCCGCGCTTCTACTTGTAGGGTCGATGCTGAAGCTGTCTTCTCCCAGGCCAAGAGCGAGTACGATCTTCTTCAACTGCCGGTGATGGATTTAGTGAGCGAGGCGCTCCATCACAACGAATATGTGGATCGCTTAAAAGATAAATCTCAAGATGTTGTTGAGGTTGAAGAGAATGAAGGGTAGGATAGAATGTTGTAGGCTTTTGAATGTAATCGCGCGCTGTGCTTGCTTGTACTTTTAATCTTGACATGAAATGAATGCTTGTTTGAAGTTGCAATTCTTGCATGAACATAACAACTTTGTGTAGGTAGAGCGAATAAAACTAGTAATGAACTTGTGTATGAATGTCACATCCCATGCGCATACAGTAGGTAGTGAATTCTGTTCATGAGTCATGTTGTACCATGGTGTTTTCGCGTATACCCAAAGTGGTTTAGGGAATTTATAACGAAACATCTAGACAATGAAAACCATGCATTGATTGTCTTGTATTAACAATAAGGCGTAAGAGCCATGTACAGAGTAGACAAAATTAGATCATAGGTTTTGCTAGCTTGTTCTGCGAATATTGATGAGTCATGAAGCCTTGACATTTGAACATGCGTTGCGCATTCCGGGTCCTAGGAATGTTTGTGTCGTCCAAACGTTTGAGGGTGTATGCACCCTTTCCTAGGACTTCATGGATTATGTACGGGCCTTCCCACTTAGGCGCAAGTTTTCCTGGACTTTCAGCGCTGGACGCTTTGTTGTCTCTTAGAACGAAATCGCCAGGTAGGAAGGTACATATGCGGACTCACGCATTATAGTACTTCTCGAGCTTGGACTTGTACTTTGCTTCGTTGATTGTGGCATTTTCACGCCTTTCTTCCAAGAGGTCCAAGTCGAGTCTGTGCTCTTCTTCATTATTTTGACTTTGTATAGCAACCATTCACGGTGATGGGAGGCCTATTTCCACGGGAATCACTGCCTCCGTCCCATACACCAGGCTGAGTGGTGTTTCGCTGGTGCTGGTTTTTGGCATGGTTCGATGAGCCCAAAGGATACTTGGTAACTCATCTACCCAACCTCTCCGCGTCGTCCCCAATCTCGTCTTGATTCCTTCAACTATACTCTTGTTTATGCTTTCCACTTGGGCGTTCCCTTGGGGATGCGCGACTGAAGTGAATACATGTTCAATATGCATTTCCTTCATCCACTGTTGTAGCTCTTCAGCAGAAAAATTGGGGTCGTTATCACTGACAAGCGCAGGGGTAACCTAAAGCGACAAATGATGTGCTCCCAAATGAATTTGCGAACTACCGTTTCTGTGGTGGTTGCAAGGGGCTTTGCTTCTACCCACTTGGTAAAGTAATCTACGGCTACGATTATGAACTTTATAGCACCTAGGGCATCAGGGAAAGGTCCCACCTATCGATTGCCCATTGTTGGAAGGGCCATGCTGTTGTTACTGGGATCAAGGGATTTTTGGGGCACAATGTCTTCGGCGCGTGTCGCTGGCATGATGCACATTTCCGCAGCGTTTCGACTGCATCTAAATGCATGCCGGGCCAATAGTATCCGACGTTCATGATCTTTGCGAAGACCGTACGTGGACTGGCGTGAATTCCGCATAACCCTTCGTGTATTTCGCGGATCAAGTATTGCGCATCTTGCGGGTCAACGCAACGGAGGAGTGGTCCAAGGTATGACTTCCGGTAAAGGATACCCTCTACCATTTCGTAGTTCAGTGCCTTGTTCTGGACCTTTCTTGCTTCCGCCTTATTTTCTGGGAGGATCCCAGACTGCAAGAACATGATGATGGGAGACATCCAGGAAGGATTTCCCATTTCTATGACGTTTACTTGACACAACGGAACGGAAGGGTTCTTGAGCACCTTGATGCGCACTTCTCGCGTGAGGTGTTTGAAGCTTGTAGCAGCCAGTTTGTTAAGCGCATCGGCATGTTTATTCTCGCTTCGGTTAATGTGGGTTTTTTTTGAAACTTTGGAATTTGGTTATTAAGGACTATGCATGTTCAAGATACAGGGACATCGTTTCGCCCTTTGCGTCGTACAGGCCCTTGATATGTCTTGCGATCAAAAGAGAATCGACGTGTGCTTCCAAATTCCTGGCCCCCATTTTGATGGCTAACCGAAGGCCTGCTAAAAACGCTTCATACTTAGCTTCGTTATTCGTGCTTTTGAAGTCTAACCTGACGGCGTAGGTGAACTCCTGGTTATCAGGCCTTATTAAACGGAGACCCACCTCTGCGCTATCATCATTGGATGCGCCGTCAGTGTGAAGTATCTATGCGCGGTCGTCTGTGACAGGCACTGGATTATATACAGCTTCACATTCTTGCACTTTATTACTTGGTACTTCTGTAACAAAATCGGCTAGTATCTGGCCTTTGATAGCTGGGCATGGTTTATACACGTTATTGTGGCCACCAAGCTCGATCGCCCACTTCGCCAGACGGCCAGATAGGTCCGGTTTTGACAAAACTTAGCCTAGTTGATAGTTTGTGAGAACTCTTATCACATGTCTTGAAAAATACCAACGCAGCCTGCGGGATGCATGGACTAAAGCTAGAGCAAGTTTTTCCATCATTGGATATCTTGTCTCCGGGTCAGTTAACATTTTGCTGACGTAGTAGATTGGAGTTTGGACTCCTGCGCGTTCTATAACAAGACTGCGCCCAGAGCGATATTCGATCCGGAAAGGTAAAGGATCAGTGGCTCGTTCTTTTGCGGTGCCGTGAGCGTAGGCAACTGAATCAAGCACTCCTTCATCTGTTTGAAGGCTTTCTTCGCATTCGGAGTCCACTGAAACTTGTTTTTCTTTACACAGTTCCTAAGAGTGCTGATGAATGGGAAGGATTTCATCACGTGGTTGGCCAAGAACCTGTTCAGCGCAGCCAATCACCCCGCCAACCGTAGCATTTCCTTGATGGTCGAGGGGGAAGACGTACGTTGAATCGCTTCCACCATCTCAGGATTGACTTTGAAATCATCACGCGTGCTGATGAATCCCAAAAATTTACCTTCTTCCATTCCAAACGAGCACTTCCAGGGGTTCAGCTTCAAGTTGGCCTTGCGCAAGGATGCGAAAGTTTTCTAAATGTTGATCAGTATCCTTTCCTCGTCCGGGCTCATGATGACTAGGTCATCAATGTAAAGTTCCACGGTTTCGCCAATGTCATCTCCGAAGACATGGTCCATCAAACGCTGGTAGGTGGCTCCCACGTTGCGCAACCCAAAGGGCATCTTTATGTGGCAAAAGATTCCCTTGTCCATGCGGAATGCGGTTTTGTCTTCATCCTCTTTCTTCATTTCAATATGGTGTTAGCATTTGAAGTAATCAAGAAAACATTTCCACCTGAATGAAGCAAGGGAGTCCACCTTTTTTGTCGATTTCGGGCAAAGAGTAGCAGTCTTTTGGACATGCTTTATTTAGATCTTTCAAATCAACGCACATATGCCAACCACCATTGTGCTTCTAGACCATGACTGGATTGGCTACCCATGTTTGGTAGCATACTTCTCTGAGGTTGTCGGCTTGGAGGAGCTCTGAAACTTGCTCATTCATTGCGCGAGGTTTTTCAGGACCAAAACTGTGCTTTTTCTGAACGACCGGCTCAA
Source organism: Scalesia atractyloides (assembly GCA_947069175.1). Lineage (NCBI taxonomy): Eukaryota > Viridiplantae > Streptophyta > Magnoliopsida > Asterales > Asteraceae > Scalesia > Scalesia atractyloides. Next base: position 22,786,788 of record CAMTDV010000028.1, on the reverse strand, counting down.
CTGAGGGAAAAGTGTGGAGTGCATGCTCTGCAATCTCTCTTGGTACCCCTGTCATACGCGTTGGTGACCAAACGAAAATGTCTAGATTGCGAAACAAGAGTTATTTCAGCCGCGCCTTGACTGCGGGGGTCATGGCGGGTCCTAACAACACCGTTTGTTCTGGGTACTTGTTGTTGAGTACCCATTTCTCCGGCTCGCCATTGGATGACTTTGGTACCTTCACCGGTGGTTCTTCTTCAATAGACATGATCTCCTTCCTCGAATACATCATGGCCACCCCGGTTTCTGTTGGAGACCCGCAAGCAGCATGAGAAGTGGAGGTGATCATGCTGAACTCTCTTTGGGCGTGACGGCCTAGCAACACGTCATGGCGCGATGTTGCTGGCATTACCATAAAGTTGACAGAGACTATGCGTGAGTGTCGCCCATCGGAAAGAGTTACCGGGAACGAGATCTGACCCAGTGGAATGACGGCTTCATTGCAGAAACCAGTCAATGGGAAGTCGACTGGCTCCAAGCACGCCTTATCCTCTGGGTCCAACTGTTGAAAGAATTGTTCATAGATAATATCCATAGAACTTCCCGGGTCTATGAACATGTAGTCGGTGCGATAATGACCAAAGATGCCAAGTTATCACGACCGGACGTTCCTCCTATGGGCCGCCGAGAACTATGAGGAAGATGACCTGTTGTTCACGCCAGTGTGGCGTACAACTCGTCTGATGGTTGCGCTTGCACGCTGGGCCACCCTGGATCACATGATCAAATTCTTGTTTCATCTTCTTGTTACTCGGGCCTTCTTCGCCGCGAGTAATCTGGCGCACCTCCTTGCGTACGTTTTGAAGCAAGTGGGTGAGCTTCCCACTATTCAGCGCCTTTTCGATCTCCGTGCACAAGCTGATGCAGTTGTCGGTGTGTGCCCTGTATCTTTGTGATAATCGCAAAAAAGGTTAGGGTCTTGACCTTTTTTGTTTCTCATCGGCGGTGGCTGTTTTAACTGATGATCTTCTGTGCTGAGCACCTCCGCCGGAGTCTTCGTCAGTGGCGTCCACTGACGGTCGCGATTATCTTGCTTTATTGCTCTTTGAGTAGAAATCTTATTTATCATCGCATGTGCGTCGACCGTTGAGTAGGAAGGGTTTTGGTTGGACTCCCTCCAACTCTTCTTATTCTTCTTCGCAAAACTCCTACTCATCTCTTGCGGACGGTATTGGGGTAGAGGGGGTCAGTTGGAATTTAGGTTGCGCTCCATCTACGCGTAGACCTTTACTGCCACCATTAGTTTCTCCCAGCTTTTTGGGAGACCAGAAGTTCCCGACAAGACTTTTATCATCTCGTGGCAGCGGACAACATATTTGAACTGTGCACGAATCAAGTCTTCGTGCACATCTCCAATTTTCAACACCTCCTTGTTATAAGGAGTGATGAATCTTCCAAATTTTCATCATCCCGCCGCCAAATATTCATGACGTCAGAGGAATCTTTGACGTACCATCGTTGTTGGCTAAAATGAGTCAGGAACTTATCTTTAAAATCATTCCATGACGTAAGCTTACCCGTTGGTAAGTTGTCAAACCATAGGCGCGGAACGCCTGTAAGGTTTGAACAAACAGGTGACACTACATAGGTAGCGTCCAGCCTCCAATTAGACCCACGCCAGTGAACAAGCGCATGTGGTCATCTGGGTCCGTCACCCATTGAACTTTCCCATATTGGAGGGTAGTTTCGCGCGTTCAAGAGGGGCTAACGCGATCTCCTTCACAAACTTCGAGTGTTCGGCTGCTTCAACCGGTCTGTAGATCAGGTTGTAGTTATATTCCGCCTACGGGTTGTACACAGCCCGTGGCGTAGGCTTGTAAGCGGCATGATCTTTAGGCTGCCGGTGAAATAAGGTAGCGCTGTCATGCTCACCATATGTTCTATCTTCTTTATGCTGGGTGTCCTGCCCCTCTAGAGGACGCGGGCCCAGCCGTGAGTGCATGGATGCTCGCCTATGAGTGTTTGACTCATATTTTGGCAGCGGCTGGGAATACTCCGTTTCCCTGGTACAGAGGTGTGAGGGAACACTCGCTCTGGCCGGCGAGTTGTAACTGAGTACTCATGGTGCAGGCAAAGCATGCACATGAGTTGTGGGTGGCTGCGCCGGCGCAGTGGATGCATTAGTTTCATAGAGTTGCACATAAATGGCATTCAGAGCGATTTGGGATTTGATGTACCAAGACATCGGAGTTTCACCCAGAGGTAAAATAGATATGATTGGTACAAAGGGAGTTTCCACTTGAATCCTGGGAGTTACCAGAATGTTCACACGACCTGATTCGTGGTGAACACAGGCGTTTCCGGAAGAACCTTCTTCCACTTGTCCGTCAGGTCGAGGGGAATGAACTGGGTTCTTGCCCTCGGCCCGAGGACCTCGTGGTACGCTTGTTGGGATGTCAGCCATTTGAAAGTGAGATTTGAGAAAAAACGAACGAGAGACTGATGTGCGAGTCAGAAAAAATTAGTTGGAGTCAGTGTGAAAAAAAGGACAAAGAAATTTCAAAATATCTAGACTAAGTTGAGTTTATGAGAATGGGTACTTAAACAAAATAATTAATTAGGCTGAAAGTTCATATATAAGGTTTAAATGAAATTTTGATCAAATAGTTGGAAACAAATTCTAGCATTAAGATAAGTGACTACACATTTTGAAAGTTGTTAATTGGGTAGCTATATGTATAATTAAATAAATGGTCGAAGATAGTTAATCGATTCTCACCAGTAAGAAAATGTTGCGGTTAAGTGGGTGGGTAAATACGGTTTGTCAAAAGGTTTCTACTCAATAATAATTTACAAAACGCATGAGGTAAAAATAATGAGGGTATTAAACCAAAAAGGAAAAATAAATCATTGAAGAATGTTGAAGGTGATTGTAGCCACAAATAGCTAAAGGATTCGAGGGTGAGGTTTTGTTATTAGCAAACATATTATTAATAATGGTAATATTTATAAAACATGCTTCTAAGGTTGAGCAAGGTTTGAGTATTGAGTAAATCCTCAATGCTTGGTTACGATGGAACGTAGTATTGGAGGTCATAAGACAAAAGGAAAAAGGTTGTGTTACAGAGAATACTTGTCACGTAAAACAAAATGGATAAGGGTTCATGAAATAAGAAGTTTTGTTTGATTGATAATAGTGTTCAGTAAAAGCAGGATCCAAATAACACCAGACTTCACATGGCATGTTTTACGTTAGTTTTGTTAACATCGCAAGAACACTTATATATAGGAAGTACCAGCAACGTATCCAGCATGCCCTATCCATGTCACATCCGTATCGTTACTTAATTTCATGTTATGTTTTGTGTCACGACACACACTAGAACTTCGCTATGATTTTGATGCGCCTACCATTATAATTACGTGTGCACCCGTAGTTATTATGGTCATAGCATGATCCGTATAGGTTGTACTAGTGGTGTATGGGTCAAATGGTAAAAAATAAGGTAATACAGTAAAGAGTACACACATGATAGTTGTGATGGCATGCTTCTAAATTTGGTGAATAGCATAGTATTAAAAAGTTTTAACCACGAAGTATTTGAACGCAAAGCATGAGATTATCCAAAATATGGATATGAGATTGAGATTGTTTTGGGTAAGACCCATAGTGTGATTTGTCATGGATTGGCGTATGAATGCATGGAAGTACCAAGCGCATGTATATGTGATTGTATTCAAATATGCATGAGTACAAACGTATGCAAAACTAACCGGGTTACGTCAGATGTATAGGTTCAAGTATGAGTAAGGATAGGCATATGTAAGACTAAACATGCAATGCCAAATGTATAAGTTCAAGTATGAGTACTGATGAGCATATGTAGGACTACATGTAATGTCAAATTTATGAGTTTAAGTATGAATAATGATAAACATGTGCAAAAACATACAATGACGAATGTATATGTTTAAGTATGTGTAACAATAATCATATGTAAGACTAATATGTAACGTTTGAATACATCAAATGTCATGATCATAAAAATTTGTGCAAAAAAGTAGGGTGAAGTTGGAGAATCGAGCTTGTTGAAAGTTTGTACCATTGAGGGATGATAAGACTGAATTTACTTGAAATAGAGGTTGAAAATTGAAGGGTTATGTTCATAAAAGTGGCACTTTTGTTGAAAGTTTTGACTGATAGAAGTTGTAGGTTGCCTGATCTCGTGAATTTATGCCAATACGTTTAGACCCAAAACTAAGCGTTATTATTGTTAGGTGATTGAGAAATATTTTGGACTACGAGTATGTTTTCTTGAGAGTATACACAAGGTGAGAAAGGTTGTGCTTGTAGTTTTATAGAAAAGTTAGGCTTTGGAAAAATTTGATGATGATTAAACTTATAGATGATCAACTTCATTGGTGTTGGCACATATAGTTTAACCGGTGGAATGGTGCTAGTAGGTTGGTTGGGTGGTAGTTGATAGTATGGTGTCGAGTTCCGACTAAATGGTTATAGGTATGACACTTGGTGCACCATGGCACCATCTATGAGTGGAATCATGGGAGTTACCGTTTATGTATAATCGGAGGTTTCCTAGGCTCTTATAAGGGTGTATCGGTCTATGAGTATAGTTAGGTTGTAAAAGATCGGTTTTCGATTGGTGGTCTCGAGTTTTAGGTTGTTCATCCTCATCCTAAGACGTTTAGTAGGGTTACCCGTAGGAGAGCTAGCACTAAGTAGAGGGTTATCATTTCGGTTGGTGCTTCCTAGGCATGTAGGTCAACTCGCTTGCGTTCGTTGGTTTAGGGAGATTATGGTTTACCAACTAGGTGGGGTCGACATTCATTAGAATGAAGAGACATCTATAAGAACCACACGTATATGAGAAAATAATTTTGATTTTATTTAAAACGAGGTTACTTTTGAAAATGGAATCATGTAAGTGATTATTAGTTATTGGATTAATTACAAAAGTTTTGTGGGCAAGAATTCACTAGATTAAGTAGACTAATAAGTATCATTTTATAAGGTTGAGAAAAACTTTGTAATTGAAAATAATTTAGGCATGAAAGAATTTAACACACGTCGAGTCACATAGTTTGTCGGCCTTGAAGTAAAAGCACAAGGCCGGATCAAGAATTTTCAAAAAATTGATGAGATTTTGAATTAAAAGTTAAAACATAGAGTGGGTCAAGATGAAATATCATAAAATGGAAGGTTTAAAATATATCTTGAAAGTTACGTTTAGTTTATAAATCGATAAAAAAATATGGATTTTGTAAAGGAAAAATGTTGAAACATGAGTTACATAAAATAGGTACGAGTACAAAGGAGGTTTGATTAGGGTTTAGAATGTTCAACTAATCCAAAGAAATCTTTGTCCTAATAGGTAGAATACTCTCGCCGAGATTTCAGTTGACGGTACTCACCATTCCGGTTACTACATGTCCCTAGTTAATCGAAGGTTCGAGACTTTGGTGAGACTAAAAATCAACGAATGGCATTAGTCACCAAGATGTGGATGTCACTCCTAACATGGTGATGTCGTTCCCAAAACGTGATTGGTACTTATCCATCGAGATAAGGAAAACCATCCTAATTCGTTGATAAGGGTCCACAAGAGTGTGATGAGTGAAATTTCCATCAAGTTAAGGAAATCATCCCTAACTTGGTGGTGGAATTTTATAAAAATAGAAAAACACATATTGAAAGTCGTTATCAAAGTAAGGGTTTCACGTATATTTTGGTGAGGTCGTTTCGTTTGTGAAATGTGAGTGTTTTCATGTTTGTAGGATATCTCGACCCTAAGAAAGTTGTATTTCTTAAATCGAAAAGAATAGTATGGAATGAGTTTAAAAAGATTTGAGTATTTTCATGCAATATGAGAGAAAAGTCAAATAAGCACAACGTGCGGGTTTTATAACTATAGACTAGGTCAAACATGACAATTTTCCTAATTCACTATAGTTATGGCTCTGATACCAATCTGTCACACCGCGGACCGATGGTGGAAACATCAGAGTGAGACGAACAAGATTATTCAAAGACAACATAACACTATGATTGTGACAATAATTTAATAATTCAATTTCATACCATCACTAAAAGTGACATCGTCTTAAAAGGAAAGTACAACATATTGGGAAATAACATAACACCATAATGAGAAAACACAAAATGAAATTTTGGATGAGTTTCTAGTTCGCCCAAAGTTGATTTCTTGAGCGTCATCATACATTTCCTGCAACATGTATTAAAGTATTTGTCAACACAAATAGTCGGTGAGCATACAAGTTTGGTATACATAAAATAAGTATAAAAAATGTCTCAAATCCACATGGTAATTGTATACTAAGTTATATGAATCATACTATCATATCTTCTTTTGCACACAGTGATAACTCATTTTAGGTTTTTTTATTTTTTTATTTTTATGGTTTGCTAATTTTTTAATGTTTTTTATTTTTAAGAAACAATAAGCTTTTACAAAATTCTTATGAAAAATTGGTTATTCAGGATTCTTCATCCCGTTTAGTTCGACTAGATGTTCAAATCGAGCCCTATCAAATGCTTCTGTGTAAAGATCTGCCAGGTTATCTAGCGTCTCGACTCATTGAAGTTCAATCAATTTCTTTTAGCACAATCCCATATAAAATGATGACGAATGTCAATGTGTTTTGTGCGACTGTGTTTTGTGCGACTGTGTTTTACGGGATTGTTTGTGATTGAAATAGTGGCATTATTGTCTATCATTATAGGAGTACGAGTGAAATTCAAACCGTAATCGCGCATATGTTGTTGAATCCAGAGAACCTGAAAGCAACAGCTACCCGCAGCAATATATTCAGCTTCACAGGTGGAGGTAGACACGCAAGAGACAATTCTCCCTACTAAGAACTGACAACCACCTTTGTAGATTTTCTGGTCGACTTACATCTTCCAAAGTTTGAATCACTAAAGTAACAAACTTAAAATCACTATCAGCCCATAACCCAAGTTTAGGTTTCCCCTTCAAGTAACGAAGAATACGCTTCACCGCTTTCATATGTGATTCTTTTGGATTCGCTTGATATCTAGCACAAAGACACATGAAGCAGTCAAGTACATTAGAGAGCCAATCATTGCCCTGTACTGAGTTGGATCAACATCTTCCACACTCTCATGATCTGGACCAAGATTGTGATTCTCACAGATAGGTGTGTTGAAGGTAGCGCAATCCTCATTTTGAAACGAGACAAAATGTCATACACATACTTTGTTTGATGTATACACATCCCATCCTTCTTCTATTCAACTTGCAAACCCAGAAAGTAGGACAACTCACCCATCGCACTCATTTTAAACTTACTTTTCATCACCTGTTCAAATTCATGACACATATTCTCATCAGATGACCTAAAATGATGTCATCTACGTATATTTGTATCAGCAGAAAATCTTCCTTCTTTTGCTTAATGAATAGTGTACTGTCAATCTGACCTCTTTCAAAACCGTTCTTCAACAAATGTGTTGACAGTGTCTCATACCACGCCCTGGGTGCCTGATGCAATCCATACAATACCTTATCAAGTCTATACACTCGATCTTGATAGTCTGGATTAGTGAACCCATCTGGTTGTAAGACATACACCAGTTCTTTGACTTTCCCATAAAGAAACGCACTATTCACGTCAAGTTGGTAAACCTTATGCCCTTGAATGATGCGAAGGATAGGAACAAACAAATTGCTTCCAACCTTGACACTGGTGCAAACACTTCATTGTAGTCAATCCCTTCTTGCTGATTGAACCCTTTAACCATTAACCGAGCCTTATTTCTCGTCACTATCCCTCGATCATCTTTCTTGCACTTAAACACCCACTTAGTGCCTATTTCCTTCTCTCATTCAGGCAAGTCAACTAGCTCCCAAACCTTCAACTTCTTGAACTAAGCTAGCTCCCCTTGGATCGCTTCAACCCATGAATTGTCTTTCAGAGCCATGTGAACATTGTTTGGCTCCTCTTGGGCAATAAAGCAGCTATACAAACACTCATTGATAATCCCAGTTTTCTGAATCGAAGCAAGCAAATAGGAACCTTCAATGACACCTCTTCTTGTCTGAACACCTGCAGCAGGATCTCCTAAGATGTACTCAACTTGATGATCTTTGTTTGCTCATGTTGTTGCAACGGCGTCAACTACTAAATTGTCACCCAGGTTGGAACCAACCTCCCCCTGAATATTCTAATCTACAAACGGATTAGTGAAGTCCTCCCGCTGAATGGGTTCAGACTCACTATCGCTTGAGTCATGTTCAGCTGCATTGGTGTTGCTAGAGCATCTGTCATCAAACACTTGATCTTGACATGAAGTCACTATCTTCATCCTCACTCATAACAGTTTGAATCAACTAAGACTCATCTGCAATGGAAAACTCAGGAATATTAAATGATTTTAAAACACTATCATACTCATATAACATAGCAGGACCACTCGTTGATTGTTGAGGTGAATAACTAGTGATTTCAACGTTAAACACAACCTCAATTTTACTAGTTTTTAGATTAAAAACCCTTTTATTCGGTGTTCCAGGTACGTAACCTAGAAAGTAACCTTCGTCAGAAACCTCACCGAATTTTTGTCTATCTTTATTTCACACAATTGTGTAGGGTAATTCAAATGGTTCAAAGCCTTTTAAGTTCGGTTTCTTGTTGAACATAAGTTTGTGACATGTTTTGTTAAACCGTTTAACAGTTAACACTTTTTTTAGGACATAACAAGCTGTGTTCACAGCTTCTCCCCAGAAAAGAACTGGAAGCTTTGAATCAGAAAGCATAGTCCTAGCGGCTTCAATCAACGTCCTGTTTTTCCTCTCATCGACTCCATTCTGTTATGGTGTATAAGGGGCAGAATATTGATGTTCAATTCCCTTGTGAAGACAGTAGAGAGCAAGAATCTGATTCTTGAACTTTGTGCCATTATCACTCCTTATCCTCTTGATGCTTACATCATGAACATTTTCCAATTTTGTAAAAAGATCTATAAGCAACTCAGCTATCTCATCTTTTGTACCTAAAAAAACCCATGAATAATGTGAGTAATCATCTGTGACAACTAAGCAATATTACTTTCCACCTATGCTCCTTACGTTCACTCGACCGAATAAATCCATGTGAAGTAATTCATAAAGGGCATCAATAGAATTTACTGTTTTAGATTTGTGAGGTTTCTTATGTTGTTTTCCCTTTTGACATGGAAGACATTTATCTTCCACATAAAACCTTTGCACTGGCACCCCTTCCACTAAACCGTTTTTATAATGTAATTCAGTTTTTCGGTAGTGGATGTGGGCCATGCATCTGTGCCACAACATTGACTCAGCCTCTAATCCTTTTGACAATAAACACGCCACCACTTGAGAAGCATCCTTCGCACCCATGTCCATGAAATACGTGCCATTCCTCCTTGGTGCTCTCATCACAATCCAATCGTCCGGTATCACCAAACCTGGTTTCAACACCAAAGCTTCAGACTTAGTAAAATGGACCGAGTGACCCTTGTCGCAGACTTGTGACATGCTCATCATATTGTGTTTAAGCTGCTCGACATAGTTCACTTTGTCCAATATGATCTTCCTATTGGCCACTTTTCCTCGACCTGTAATGTGACCTCCTTTAGCACATGCAAAATTCACATAACGTCCATCTATATTTTCAAACTCAGACAACAATCTCGCATTCTCCGTCATGTGCCTGGAACAACCCCTATCAACATACCATAAGTTGAAAATCCTCCTTAGCAGCTCCTGCACAAACCAACAAAAAATAGTTAGATTAGGGGACCCAAGCCTTAATGGTCTTAGGTCTTCCAAATTCATCAACTACTTGAATACCCATCCAATATCCATCACTCCTAACTAGAGTCTTGGATCTAAGACCTGTTGATGGAAATGGGACTTGATTTTCACAAGGTCTTTAGTCCTGAGTTTTGACTCACATAATCTGATTGATTCCAAGAATTTTGATTATTATTATTTCTAAAGCCATTTTTATAAAAATTTCGACCACCATTATTCTGGTATCGATTTTGATATTGACCTTGACTTCTGAAATTACTTGATTGACCATGAAAATTATTCATTCTTGGTGAACTACGTCTAGGTCTCTCATAACTACCTGATGTAGATTCAGGCTGAAACCTTTGTTGATTTCATTGACAACGAGGAACTTGTTGAGTTCCTGTTTTAACCTTACCTACACCAATAGCAACACCCCGTTGTTGCTTAGGAGCAGACATCTTGGTGAGTTAGACATACTCTTCTCACCATCACCCTTCATTTTTGGTGATTTTTCTCTCTTCGTCTCACTCACTTGTGCTTCACTCTTTTGGTTAGGACAGCACCTTGCTACATGTCCCTTGGTGTGACATTTGAAGTACGATCTTTTTGCCAAAGACTTCTTAACTGAAATCTCTTGTTTAGATCCACTAGGTGATGATGATGATGCCTTAGAAGGATCTGGTTTAGTTTGCCAAGTTCTAGTTTTTCTTTGTTTTTATCTTTAGCAAACTGCACATTTGATTCATTTTCAATAATAGTAGTTTCGTTTTTCATGTCACTTCCCTGAACAAAATTAACCTTTTTAACAAAAGGTGTCTTTTATTTTTGGGAAGAACATTCTTTGTTTTCAAAACTGGTTCTCTGTTACTTTCCATCTTAACACTCACCTCATCATATTCAGACACATTACCCTTTTCAGATGTGGAACTACTAGGTGTAGCTGATACAAAGTCTGTTAAATCGTCTTCATCTGGCAGGAATGAATAGTCATGACTAAGAGGTGGTGGAACTTCATTGAAACCCTGGAAGCCCACACACGTCTTGCCACTACTTTTCTTCAAGTTATCCATCATGTGTTTCATTACAAAAGTAGAATCTCTGAATGTATTTAATTTCTTTTCAAGTTTAACAATTTTCAGTTGTCCATCTGACAACTCTTTGCATTTTTTAGAAATCTCTTTTTTTTTCTCACTCATCGTATCATGAGCTAAGTCTATCATTTGAAGTTTTCATTTAATTTGCAGGTTAAAATGTCGATTTCATTTTCATAACCTTTAATTTTCTTCAAATATAAAGACTCGTTTCTTTTTATGAAAAAGTTTGATTCTTTTAAGCTCGAGAGATCGTTTACCAGACTTTGATTTTGTTTTGTTAACTTGTCAAGCTCACTTTGCAATTCACTACATTTTAAACAAACAAAATTAACATGATTAGAATTTACCTCTCCTATTGATTTGCTCAAGTCGGCCATGAAAGCAGCAAAGTCATCGACCATCTTCTTATCTTCAGCATCATTTTCAGCATCAGACTTCACTTTCCCTCTTGAACTTCTGTCTGATCAGCATCAACTTTTTAGCTTTTGTCTCCTTCTCTATCTCTGCATCTGCCTATACTTCTGCATCATCAATCATAGCAATCTCTGCCATTAAAGCCTGTGTGATTTTTACATCACCTTCTAGATGAATGCTCCAATCATAAGAACCATCAGTAGAAGTAGTGGAAACAAGTGCTCGTGATGCACTGTTGGATGAATTTTGACCAGATGAATTATGAAATGTGGAAGATTGTTGTGATTCTCATGTTTTTCTTTGAAATTCTCCAGCGAAATGTCCAAGATTTTGACCCTTAAAGCATTGAACTTTCGATTTATTGAATCCAACCATCTTCCAATGAACTTTCTTCTCGTTCTGTTCATGAACCTTTTAGCCCTGAGGGTTATCATGGCCATCCGCCACTGAATATCCATCTTATCCGAATCGTCTGGATCAATCTGCTCATAATCTTCATCCAGTGCTGCTGGATCAGTTATCTTGCCCTGTATATAATTCTAATATGAAGCCATAAACAAGGCAAGTAGAGCCAGTTGATTCTCAGCTGATTTCACACTCATGGGCATGGAATTAGGAATTTTGCTATTCAATCCAGCCTGTTGTTCTTGTTGTTTCTTTACTCCTTATGATCCTCTTGAAGTAGCAACAAAGCACACATCACCCTCAGCATTAGTCATAACCTGCTCATTTTCACATGAGAGAAACGTAGTTGCTGAATCACTTGAAGCATTGTGAGAAGAAGAAGATGGAATGCCTTTGTAAACTCCCAGATCTTGAACCTGATCATATCTTGTTTCCTTCTTCTTCATGTTAAGCTCATAAGCTCTTAGCTTCCCAACAACCTTTTCTAAATCCTTAATCTCATAATCAGCTTCACCCTTAGTCATGAGTGTATAAATATCCCACTTTGCAGGCAAAGCATCAAGCAACTTGTCATTTATCTCAGTGTCAGTGTATCCCTCTATATCATAGTTATCTATCTCAGACATGAGATGATAAATCTCGTGATGATATCCTCTAGGGACTCACTTCTCATGTAATTGAAAACAGCAAACTGTTTCTTCAGCAGATCTACCTTTTTCTTCTTCACATCAGTATTTTCCTCATACCACTTTTCTAGAGCATCCCACATCTCTTTCGAGGTAGTATTTCGCTTGAAAGTATGTTTGATACCATCAAATAAACACATCTTTATTGCAGCTAAGGCTTTCTTCTTAGATTCATGCATTCTTTTTCTCTGCCTCTTTCATGTTAACATAGGCAGTGACCCGTTTTATGCCTTCAAAATCGTGAGTTGGATTCACATACCCATCTTGAATACAGATCCACATCCATGTGTCCTAATATTCAATAAACGACTAAAACCTATCCTTCCACGTAAGATAATTCTCTACCTTCATCATCTTTGGCGGTTTGTTAGTCGTGCCAACCTCATGTTCCATCCTTAACAATTCATTCAAGTTTGACATATTCGACATTTTACCGAAACCGGCTCGCTAAAAATGTTTAAAAATTGTCTGAAAACTGTGTATACCAAAATGTACCATGAGACTCGTCTCGACAATACGAATCTAATGATATATAATGGCCGATGCCTTTTTTGGAATTTTCATTCCTTTTTTTGTCCTAAAAATCATACGAGTCTAACCATGCAGTTGGTTTACTTAGATTGTTTACAGGTCTAATTTTGCACCTAAAAACCTTTAAAACAGAATGCGTCAGCTGATTAAAGTTCCACCTTTTCGAGTTGACTCGAAACCATGTCTAATTCGAAACAATATTTTGAAATGGTAATCCGAAATACTCTCCGAAATGGTGATTCGAAACAGTGTCTGAAATGGTCTGAAATAAGTTATCCGAAATGTAATTCAGAATAATGATCCGAAATGGTCCGAAAGGATCCGAAATGAAGCCTATTCAAAATGGTCCGAAATGTTCTAATCCGAAATGCACTCTTATGATCCGAAATGCAATACTTTTGATCCGAAATGCAAAATTTTTATCCAAAATCTGCATTGTTTATCCGAAATTCTTCACTTTAGATCCGAAATACACATTGTTTATCCAAAATCCTTAGCTGATGATCCAAAATACACATTATTGATCTGAAATTCAAGCTAGAAATCTGAAATTCCTTGTTGTTTATCCGAAATGCCTTGCTGTTTATCCGTAAACAGTAGCAAAACCCTAGAATAGCCGTCAAAAAAGTCCAAAAAAGTCCAAAAACCCATGTTTTCTGCAGCAATTGTTTCTGAACCGAGCTAATCAAGAGCCTAATGCTCTGATACCAATTGTAGGTCCCCTAATCCACGGATCTTTCACAAAATCGTCTATCCAAGCTAGAATGCGAAATCCTCTAGATCATATTTAACACAGAAACGAGTAGGAACAGAAATCACTAACAAACCCGATCTTTATTGATTATCTATCAAGTGATTACAATCAATCAAGATCTCCAATTTGTCCAAGCCTCTTGCTATTACGAGTTCTCTTTCTCTCTCTCTAAACTCTTTGTAAAGTGATTATGGTGATTAACTTCAAACCCTAATGCAAAGCCTTGTTTATATAACACAAGTTGCAACATGGGCTAGGGTTCCATTACATGGGCTAGGCCCATTTCACCTACCATTCCCCCATATGTAGGTTTCATTTGTCCCAATCACTCCTAATTCACTAATATAAAGCTAAACCGCTAACCGTTTATTATTCTACCTATTACAAGATATCCAAAGACCAAATCTAAAAGTTGTTGTCATAAATATGCACCAACAGTCTATTTTGGTGAGGTCGTTTCGTTTGTAAAATGTGAGTGTTTTCGTGTTTGTAGAATATCTTCAACCTTAGGAAAGCGTATTTTTTAAATCGAAAAGAATAGTATGGAGTGAGTTTAAGAAGATTCGAGTATTTTCATGTAATATGAGAGAAAAGTCAAATAAGCACAACATGTGGGTTTCTTAACTATAGACTAGGTCAAACATGACAATTTTCCTAATTCACTATAGTTATGGCTCTGATACCAATCTGTCACACACCCTGACCGATGGCAGAACATCAGAGTGATACGAACAAGATTGTTCAAATACAACATAACACTATGATTGTGAAAATAATTTAATAATTCAATTTCATACCATCACTTAAAGTTACATCGTCTTAAAAGGAAAGTACAACATATTGGGAAATAACATAACACCATAATGAGAAAACATAAAATGACATTTTGGATGAGTTTCTAGTTCGCCCGAAGTTGATTTCTTGAGCGTCATCATACATTTCCTGCAACATGTATTAAAGTATTTGTCAACACAAATGATCGGTGAGCATACAAGTTTAGTTTACACAGCATAAGTATAAAAGTGTCTCAAATCCACATGCAATTGTATACTAAGTTATATGAATCATACTAGCTTGCATGAACTATAAATTAAACCAAAGTGTCCACTAACATAATCAATTCATCACAACGATAAGACCGTAAATATTGATATTTAACAATGACCCAAAAACGGGGCGTGTGCTACTCTTATAGCGCTATACATGTTAAGGTAGGCTTACAAAGTTAATGATAGATATCATGCATTTAGTGTGTCCTAGTATGTATAAAAAATTGCATAACAGGTAGCATGTTGATGGATTTGATAATGATACATGTTGCCACCCAAAATGTAAAAAAAAAATGGGTCAAGTATACTCATGGTTTGCGAAGAATTTCCACACAATGTGAGTGATCGGTTTTGAGAGGATGGAACACCAAAGTTACCAGTTTTGATTCTTGAACTTTTTCCCAAAGTTCAAATCTTGGAGATTTGAAAGAGTTTGGAAGTGATTTGTAGGTGGTGCAAGTGTTTGGAAAGTGTTAGGGGTTGCTATTCATAAGAAGGTTAAGTGGTTGGGGTTTATATGATGGTGGTTGTCTAACGCCTCGCTTTTTCGTATTTTCCTTAATTATAAAGTGTAATCGTGTTCCTATTTATGGAAACTTGTATTCGTATCGCATACATACTTCTTTTCCCAGATCTTGTAATCCGAGACTTTGATCGTAATAAATTCATACTTGATATATACTTGTCTTACACGCAATCAATCGTTTAATACATGTTTACATACAAACCGATACTTGTTATACATGCAAATACTCATACATTAATGCTTGCTACTCAAAATACACTTACATACATGTTAAACACATAAAAACTTGACAAAACACCAAGTTCTAGCAAGAAATGAAGGAAAAACCAAGTTCAGGGACTAAAAGTGACAAAAGAAATCAAATAAGTTTCTGGATTAACATGTCTCGTGCCCCGCGACCGTCATCATTTCCCTCTCTCGCGGCCCGCCAGAGGACTTGATTCGCAGTTAGTTGCATCTAGCTCATGGATTGGGCAAATGTGTGTTTCTTACATTTATTACTCACTTAACTCACCCGCCTAACCTCAACTATAAATACCCACCTCCTCTCACACTCACTTCACACCTCAAACACTAATCTCTCTCTCTAAATCTCTCCCAACTCCATCCAAAAAGTTCAAGACTTTCATGTGAGTTCTAACTCACATCTACCTCCCTTCTTTACTCTTTCTTCCTTCTTAATACTTAGAACACCTCTAGGAGTGTTTCCATAGGTTTTCTATGGAAAACCAACATGGAACATCACCATATTTGAGATCACAAGTGTAAGAACCTTCCATTTTAATAAGGGTTTTAACCCACAAGTGTTGTATCCTTCCAAGCTTGTTCTTGAAACAAGACTTGAGTTGGTAGTGTGTGATTACTTGGAAGCCTTGGCTATCTTACCTTCAATCCACCACCTCACTTGATGATTTTGAATATTTTACATCTTTTACTTTTATTTTTAATGTGTTCATAACCATCCTTGTTGTTCTTCTAACAACTTGTGCATTGGTGAACAATACAAAAGAGGTTAAAGGAAGGTTATCCTCCTACCTCCGTGTATGACTTCTATGAACTTCCATGAAAAATATGTTCAACTTATTATGTATACTATATAATATATATACACACACTAACCGAACCCTTGATGATAATCGAACGATTATCTATCATGGTACTAGGTTACATCACCTAAGTACTTAACTTCTCGTTACGATTCTAATGGGTGTCTTAGCCCATGAGAACACATCAACCTGAATGCGTATTATAGTGTCAAACACGAGTATTAAGTCTAGATGATTATTTTCTCGTATACATACTTTTGTACATTTAAAAATTCCCAATCCTCCGTTATCATCCGAATACTTACGCGCTTACATTTTCCTTATGTAGGATAACTTGGCATTCCATCCTTCAAAACTCTTCACAGAAATTACCAATTAGAAGCTTGCAAAACCGTGAGTACACTTGACCCATTTTCCTTTTTACACAATTTGGGTTATAACATATTAACATACAAAATACAAAAATACACACAACATACTTTATACACTCGATCCGTTATACATGCTTATTGTTATGGTTAGATTCATGCTAGATACATACATGCTTCTTGTCATTAACTTAGCTAGCCTGAACTTAACATATATAGCGTTATAGGAGTAGCACACCGCCCGTCAGGGTATTGTTAACTTAAGCTTATTCTTATTCTTAAATAGTCTCGTTACTTTGTGTGACAAGGGACACTTAATTCTTGTGGACACTTGGGTTTGACAATTAGTATTGCATGTTAGCTTACCTTGTATACAATTGCCATGTAGATTTTAGTAAACTCTTTTATACTTATGCTATGTACTTAAACTTGTGTACTCGTAAATTCTTTTGTGTTGAACTATACTTTTAACATGTTGCAGGTTAAGGATGTTGAACATGACGAAAACTTAGTAGGGACGCCATAGAAACACACCTAGAATGTTAGGTTTTTATGTTGTAATGTTATTGAATTTGTTGTATTTGGATTATGTTGTAACTGACTAGTGGTTTATGAAATGAAATGAAATTTTTTAATTTAATATTGTCGCAAATAGTTTTATGATGTCTCGAGAAATCTATTTCGTCTCACTCTGATGTTTCCGCCATCGGTTGGGGTGTGACAGATCGGTATCAGAGCCATAACTATAGGGAATTTGGTAGAATTGCCATGTTCGACCTAGTCTATAGTTTAAGTGACCAACTTCGACCATTGCTTCATGCTTAAAATGTTACTTCTTCCTACCTTGCTTCTTCCTATTTCTTTGGTCTTAATATATACAATGTATCTTTCCTAAGACATTTATAGAATATACATACAGGAAGACTTGAAGACACTCGTATTAGAAACGAGACGACTTCACCAAAATATGTGTGAAACCTACACTTTGGTGAATGACTCTCAATCTGCGTATTTGATTTTTCACGAAATTATGTCATCAAGTTAGGAGTGGTATCCATACCTTGATGGAAAATTTCCATTTCATACTCTAGTGGATCCTTACCAACGAGTCGGAATTCGCTCCTCGTTTGGTTGGTACCAACCACGCTTAGGGAACGATGTTGTCAAGTTAGGGGTGAAACCTGCACCTTGTCAACTAGAACTTCTCGATTTTCGATCTCACAAAAGTTTCGATTTTTTGATCAAATTTGAGACATGCAGTAACTGGAAGGGTAAAATGTCGTTAATCGTTTCTCAATGAGAGCATTTTACCTACAGGCCAAAGCACGTTTCTCTAATTTGAAAGGATCTTCGATTCACTTTGGAATAGTCAACATTTCTCAACCCGAAACACTCCAATGTTTTACTAAGCCTATCTTTTATGTTATCTTAATTTCTATGTGTTTTAATACTTGTTACCTCGATCATTTCGAACTCCATGCACAATTTGCACGCCTTTCGCAATAAAAAACAATAATAATTCCCGCAAACCAACTAAATTTATACTCCTTATACAATCTTACGTGTTTATACTTGTTATGCTTATGTCATCTATGTGAACTCATACGCCTTATGTGATACTTACATGCTCAAACGTGACTTTTATTGTCGATCACCTAGATGTCTTTTTGGCAAAACTCAAGCTGGAGGAATATGTCGAAGTCCAACTCCAACTGGACTATTTTCGTAACAATCACTATATCAAAACTTATACTCAAACCCTTTTATCATTGTTTCAATTTTTCTCATTTATACATAAACCTTGAACCTCATTATTTTATCCAAACAATTTCTCACCCTACAATTTTTTTACGTAACATACACGAAACCCCTAATGATACTTTAAACATTCCTTTCACAATTTTCAAAAACTTTATGAAATGCTACCTATCAACTTAGTTGGTCAAATGAACCTCTTGCCCTCGATTTTCATAACTCGTCCAAAACACACTCACTTTATACTACCATGGTAAAGACATTTTATTTCCAACAAGAAACCAACGAAAAGTTTCTCTCACATACGTATAAGTACTTTGCTAAAAATACTTTTCAAAATTCAAGTTTTACATGAAAATTTTCAAAACACAACTTTCTTGCATCAATATATTAAATAAAAGATTAGCAAGCTCACTATATTACAACCTTTTCAAAACCGCTAATACGCAAATCTAAATCTGAACATACGGGCAAGAAAATTTCATATGTGAATACAAATTTTAAAACAAAAGTAGTATTTCTTTTTACAAACCACATCTTACATCAAAAATTAATACTTTTCTCAATATTCACCCTACATTCAGAATTTTGGTCCTTCATTCCTGACAAACCCGACTTATTTTATTTCAACCAACTCAATGTTTTGACTCAAGCAACCATACACATGTATATCGTCTTACACTTTTTATTTATACAGTCAATATTACATGACAATATTACACATATCACCATTACACTTCGTATTTTACACATTCGCAACTTAATGTTAACTTATATATGCTAAATCCCATTTATTTCACCTATATGCTCGATACTGCATGCTAACATTATACGTATTTGTCTTCAATCATACTTAAAATTTATGCATTTGCACTACTTGGTAGTCATACTTGAAATCTATAAGTAGACATAACCCGAGTGGTTTTGCTTACGTTCGACACACTCATACATACATACATACAATCATGCTTACATACTTGATTTTATACGCTATCATACACACCTTTTGCTTATAATACTAGATGTAACCTGATCCGTACACTACTAGTACAAACTAAGCAGATCATGCACAAACCAAAATAATTGCGGGTGCACACGGGATTATATTGGAAGGTGTTGATACACTTTTGTTACGTCAGTAATTGTACGGTCTTTGTTTGTTGCGTCGTTAAAGTTTTGGTTGTGTCGACCAAATCATGATATCCTCCTATCATGATTTAGTACAACGTTTAGTTTGTTTGTGTTGTAAAACAGTTGCATGTGTGCACACTGTTAAGTTTTGTGTTTCTAATCTTGCTTTCTGTGCAGTATGTCTGTTAGCAGGGTTCCCCGAAGAACCACTTCTTTGTGCGAGTGAATTGTCCTTTGTACGAGTAACTTATTCTTCATGCGAGCCAGTTGCTTGTTCGTACGAGTGACATTCAAGAAGAATCAGTTGCTTTTTCGTACAAGTGACCATTCAAGAAGAACCATTTGGTTATCCATGCGAGTGATCATTCAAGAAGAACCATTTGCTTGTTCATACGAGTAACAATTCATGAAGAACAGTTCTTCATTACAATTGGTTGTTCGTGAGAATAGTCCACGAAGAACCCTTCTTCGTGGACCTATTAGTTGTTCGTGGGAGAGGCCACGAAGAACCTGTTCTTCGTGGGCCTTGCCCTTCTTCATGGCACTGTGACATTCTTCGTGAATGTTATGGGTGTTGGGCCTATATAAACAGACATGCACCTCACAGTTTCAGTAAGGGAGTACAGAGAGAGTGCATAGAGAGATAAGCAGTTTATTCAATAGTGTATGTATTGGGTCTCTCTACAAATCAATATATTGAATATTTGAAGATATATCTTTTGTTATATCCGTTGTGCTCTTGCTTTGGTTTGCATATACACTTGAATTCCGCACTCGTGTGTTTGTTAAACAACAAGGAAGTAGGTTAATCTTGATCCTCCCAGTGGACCTACAGAAGGTGCATGAAAACCATAGTGGGATCTACTGTGTATTGTAACACGGAACGTAACATGACACCGAATAGCAAACCGGATGTAACATGGTGTGAACATGGTGGATACGCCGCTGGTCCTTCCTATATAAGTGTCTATACTATGTTACCCAACTTTCATAAAACGTGCCATGAGAAATTCAGTGATTTCCCGGACCTTGATAAATACATTTGATTCATAACAAACTTTGGTGACCCCACTTCAAAATGATTAGTACTCGATTATCCATGACAAAGCTTCATTCACAAAATCGTTAGCTTTAACCGCTACAACTAGCACTATCATCTCTCAACATTCCATGTTCGCATTTTATCCGATATTCATACCAGTTTTACCCTCACATACACCTACCGAATCGTTCACTACCATATCACGATATTCCCAATGCTTCCCTTAACCTTTCATCCAGACTTTATTTATAGTGAATCAGCCTAAACAGTCAATCTATTTTTGTAAACGTCCCCACCGGCTCAATCTTGTCAAATGTTCTGTTTCTTTAAAACTCTCTTCCACTATTATCTACACGCAAACTGCAACTAGTCGGTCTATTACCGCCAAAACCTTTTAGAAACCATAAATATTTACCATCCTAGCTCTCTCCAATAAATATTTTCTACAATAAGTGATTTTACTAATACGCCTTAGAACTGACAAAACTTATCTTACAACTTACGATGCGGACTGCTTATTTTAATCAAAATACATCCTTATGAATACTAGAACCTTCCCCTTAGGTCACACTCTTTTAAAATATTCCTCCAATTAGTTGTCCAGACTTAGTCAAGCTCACTTGATTACACACACACATGCACATTTTTACTTATTCTTATACACACTTACGATTGGCGTCTCAAAACACCTTGGTCAAAACAAAGTACTTTCACGAACCTACCGTTTTTATCCTTCAAAATATTGATACATATTTGCATATCTATAAACTTTAAACTTCAAAATCATATTTTTTTTCCAAACGTTTTCACCAAAATGACATCTTTTCCAAAGTCTTCCTCTTGAATAAATTTCGGGACGAAATCTCCTAAAGGAAGGGAGACTGTAACGGATCGCTTTTTTGTATTTTCCTTAATTAGAAAGTGCAATCATGTTCCTATTTATGGAAACTTGTATTCGTATCGCATACGTATTTCTTTTCCCAAATCTTGTAATGCAAGACTTTAATCGTAATAAAACTCATACTTGATATATACTTGTCTTACATGCAATCAATCGTTTAATACATGTTTACATACAAACCGATACTTGTTATACGTGCAGATACTCATACATTCATACTTGCTACTCAAAATATACTTACATACATGTTAAACAATTAAAAACTTGACAAAACACCAAGTTCTAGCACAAAATGAAGGAAAAACCAAGTTCAGGGACTAAAAGTGACAAAAAAATCAAAGAAGTTTCTAGATTAACACGTCTCGCGCCCAGCGACCGTCATCCTTTCCCTCTCTCACGGCCTGCCAGAGGACTTGATCCACAGTTAGTTGCATCTAGCTCATGGATTGGGCAAATGTGTGTTTCTTGCATTTATTACTCACCTAACTCACCCCCCCTAAGTTCAACTATAAATACTCACCTCCTCCCACACTCACTTCACACCTCAAACACTCATCTCTCTCTCTCTCTCTCTAAATCTCTCTCAACTCCATCCAGAAAGTTCACGACTTTCAAGTGAGTTCTAACTCACTTCTACCTCCCTTCTTTACTCTTTCTTCCTTCTTAAAACTTGGAACACTTTCAAGTCCATTTTAATAAAGGTTTTAACCCCCAAGTGCTGTATCCTTCCAAGCTTGTTCTTGAAATAAGACTTGAGTTGGTAGTGTGTGATTACTTGAAAGCTTTGGCTATCCTACCTTCAATCCACCACCTCACTTGATGATTTTGAATATTTTATATCTTTCACTTTTATTTTTAACTTATTCATGACCATCCTTGTTGTTCTTGTGACAACTTGTGCATTGGTGAACAATACGAAAGAGGTTAAAGGGAGGTTATCCTCATATCTCCATGCATGACTTCTATAAACTTCCATGATAAATATGATCTACTTATTATGTATACTATATATATATACACTAACCGAACCCTTGATGATAATCGAATGATTGTCCGTCATGGTACTAGGTTACATCACCTGTTCTTCTTACGATTCTAATGAGTATCTTAACCCATGAGAATACATCAACCCGAATGGGTATTATAGTGTTAAAAACGAGTATTAAGTCTAGGTGATTATTTTCTCGTATACATACTTTGGTACATGTAAAAATTCCCAATCCTACGCTATCATCCGAATACTTACGCGCTTACGTTTTCCTTATGTAGGATAACTCGGCATTCCATCCTTCAAAACTCTTCACAGAAATTACCAAGTGGAAGCTTGCAAAACCGTGAGTACACTTGACCCATTTTCCTTTTTACACAATTTGGGTTGTAACATGTTAACTTACAAAATACACAAATACACAAATACTTTATACACTCGACCGTTATACATGCTTATTGTTATGCTTAGATTCATGCTAGATACATACATGCTTCTTGTCATTAACTTAGCTAGCCTGAACTTAACAAATATAGCGCTATAGGATTAGCACACCGCCCATCAGGGTATTATTAAGCTTAAGCTTATTCTTATTCTTAAATAGTCTCGTTACTTTGTGTGACAAGGGACACTTAATTCTTGTGGACACTTGGGTTTGATAATTAGTATTGCATGCTAGCTTACCTTGTATACAATTGCCATGTGGATTTGGTAAATTCTTTTATACTTATGCTATGTACTTAAACTTGTGTACTCGCCAATGCTTTTGTGTTGAACTATACTTTTAACATGTTGCAGTTAAGGATGTTGAACATGATGAAAACTTAGTAGGACGCCATAGAAGCACACCTAGAATGTTAGGTTTTTATGTTGTAATGTCATTGAATTTGTTGTATTTGGATTTATGTTGTAACTGAACTAGTGGTTTATGAAATGAAACGGAATTTTTTAATTTAATATTGTCGCAAATAGTGTTATGATGTCTCGAGCAATCTATTTCGTCTCACTCTGATGTTTCCACCATCGGTTGGGGTGTGACAGGTTGGGAGGTAGGAGGAGTATTAAATGAGTTAGTTGGGGGTTACAATGTGGCTTTGGGATGTTAAATGAGTTTGGTTGAAGGTTAGAAGGTGGGTTTGGGGTATTAAATGAGTTGGTTGGGGTTAAATGTATGCAAACATAATAATAAAACTTATGAAATAACATTCCAAGTAAAATCTCGATGTATGGCTCGGTTTTGAATTAAAAATGCATATTTGTGATTGTTTACATATTATGCAAAAATAATTAGGAAAAAATAATATAAAATATGATTTTTATAATGATCAACTCTCGAATTACAAAGGATTGAAATAAGAATTCGAATTACAATAAAATGGAAAAGAATGAAATAATTACGGAAAGTTACAATGTCCTAGCGGACCGTAAGACATAGGGTCTTGCGATCTGCAAGACACCCGGATCATTATTTTTTTTGTTCGCTGAGACCCTTTACGGACCATAAGACATAGAGTCTTGAAGTCCGCAAGGGCTGCTGAAAGTGCATAATTCTATTTCTTTTCTTAATTTTTCGGTGCACCACTTCACGCTCTCGTATCTTCTTCCTGATTTTTTTTTGTTTTCTCCTTAAACTTGACCAATTCCTGCAAATTTACATATTAACCAAATCAGTATCTGAAACCCAGAAAAACCGTATATTAACAACTCAAAGTATAGTGAATTTGATAAGTAAAATGTATATAAATCTAAGCATATCAAGCTCGGTGCAAGCTAGTAACCCAAATGTCAGAGTAATAAATAATCTCGATCTACAAGTGTCCTAAATCAAATACGATACTAAGGTCTAAATGTGAGTCTACCCCACAAGTCTTTCACCAAACTTGCTTAGACATGAGATATTAACATTTTTATGAACAATGTTTGTATGTTACTATGTTTTGGTGGGTGATTATCCAAGTGATTACACACACGCATATGTATTATCACACACACACACAGATATATAACACACACACACACACACATACTTGAACAATTACCAGGACCCCGTCCCTTGTTTCACGAATGAACCCGCTTAATAAATATATTTTTATGCAAAAATATTATAGTTATCCCGTGGAATGACGTTCCACAAAGCATGTAGGTCGACACGACCTAAACTATATAATTAATGTTAAAAGTAACTTCATATATTCCATGTACGATAAATTTTTGAAATTAATATTAATATCTTCAATATTATTTATATATATTTACCAAAAACCCGTTCGTTAACACAAACATTTTACTCATCATTCGTATATACATATAAAAAAGTGAAGATTCATTTTTCTAATTTCTTTTTTCTTCCTCTTGCATATTCTCAGATTTATTATTTTAACATGAATTTTTTTCTTAGGGATAACAATATTACATATACACATGTATACATATAAGCTTATTTATAATTTATCTTAAAATAACTCCTTATATACAACTAACCTTAATTTTTTATCTCTATCTTTATAGCTATACTAGAAATCATTATCATTTTTCTTTTCTTTTCAATTAGATAATATTTTTATCATTGTTTTTTCTTTCTACATTCACAATCATTTTAAAAATTATTAAAAAATTATAAAATGTGAAGAATATTTTTTTCCATATATACTAATAAACAATAACATTTCTCTCTTCTCAACTTTCAATCACTTTATATAATATAAAGACCTAACTTATAAAGAATCCAATATGAATGCTCTTACATACATAAGGTTATTTAAAATATTTAAAATGTATACCACTAAAAAAATAAAGGCATATTAATGTTTACTTGAATCGTTAAAAATCTATTGATTAAGAAGTAGTCAAATCAAGCTATGGATATGTACAACTATATATTTTGGGTTGCTTTTTTTATTTGTGTTAGTCATCTTAAATTTAATTAAACAACTTTTGAAATATATTTTTTTATTAATTATCTAATTAAAATTCTATAAAAAACATTTGTACGGTCTTTGTTTGTTGCGTCTGTAAAGTTTTTGTTGTGTCGACCAAATCAAGATATCCTCCTATCTTGATTTACTATGATGTTTAGTTTGTTTGTGTTGTAAAACAGTTGCATGTGTGCATAGTGTTAAGTTTTGTGTTTCTGATCTTGTTGTGTATGTAGTATGTCTGTTAGCAGGGTTCCCCGAAGAACCACTTCTTTGTGCGAGTGAATTGTCCTTCGTCGAGTTAATTGTTCTTCGTGCGAGCCAGTGCTTATTCATGCGAGCCAGTTGCTTGTTCATACGAGTGACCATTCAAGAAGAACCAGTTGCTTATTCGTACGAGTGACCATTCAAGAAGAACCAGTTGCTTGTTCGTACAGTGACCATTCAAGAAGAACCATTTGCTTTTTCGTGTGAGTCACCATTCAAGAAGAACCATTTTCTTGTTCGTACGAGTGACCATTCACGAAGAACAGTCTTCATTACAACTGGTTGTTCGTGAGAATAGTCCACGAAGAACCCTTCTTCATGGACCTATCAGTTGTTCGTGGGAGAGGCCACCGTAAGAACCTGTTCTTCATGGGCCTTGCCCTTCTTCTTGGCTCTGTGACATTCTTCGTGAATGTTATGGGTGTTGGGCCTATATAAACAAACATGCACCTCATAGTTTCAGTAAGAGAGCACAGAGAGAGTGCATAGAGAGATAAGCAGTTTATTCAATAACTGGGTCTCTCTACAAATCAATATAGTGTATATTTGAAGATATCTTTTGTTATATTGAATGTGCTCTTGCTTTGGTTTGCATATACACTTGGATTCCGCACTCGTGTGTGTGTTAAACAACAAGGAAGTAGGTTAATCTTGATCCTCCAAGTGGACCTACAAGTGGTATCAAAGCTTTGGCTCTTCCTTGTTTAAAACACAGCATAGTGTTGTGTTTGAGCAAGTTGTGAAGCTTCCTGGAAGTGTTCTTGGACTTCAAACAAGAAACTTAAGTTTTTACAAGAAAAGTGGTTAAAACTTAGGTAAAACTTGTTGTTTTCAGAAAATATTTATAAAACGTTGTTAATATACATGGAGACATGTTAGAATACGGTTTTTCTTGAAATTTTCTATCAGAGTTTAGTTCGACATATTTTCCGGTGAAGCACTTGTCGGAAAAATCACCGGAATATTCCTTGAGTGTTGACTGAATCTTAAGATTTGACTGAAAAGGTGTTTTTGGAATGTTTGTTTTTTCAACCAAATCTTCTAAATAACTGCCAACTTTCAAAAAAACTCAGAAACAAGATTCGATACAAAAGGAAACTTCTCACCAACTAATTCACGAACTATCCCCCTGTGAAACTCCCCCCTTGCGAAAAACCCCCTTGCAAAAAAAAACCCTACGAAACCCCCCCCCCCCGAATCAATGCTTCTTCGTATGAAGCAGGGTGGTTATTCGTACAAATCAGTGCTTCTTCATACGAATCAGTGGTTATTCTTACGAATCATTGGTTCCTCGTACGAACCACTAGTTCCTCGTACGAACCACTGGTTCTTGATGACTTCTTTGGTTTTTTGTGACACCTGGGGTTGTTCGTGGTAGTAGTTTTTCATGACAAGTTTTTCGTAAGAACTGATGCTTCGTGGTTTTTGAGATTGTGAACTTTAATAGAAGACTTCTATTTCAAGTTAATACTTGGAATTTTGAATTTTTAAGCTGATTTTTATAAACAAATAAGCAAAATGGGTACTAATCCTTGGGATTGGGGTTCAGTTCAAGTACAAGCCAAGATGCATCACAATATAGCTCCGCAACCTCATGGGTACAACTTTTAATGCCTCCATAAATGGCCATGATTACCGCTAATCAATGGGCATGTGTTACGAATAAAATCAAAGCGTTCAAACTGTTCTCATTAGCGAGAGTGAAACTGGAGGTAAGAACCGTCCACCAAAGTTGAATCATATGAACGATTATCCTTCATCGAGAGTGAAACACTAAGTGATATTTATCATCAATTTATGTATTGTACCACTACGAAGACTTTGTGGGACACTTTGGAATCAAGAGGGGAAGGAAATGCAACAACGAGAAGATTCGACATGATCTATTAAAGAAAGAGTTTGAAGGGTTTCTGTTTATGGGGAGTGAAACACTAAGTGATATGACAACTCGTTTCTATCATTTGCTTAGTGAGATGTACTCATAAGGTTAACGCATCATCACAGGAGATTGTTATGTGTTTTGCTGATGCTTTAACACCTAAGTGGAGTTAATTTATTGAATTGCTAAAACATACCGGTGTTTTGGATGTAATCAGCATTTACGAATTCGTTTAGAAACTTGAAAAAAAAATGAAGAAGAAATTCCTAAAGCAAAACGAATTCCAGTTCCACAAAACCCATAGATGTATTTTGGAGGCATTAACACATGTATAAGTACAAATCAACAACCGAAGCTTCAAACAACATTTGTGTCAAATGCAAATCCTTTTCTGCTGCAAGTTCAACCAGATCAGTCTGTTGGTTCAAGTGCTCAAGACTATGGACAAGCTTTTGATCCAAAAGCTTTTCTTCCTCAACCACAATTGTTACACTATAAGTTCCACAACAAGCTTTCTATGGTAAAATCTTTCAACCCTAACACTGTCAAACTCGATACATCACACCTTTCTAAGGTGAGTGTGGAAGTTGCCCGGGAACACGTGGAGCTTCTAAACACTTTGGTGAGTTCTTACTACGGATTAGTAGCTGGAAAAATTGGTAACATCAAGACTGTGCACAAATTGATAAGGAGGAGATGGAGTTGATTGATATCAAATGGGCGTTTGCAAGTGTAGTGAGAAGGGCAAAAGATTTTATGGAGAAAACGGGAAGAACTAATCTGGAGAGCAACAAGGATACTCCATACGGTTTTGACGAAAGGAAGGTTACTTGTTTCAACTATAGAGAAAAGGGGCATTTTAAAAGAGAATGCACGAAGCCTCCACAGCAAGGGAATCAATATCCTTTCAACAGAAATCAAGTTACTAACAACGAAAGAGCAATGGTTCCCGCAAACAATTCCAACCGAGCTTTGATTGTTCAAGTAGATGAAAGCTGTGATTGGTATGTTCAATTGGGAAATAGTGGTGGAGGAGGAACTGCATACTATGCCGAAATTGCAAATAATGATAACGATGGAGAATCGTCCAGAAATGATGATAGTTCATGGGATAGCAGCAGTTTAGATGAAGCAGAATCAACTTCGAGTGAAGATTGATCTAAAGATGTTAATGCTGAAGTAGTTGATGTGATTACTGAAACTGAATCGACGGATAGCGACGAAGCAGATTTAGAGCATGAAACTGAAGGTTATCTGATGAATTTTCTAAGCATCTCTCATCAATCGGCTCGTCCACTCTTCGTGCAGCATTCATGGCCTATTTAGATTGCCAATCCAGTCAGGTAAGTTCTGATAAACCTATTGTGTCTAAGTGTTTTGAATGTATAGTTTTAAAAGACAAATACTTAGAACTTGAAGGTAAATATGATCACACGAAGAAACATCATCAGAGTTTAATTGTAGATCTGACAAAGTGCCCTAAGGCAAACACAACTCTTAAGAAAAACAAAAAGGAATTTAAAGCAACAATTAAAACCTTAAAGAAATATGTTTCTAAATTAACAAAGAATGTCTTGAGAAAACAAACAACCATTAACAATTATATTAACATGCTTGAAAACACGAAAAAGGAGTTAGCATGTGCAAAGTGTGAACATGATGCAATCAAACTCTAGTTGGACAGTTACTCCAACTCAAGATATCTTTTGGATCACATCATCGATGTTCAAAAGAAGAAAGGTGATGTTAAAATGCATTGGTTATCAGGTTTGTCCTCCTCCAGTTAGGCACAATTACACCAAAATGCTAAATGACGAAGGTATGCCATAGTTTGAACCCACCGTTCCATTGGATCTAGCAGAATTTACAACTGGTATAGGGTTCACTAAGAGCACATCTTCAAGTCAAGATCAATCGGATGATGTCAATGACTCAAAGTATATGAATGATCAAAATCCTCCCATTATTCAGGATTATGATAGTTCGATGACGATTCGGATTAGGACAAACCTAAGCAGTCAGATATGATAACAAAAGAGGAAAATATACCTCTCGAAAATCACATTCTATGTGATCCTCCAGCGAAACCGTGTGTGACTGCCCATGTCAAGATTGCTGAAGCTCATGTTGAAACTTGTGAAAGCATGAACTTGCTTTATACGTTGATTGGTTCCGACAAAGTTTACTCAAACGAAGATTTTCCCATCAAAAATGTCAATCAATCTTGATTGATAAAGTTTTCAAGGATTCTACTAGTAAGTTTTTGGGTAATTCGAGCCTAAGAGTTGTAGTAACTCAGTGTGCTCCTCTCCTAAAATCTGAAGTTAGAAAGAAATACGAAAATAAAAAATTGAAACCTCAAAACAATCAACGAAAGCAAAATCACGCTAACCAAGGAAATGGAAAAAGCAAACAGAGCGAAAACAAGAAGAAATTTCAAAATGTGAACTTCGTGAAATCCTGAGGGACTGATAAAATTGAATCTTTTGAAAACAAATCCAACACAGATTTTGTTAAACAAAATAAAATCTTGAAGAGAAACCGTTAAAACAACTACACACAACACACAAATTGTTGTGATGTAGGACCAAGTACCTCAAGATCACGAAGTTCATCATCAAGCTATCACATTTATAATACTCCAAGGTTTGTTGAGTGGAGATCATGCTTTGAGTGTGGTGAGTATGGCCACATTGTCAAAAACTGTCCATATCTCACAAAGGGAAAAGCAAAAAATTAATGCGCCCCGTGGTAAACGTTTCCATACCAAATCTGTTTCGCCAAAACAGGACCCTCGTCTTGTTAAACAACAAGAAATGAAACAGAGAAAGAAACAACAAAAAGATATTGAAAAGGCTTTAAAACTGGAAGTTGTCCAAACACAATCGGTAAAACCAAATGTTAAAATTGAGAAACAAAAACGGATTTGAAACCAAGACCGGTAATTGTTTCAAGGGGAGCACAATCCATTCTGACTAATCGGGACAACGAAGTTCCAATTCTCGATGATGTCGGATGACCCAAGTCAATGAAGGCTTGGGTCCCCATCTCTAACTAATCTTTAATGAGTGTGCAGGATGTTCCAGGAGGAACTATTGACAATCATAGAAGTGTTGATAGTGGAGCATTCAGGCAGAAGATCGGCGACATGCGGCTCCAAAACATCGTTATATCCAGGAGTTGTTGCCTTTGTTGGAGAGAAAGAGAAGATAATGTCCGATGAGTGAAGAAAATTCGGTGAATAAAGTTGATAACGTCGATAAGATGAAAAACGACCAACAATTTGTTTGTTTAAGGCTTGGAACCTATCCATGGGATAGGTTCAATCGAAATGTACGCGCCTGCAGCATGTTAGAAGATTATCGAAGATTCATGTCTTATATCTTCCACAAGAAGTTCAAAGCTTACAAGAGGATCGTGCAATATACATTTCTCCACGGTTGTGATTGAAGAAAATGTGTTTGGTTGAACAAACCAACCGGGTGTGCAGATGCCTTGGCGTGGATTGAACAGCCGCACACTACTTCTCAGGAGAAAGACGAAGACCTTTGCTGGTGCAAAACATGTGGATAACATCGTGTATGGACCGTCCAAAGATGATATGTACAAGCTTCCCCACATGCTCTCTTGCTTCTTACCAGTCGGACCCGCAGGTTTATGATCTTGTTGCTGTGAAGAGATTTCTCAATTATATGAAGTAGCTGCAAAATCGACCTTGAAATCCACACCGGGAGGATATCCAGTTCGGAGAGCACATAGATTCCTGGCAATACACGTAGCAATTGCAGGATTATAGTTTTAAATTTTCTACTCTCTCCTATCTCTGTCGATATTTAAGCTGCTTTACAGATTTCTAAAATCTCGTACAACACTCCAGACCAAACACATTGATCTCAAATATCACCTCACACGTGATTGTTTCAATACGAAACTCATCAATGTTGTTTTAGTCCACACCGATTACCAATGTGCCAACTCATTTTTTCATAATTTTGATAAATCATTTTTTATTAAATTAATTTTGGTGAAAGGCATCGAGGTAAAATACAAGTTAATCCACATCGGGAAATCATTTTTGTGAATATTTTTCTTGAAGAAAATCTAAAAAGATGTATTTAAAGGTTTAAATTTACTTTTTACATTGTAAGGGGAGTAAATTCCAATCCGAAAAATGAAAAAACATTGAAACGTAAAAAAGAACAACAACAAGAGAAAAACAAAAATGAGTTTCCTTGCAAGCAAAAGAGAAAATGATAGTAAGTTAGTGGTCTGTCAAAACCTCTTTGAACTTAAAATGAAAAATGATAAGTAGCTGTATATTCAATGTATCGGTGGGCTTGCAATCATTTTAAAGTGTGCACATGGCGATAACATAACGGGCTGAAAGCTAGGTGGGAACCATTCATTGGCATATGGTCTTGGTACCGAAATTTTGTTTAATAGTATGCCGAGGTTCTGAGATATGCGGTCTTTATGCTTGTTTATCATCTGGGTATCATGGTTGAATCTTTTACCGAAAAATAACGAGGACGTAAGTCTAGAACTTCCATGATACCATACATACGTGTAAATATTGCATACGACCATCAATAAGTGATGAACATATCACATCCACCCAATCAATAACTAATAATATATCACAGTTTTATGCGGGAGTTAAGTTCGTCTCTTTGTCGGTACGCTGGTACTAACCTATTTACGAACTTACTCATGTTCCCTGCATGCATCTGAAAATCAAGTTCCTCATAAATAAGTGATTTAATCACATAGGGCTTGTTTTTCATGAAAATAAGTGAGTATCTCACATCATATACGTCAAAACAGATGATAAGCAGTATACTCACCGGTAAGACTTTCTCTCTTGCATGTCTTGATACGGGAATGTGTCGTGAGTGGATGAACACCGGTCGGTAAGTATAAATCATACATTAATCGTATCCCCTATCCACGAGTACATCTGATAAATTGAGCTTATGAGGATAACAATACCGATAATTGTTATAGGATACTTATCTAAATGCTAACTAATCGAACAACAAGTGTGTTTTGGCATGACTGTATACTGATATGATTCTCTTACCCTCAAAATTCGCAAAAAGAATGTCTCTAAATATTTATTTATTCCTTTCCGTCTTTACATTTAAAAAATTGAAAAATGTCAAAAAGATTTTAGGTGAGTTTTAATATAAATTTTATAAAAGCGAAAATGATTTTGCTTCTAGTTTATTTATGATTGACCGATGTTGGAACTCGAGTCTATCCTACCTATAATCCGGATTGTAAGCCGGAAAAAAATTTCATCTTTATAAATGGTCGAAGTTGACAAGTTTTGAATGTTAAAGGATTAAAATTGAACAATCTTAAAACTCTTAAAGTATTGTCAGCTGGTAGTTGAATGAGAGTTGGTCTCATGTGTGTCATTTGCTAATTTTGCTTAAAATCAATCCTTCGTGAAATTTTCAAATGACAATTCTCTAAGGTTGATTAAATCCCTAGCGGTTGTTCTCTTTACGCATTTAGCTTTGTTGTGTGTGTGCAGATGTGGCATCCAAGCAAGATAAAGGCAAAGAGAACGAGTTTGAAGAAAAAGTTATGGGAGTAAAGACACAACATGAATGCAAGCCGTGGATCAAGAAGATCAATTCAGAACTGACCACTTAGCAACACCACAAGATATATTCAAGGGGGAGTTTGCTAATGCACCTCCTGACTGTGACACGTGAAGAATCTGAAGATCCGACAGTGTGAAGAACAAACCATCACGAGCAGCATCCAACGGGGAGTTTGTTGATGCATATTTGTGTGGATGCGACTCAGTTCGTTTGGTTTCGACTCAGTTCGGTATTCACTCCGAAAGCTCATGGTCTAAAGCAGGCCATTAGAAATGAAGACCGAAGACCAAGCAACAGTGAGGGGGAGTTTGTTGATACACTTTTGTGTCTGTCGCTTGTTCTTAGTCACGTCGGTAATTGTACGGTCTTTGTTTGTTGCGTCTGTAAAGTTTTGGTTGTGTCGACCAAATCAAGATATCCTCCTATCTTGATTTAGTACAACGTTTAGTTTGTTTGTGTTGTAAAACAGTTTCATGTGTGCACACTGTTAAGTTTTGTGTTTCTGATCTTGTTGTGTGTGCAGTATGTCTGTTAGCAGGGTTCCCCGAAGAACCGCTTCTTCATGCGAGTGAATTGTCCTTCGTAAGAGTAAATTGTTCTTCGTGCGAGCCAGTTGCTTGTTCATGTGAGCCAGTTACTTATACGTACGAGTGACCATTCAAGAAGAACTAGTTGCTTGTTCGTACGAGTGACCATTCAAGAAGAACCAGTTGCTTGTTCGTACGAGTGACCATTCAAGAAGAACCATTTGCTTGTGCAAGTGACCATTCAAGAAGAACCATTTGCTTGTTCGTACAAGTGACCATTCACGAAGAACAGTTCTTCATTACAACTGGTTGTTCGTGATAATAGTCCACGAAGAACCCTTCTTCGTGGACCTATTAGTTGTTCGTGGGAGAGGCCATGAAGAACCTGCTCTTCGTGGCACTGTGACATTCTTCGTGAATGTTATGGGTGTTGGGCCTATATAAACAGACATGCACCTCATAGTTTCAATAAGAAAGCACAGAGAGAGTGCATAGAGAGATAAGCAGTTTATTCAATAGTGTATGTATTGGGTCTCTCTACAAATCAATATAGTGAATATTTGAAGATATATCTTTTGTTATATTGGTTGTGCTCTTGCTTTGGTTTGCATATACACTTGGATTCCACACTCGTGTGTGTGTTAAACAACAAGGAAGTAGGTTAATCTTGATCCTCCCAGTGGACCTACAGAAGGTGCATGAAAACCATAGTGGGTTCTACTGTGTATCGTAACACGGAACGTAACATGACACCAAATAGCGAAACGGATGTAACATGGTGTGAACATGGTGGAGACGCCGCTGGTACTCCCTATATATAAGTGTCCCTACTATGTTACCCAACTATCATAAAACGTGCCATGAGAAATTTAGTGATTTCCCAGACCTTGATAAATACATTTGATTCATAACAAACTTTGGTGACCCGACTTCGAAATGATTAGTACTCGATTATCCATGACAAAGCTTCATTCACAAAATCGTTAGCTTTAACCGCTACAACTATCACTAGCATCTCTCAACATTCCATGTTCGCATTTTATCCGATATTCATACCAATTTTACCCTCGCATACACCTACAGAATCGTTCGCTACCATATCACGATATTCCCAATTCTTCCCTTAACCTTTCATCCAAACTTTATTTATAGTGAATCAGCCTAAACATTCAATCTATTTTTGTAAACGTCCCCACCGGCTCAATCTTGTCAAATCATCGGTTTCTTTAAAACTCTCTTCCACTCTTATCTACACGCACACTGCAACTAGTCGGTCTATTACCGCCAAAACCTTTTAGAAACCATAAATATTTACCATCCTAGCTCTCTCCAATAAACATTTTCTACAACAAGTGATTTTACTAATACGCCTTATAAAACTGACAAAACTTATCTTACAACTTACGATGCGGACTGCTTATTTTAATCAAAATACATCCTTATGCATACTAAAACCTTCCCCTTAGGTCACACTCTTTTAAAATATTCCTTCCAATTAGTTGTCCAGACTTAGTCAAGCTCACTTGATTACACACACATGCATATTTTTACTTATTCTTATACACACTTACGATTGATGTCTCAAAACACCTTAGTCAAAACAAAGTACTTTCACGAACCTACCGTTTTTATCCTTCAAAATTTTGATACATATTTGCAAATCTATAAACTTTAAACTTCAAAATCATATTTTTTTCCAAACGTTTTCACCAAAATGACAACTTTTCCAAAGTCTTCCTCTTGAATAAATTTCGGGACGAAATTTCCTAAAGGAAGGGAGACTGTAACGCCTCGCTTTTTCGTATTTTCCTTAATTAGAAGTGCAATCATGTTCCTATTTATGGAAACTTGTATTCATATCGCATACGTATTTCTTTTCTCAAATCTTGTAATCCAAGACTTTGATCGTAATAAAACTCATACCTGATATATACTTGTCTTACATGCAATCAATCGTTTAATACATGTTTACATACAAACCGATACTTTTTATACGTGCAGATACTCGTACATTCATACTTGCTACCCAAAATATACTTACATACATGTTAAACACTTAAAAACTTGACAAAACACCAAGTTCTAGCACAAAATGAAGGAAAAATCAAGTTCAGGGACTAAAAGTGACAAAAAAATCAAAGAAGTTTCTAGATTAACACGTCTCGCGCCCAGCGACCGTCATCCTTTCCCTCTCTCGCGGCCTGCCAGAGGACTTGATCCACAGTTAGTTGCATCTAGCTCATGGATTGGGCATATGTGCGTTTCTTGCATTTATTACTCACCTAACTCACCCCCCTAAGCTCAACTATAAATACCCACCTCCTCCCACACTCATTTCACACCTTAAACACTCATCTCTCTCTCTCTCTAAATCTCTCTCAACTCCATCCAGAAAGTTCACGACTTTCAAGTGAGTTCTAACTCACTTCTACCTCCCTTCTTTACTCTTTCTTCCTTCTTAAAACTTGGAACACTTTCAAGTCCATTTTAATAAGGCTTTTAACCCACAAGTGTTGTATCCTTCCAAGCTTGTTCTTGAAACAAGACTTGACTTGGTAGTGTGTGATTACTTGAAAGCCTTGGCTATCCTACCTTCAATCCACCATCTCACTTGATGATTTTGAATATTTTATATCATTCACTTTTATTTTTAACTTATTCATGACCATCCTTGTTGTTCTTGTGACAACTTGTGCATTGGTGAACAATACGAAAGAGGTTAAAGAGAGGTTATCCTCATACCTCCATGCATGACTTCTATGAACTTCCATGATAAATATGATCTACTTATTATGCATACTATATATATATATATACACTAACCGAACCCTTGATGATAATCGAATGATTGCCCATCATGGTACTAGGTTACATCACCTGTTCTTCTTACGATTCTAATGAGTAACTCAACCCATGAGAATACATCAACCCGAATGGGTATTATAGTGTCAAAAACGAGTATTAAGTCTAGGTGATTATTTTCTCGTATACATACTTTGGTACATGTAAAAATTCCCAATCCTACGCTATCATCCGAATACTTACGCGCTTACGTTTTCCTTATGTAGGATAACTCGGCATTCCATCCTTCAAAACTCTTCACAAAAATTACCAAGTGGAAGCTTGCAAAACCGTGAGTACACTTGACCCATTTTCCTTTTTTACACAATTTGGGTTGTAACATGTTAACTTACAAAATACACAAATACACAACATACTTTATACACTCGACCGTTATACATGCTTATTGTTATGCTTAGATTCATGCTAGATACATACATGCTTCTTGTCATTAACTTAGCTAGCCCGAACTTAACATATATAGCTCTATAGGAGTAGCACACCACCCGTCATGGTATTGGTAAGCTTAAGCTTATTCTTATTCTTAAATAGTCTCGTTACTTTGTGTGACAAGGGACACTTAATTCTTGTGGACACTTGGGTTTGACAATTAGTAATGATGCTAGCTTACCTTGTATACAATTGGATTTGAGTAAACTCTTTTATACTTATGCTATGTACTTAAACTTGTGTACTCGCCAATGCTTTTGTGTTGAACTATACTTTTAACATGTTGCAAGTTAAGGATGTTGAACATGACGAAAACTTAGTAGGGACGCCATAGAAGCACACCTAGAATGTTAGGTTTTTATGTTGTAATGTCATTGAATTTGTTGTATTTGGATTTATGTTGTAACTGACTAGTGGTTTATGAAATGAAATGGAATTTTTTAATTTAATATTATCACAAATAGTGTTATGATGTCTCGAGCAATCTATTTCGTCTCACTCTGATGTTTCCACCATCGGTTGGGTGTGACAGGTTGGGAGTTAGGAGGAGTATTAAATGAGTTGGTTGGGGGTTACAATGTGGCTTTGGGATGTTAAATGAGTTTGGTTGAAGGTTAGAAGGTAGGTTTGGGGTATTAAATGAGTTGGTTGGGGTTAAATGTATGCAAACATAATAATAAAACTTATGAAATAACATTCCAAATAAAATCTCGATGTATGGCTCGGTTTTAAATTAAAAATGCGTATTTGTGATTGTTTACATATTATGCAAGAATAATTAGGCAAAAATAATATAAAATATGATTTCCATAATGATCAACTCTCGAATTACAAAGGATTGAAATAAGAATTCGAATTACAATAAAATGGAGAAGAATGAAATAATTCCGGAACGTTACAATTGTCACACCCTGACCCGCAGCGGAAAAAGGTGAGCGGGGCATGATTGGGTTATCATCAAAGCTCATGACATTTATTATAATGTTTCATATTTATTATTTCAATTTAATAGAAGTCATACAATCATATCAAACAAATACAACATGTTCAATTCATCCTTCTAAACTTCATTATTTTTCTTCTAAGGCAATTTCCTATTTTGTCCTTGCTTCATCCTGTTCACCTGTATCATATGTAAAAATGGTTTTTGGATCAACAAAAAGTTGGCAAGTGAACCTTGTTAGAAAACAGTTATTATTTATTTCTGGTTGTAATTAATATGGAAAAATCGTGCAATATTCATATATGAACAAATGTAAATAAACATACAATAACATCAATTGGCATACAACAACAAACCATTAACATACGATATCAAACCACAACAAACAATAACATACATTAACAAACCAACAGCATACATTAACAACAATTAATAACATACATTAACAAATCAACAGCATACAATAACATATCAACAGGCATAAATAAATAACATAAATAAACTGTGCGATCAAGGCTCAATCAAACGGAGCCGATCGTATTGCATGTACTAAAAATGAAAAATGTTTGTGCGATCAAGGCTCAATCAAACGGAGCCGATCATATTGCATGTACTGAAAATGAAAAATGTCTGTGCGATCAAGGCTCAATCAAACGGAGCCGATCGTATGTTGGCACGCCAGGTTCACGCTCATAATGTAATGGGGAACATGCTCAACGCTCATAATGTAATGGGGAGCGGCGGCCTATGAAATTGCATGTACTTGAAAATAATAAATTTAATCTAAACAATAATCACACAAACAGTTTATACAAACTGAATACACATTTATTCATGATATGATGTATGCACAATGATTTAAATATAGTAAATAGTAAGACACATGATACACCCCAAAAACGTGATTTAAACGGGGAATTTGTAGAGATTCACTCACAGTGGGTGCGTTCGGGAATAATGATGAGTGCGCACGAGTTTAGAGGATTGATCGTGAGGAAATAATTAACCTAATTAATAAAGGAAGTAAGGTAAATAAATGGATTTTATTAACAATTTTAATAGGATTTTTGAATATATTTTTGTGAGTTTTAGGCTATTTTCTAGCTTTAAAAATGTTATTTTTAAGTATTTTTAATTGGTTTTTAAATAAAATAAATAAATAAAAATAATAAAAAAATGTTGACTTTTTGACCGTTGACCGTTGACTTGTTGACCGGTTTTATTGTGTAAGTGTATGCGCCGGGTGAGGCTCGAACCCGAGACCTCCCGTTCGCGTGCACGCAGCTCTACCAACTAAGCTACGTGTCTAACCCGAAATATTTATGTTTTTAATTAAATTTATATACTAATTAGATTAATCCGAAAATCATTTATTTTTAAAAAGATTTTAACATAACGACTCTGTGCGCTCCACAGATCTCGAACCCGGGACGTGTGGTTTAGTTTGGCACACAGTCCACCGCTGGACTGTGTGTCTATCTTGGTAAATATCCTAGTTTTTATTATACTTAACATATAGCGGAGCTAACCCGGTTCAGTTTTAAACAAAAAGGCATTTTATTACTGCAAAGGTGTGTATCAAGAATCGAACTCGGGACGTGTATGTTTTTTATTTGCACACAATCCACCGCTGGACTGTGTGTCTAACCCGTTTATAATTCCGATTTTAATTAATCTTATGTCATATCTGAACTCGTCTTCTTCGTTCAAAACACAGACATCAGTCAAAGCAACTGATACTTGATTAATTCGGTTAATGAACAAGATGAACAATTGGAAAGTATTGAATCGAAGAGTTTGGGGAAAGAAAATACCGAACAGATCGTCTTCTTCAGAAAATCCGGCGAAGCTCGTCGGCTCTGTTCTGGTGACTTTCGACTGTTAGAGTTAATTAGCAGTTTAGAGGGATTAGATGTGAAACTGAACTAATGAGTAATGATTATCAGTAGATTACATGATCATACCGGTTATCAGTGTGATTCTGAAACTTTCAGAAATTTTCCGGCGAAAACAGAAAAATCCGGCAATGTCGTCTGGGGTTGATTCTGAGCGATGAAATGGTGTTAGAATTCGTCTTATAATGGAATGAAACAGAAATATCGAGATAATTACCGTGTAGATGAAAGTCCCGGTTTTCCGGCGACTTGCAGAGAATTCCGGCGAGTGCAATTTCTTGCGACAGTGGTTCTTCAGAGGTTTAAGGTGAGTGGGATTGATGTCAGTATGAGTCCTATGATCTTATTTTTGGTAAAAAGAAAAGATGGGTTGATTTCGGTTTTCCGGCGAAACTTTCCAGTCATTCACAGAGAATTCCGGCGACTTCCGGCGAAGCTTTCTGAGCAAAATGTTGAGTGTGTTTGATAGAATTCGCGAGCCTAACTGATGAACAAGGTACAAATCCCGGAATTGAATTGTATTTTCGGTTTCAATAAAAATTTAAGGCAAATGAATGGAATTGATGGTTTTGTTTCGGTTATAACCGATATGACAGTAAGTGCGTCCGTTATGACAAAAGAAAAACGTCAATAATTGACGAATTCGTCGGAATTTCCGGCGAAAGCGGATTTAGGCGTGCTGTGCACTGGGTTTTGATTTCCAGACTGATTTATGTATTAATTGGTTCAATATATTAACAAACATCACAAGTGGCGGAGCGGTTGGAAGTGTGTGTGTTAAATCGTTGCTTGTATCTGGTTGACCCGGTTTCGAAACCCGGCTTCTGCCATTTATTATTAACTCACTATTTTTAATAAATTTTCATAAATAAATTTTATATTCTAATATACTTATTAGTTATGTATCGTTTAAAATTAATTTGGGCATTAAATACGCAACGAAATTTTAGTCTGATTGTTCGGTTGATAAACGAGAGGGTTTGGTAAATCCGGTTTTTGGCGGATGTTACAGTATCCCCTACTTTTAGAAATTTCGTCCCGAAATTTAAGTAGTGGCATATTTGTTTAAAAAGGATGGTGTTTTAATTTGACAAGTACATACTTAGAAGAGTTTAAATTTTGTTTGAGGCGGTAACACTCCTTGTAAGGGTTGAATACCCTGCTATAGGAATCGCTTTTTGTTGCCTAAAGTGTATGAATACGGAACATGGATACACAGAGTTGATCGACTAAGTATGATGTTATGCATATGAGTTTGGGTACGTTTGAAAGATTAGATTATATCCTAAAATAAACTTCTAATACTAAAACCTACATGGAACTTCTCATAACCGCCTGACAATGCCTCTGATCCTCTGGCAAGAATACTTATATATAGGAAGTACCAGCGGCGTATCCACCATATTCTTGTCAAATTTCCATTGGTTTTATCAGTTAGTTATGATTGGTTCTATGATGTGACTCTAGAACACAAATAAACATAAAAACCAATATCTGAGTCCTAATTTTGATAGCATACATGTTGGATTGATGACACAATCCAATTCCTTTAAAGGATGAGATGATATGAATGCTAAATCAGTGAGTATAACACAAACTTCAATCAAGACAATACCAAATCCTACATGGAACTTCTCATAACCGCCTGATAATGCCTCTGATCCTTTGACAAGAATACTTATATATAGGAAGTACCAGCGGCGTATCCACCATATTCTTGTCAAATTTTCATTGGTTTTATCAGTAAGTTATGATTAGTCCTATGCGACTCTAAAACATAAACAAATACAACAACCAGAGCTTGAGTCCTTGAATGATGACAATACCTCTCTCGTTTGTTATGATGGAGAGGTTAGTCTATGTAGAAAATGGAACACAATCCAATTTCTTTAAATGACGAGTCGATATGAATGTTGAACCAGTGAGTGTAAAATAAATTTCATTCATAACATTACGAAATCCTACATGGAACTTCTCATAACCGCCTGATAATGCCTCTGATCCTTTGACAAGAATACTTATATATAGGAAGTACCAGCGGCGTATCCACCATATCCTCGTCAAATTCTCATTGGTTTTATCAGTAAGCTATGATTAGTCCTATGTGACTCTAAAACATAAATAAACACAACAAACAATGCCTGAGTCATAATCCTGATAGTATACATGTTTGAATGATGACAGTCCCTCTCTCGTTTGTTGTGATGGAGAGGTTAGTCTATGTAGAAGTGAGACACAGCCCAACTTCTTTAAATAATGAGATTGAAATACGTTGAGATGTATGATGGTATGAATGTTGAATCAATGGGTGTAAAACAAAACTGAAATAATAATTCGCATTAAGATCCTTGGATAAACTTCCAATTTAAAATTGAGATACGTGAGAATTGAGATAACATAAAGAAAGCATAAAACTAAACAGTTGGAGTTGAATCTTGATTGTTGGTGAAAGGGACTAGTTGCGTGTTTTCGTTTGAACCGTCATTATCTTCAACAGGATTGGCGTTGATGTTGAAAACTCTTCCCCTTGCAAGTGGCCTAGTGATTGGGTTTTCTTGATTTGCCTGGTTAACTGGGTTTGCTTGAGCTTTGGGCGTTTATGATGTTAACCAATTGAGGGCACGTGTTTCTAAAGTGGGTAGGGTCGCCACAATTGAAACAAGCTCGAACATATGGGAATATGGGGTATTGGGGTTGTTGATACATTTGGATCATGTTTTGAGTAGGGGGTGAGGTTGGTTTTGAGAGGTGCGGCAAATTTTGCTCAAATGACCATAGCGTCCACAATTCGCACATAGTCGACAAAGTACGGTAGATGGATGGTGATAAAAACAGGTGTTACATCGAGGGTGGGGTCCAAGGTAAGGTTTCTTATTTGGGTAGGTTGAGTTGGGTGCTACTTGAGTGATTGGGATAGCTTGGAGGGGTACGGCTTGTAAGGCTGGTTGGTTGCGTTGGGTGACAGCGAAAAGTTGCTCGTCTCGTTTTCTCTTAGAAATGGGTTGAGAAGGGGATTCGGTTTGGGTGTAGTCGGAGGTTTCAGTCGATGTTTTATCCTTCTTCTTCTCCTCCTTGAAGTCTTTGTTCTGCATTCGGTTCTCGGTGAGCTCTGTAGCTAACTCCATTGCTGCTTCCAAGGTTGCAGGTGTGGTACTTATTACAGAGTCTTGAATCTTTGAAGGAAGACCTTGAATGTAGTGCTCGATCAAACGGTAGTGGGGAGTGAATAAGTTGGGAACAATTTGATTTAATTCGAGGAATCTCTTGTTGTAGGTAGTGTGGTCACCTTCCTTTTGTTTCAACGAATAGAACTCATCCTCTAATTTCTTGATTTTGCTCCTTGGGCAAAACCGTCTTGTCATGATTTCTTTCAACTCTTCCCAAGTCATAGTCATAGCATCTTCAACCCTCGTTTAGCCTTCTCTGTATTCCACCAAGTAAGTGCTATTCCAAATAAACGACCAGTAGCATATCGCACTTTGCGATCATCGGGGCAATCGCAAGTTAGAAAAATGTTTTCCATTTCTTCAAACCAATAGAGAAGAGCGGTGACACCTTCAGTCCCTTCGTATTTTGTAGGGTCACAGGATTTGAAATGCTTGTAGGTGCATTTAGTAGTATTTGGGGAAGGGTTGACAATATTTTGAACTTCTTGATTGACGGGATTAGCGGTAAGGACTTGTTGGACTTGAATTACAATGTTGGGCATTACGGCAGCCATTTGTTGAGCGATTAGGGTAGCCATGC
The DNA here is from genome assembly GCA_947069175.1 of Scalesia atractyloides. Lineage (NCBI taxonomy): Eukaryota > Viridiplantae > Streptophyta > Magnoliopsida > Asterales > Asteraceae > Scalesia > Scalesia atractyloides. The sequence goes on along the minus strand of CAMTDV010000028.1, from coordinate 22,743,222 downwards.
GCTCGCGGGCTTTTCTTGCTCACATCTTCCTACGAGTGAGACTAGAAGACATCTACAAGGAATACATATCAAGAGTATGAGTTGGATGCTTTTGGGATCATGTGTCGTATTTAGGAATGAACATTTATAAAATAAACATAGCAAAATAAACCTACTACATCCATAGGATGTCTTGGGCTTTGCTCGTAATTGGACCTTGCATGCCGCCATACTTCACCTTCGTAATCACGTGGGCCCCCATGATTACCGGGTTTTTCATATGGTTCGCATGTGTTTGCCTGGTTACGTACACTAAAACCTGGAGAAAATCGAGAAATATGTAACGTATGATATTCGGAATGTGTCCAGGTGTGGACACGGTGACACCTCAAAGTGGGGTTAGTTCGAACGACGTTTGGTGTGGCATGCTTTGGCCTAATAGGTCCTTCGTACTCTCATCGTTAGTCCCCAGGTAGGCAAACTGGTCCGTTATATTGGATTTATACGAATGCCAACCTAGACAGGACGTTCCGACTACCGGTACTTGTACCCTTACAGTTACTACATGCCCGTCGCAGAACTCACTTTGATGAGATTTGAAAAATGAAAATGCGACAAAATCTTGAATAACGGAAGTATGAATATGATTTGAATATGTGAATATTGTAACATGTATGATGAATATGTATGTAAGCATGTATGTCTGACTGCAAGTATAATTCACTATGTATCACAAACTGTAATATTGGAAATGTTTGCACGCATTTGTGTATGTAATAAATATGAAACAAATAAATATCATAAGTTTGCATGTAACCACATAAACAATTAAAATCTAGTCAACTATAGTATAGGCTCTAAGGGTCTAATAACCTATCCTATATCCCTATAGTCATGGCTCTGATACCAATCTGTCACACACCCGACCCGCAGCGGAAAAAGGTGATCGGGGCATGATTGGGTTATCATCAAAGCTCATGACATTTATTATAATGTTTCATATTTATTATTTCAATTTAATAGAAGTCATACAATCATATCAAACAAATACAACATGTTCAATTCATCCTTCTAAACTTCATTATTTTTCTTCTAAGGCAATTTCCTATTTTTTCCTTGCTTCATCCTGTTCACCTGTATCATATGTAAAAATGGTTTTTGGATCAACAAAAAGTTGGCAAGTGAACCTTGTTAGAAAACAGTTATTATTTATTTCTGGTTGAAATTAATATGGAAAAATCGTGCAATATTCATATATGAACAAATGTAAATAAACATACAATAACATCAATTGGCATACAACAACAAACCATTAGCATACGATATCAAACCACAACAAACAATAACATACATTAACAAACCAACAGCATACAATAACAACAATTAATAACATATATTAACAAATCAACAACATACAATAACATATCAACAGGCATAAATAAATAACATAAATAAACTGTGCGATCAAGGCTCAATCAAACGGAGCCGATCGTATTGCATGTACTGAAAATGAAAAATGTCTGTGCGATCAAGGCTCAATCAAATGGAGCCGATCGTATTGCATGTACTGAAAATGAAAAATGTCTGTGCGATCAAGGCTCAATCAAACGGAGCCGATCGTATGTTGGCACGCCAGGTTCACGCTCATAATGTAATGGGGAACATGCTCAACGCTCATAATGTAATGGGGAGCGACGGCCTATGAAATTGCATGTACTTGAAAATAATAAATTTAATCTAAACAATAATCACACAAACAGTTTATACAAACTGAATACACATTTATTCATGATATGATGTATGCACAATGATTTAAATATAGTAAATAGTAAGACACATGATACACCCCAAAAACGTGATTTAAACGGGGAATTTGTAGAGATTCACTCACAGTGGGTGCGTTTGGTGAATGATGATGAGTGCGCACGAGTTTAGAGGATTGATCGTCGAGGAAATAATTAACCTAATTAATAAAGGAAGTAAGGTAAATAAATGGATTTTATTAACAATTTTAATAGGATTTTTGGATATATTTTTGTGAGTTTTAGGCTATTTTCTAGCTTTAAAAATGTTATTTTTAAGTATTTTTAATTGGTTTTTAAATAAAATAAATAAATAAAAATAATAAAAAATGTTGACTTTTTGACCGTTGACTTGACCGTTGACCGTTGACTTGTTGACCGGTTTTATTGTGTAAGTGTATGCGCCGGGTGAGGCTCGAACCCGAGACCTCCCGTTCGCGTGCACGCAGCTCTACCAACTGAGCTACGTGTCTAACCCGAAATATTTCTCTTTTTAATTAAATTTATATACTAATTAGATTAATCCGAAAATCATTTATTTTTAAAAAGATTTTAACATAACGGCTCGGTGCGCTCCATAGGTCTCGAACCCGGGACCTGTGGTTTAGTTTGGCACACCGTCCACCGCTGGACTGTGTGTCTATCTTGGTAAATATCCTAGTTTTTATTATACTTAACATATAGCGGAGTCAACCCGGTTCAGTTTTAAACAAAAAGGCATTTTATTACTGCAAAGGTGTGTATCAAGAATCGAACTCGGGACGTGTATGTTTTTTATTTGCACACAGTCCACCGCTGGACTGTGTGTCTAACCCGTTTATAATTCCGATTTTAATTAATCTTATGTCATATCTGAACTCGTCTTCTCCGTTCAAAACACAGACATCAGTCAAAGCAACTGATACTTGATTAATTCGGTTAATGAACAAGTGAACAATTGGAAAGTATTGAATCGAAGAGTTTGGGGAAAGAAAATACCGAACAGATCGTCTTCTTCAGAAAATCCGGCGAAGCTCGTCGGCTCTGTTCTGGTGACTTTCGACTGTTAGAGTTAATTAGCAGTTTAGAGGGATTAGATGTGAAATTGAACTAATGAGTAATGATTATCAGTAGATTACATGATCATACCGATTATCAGTGTGATTCTGAAACTTTCAGAAATTTGCCGGCGAAAACAGAAAAATCCGGCAATGTCGTCTGGGGTTGATTCTGAGCGATGAAATGGTGTTAGAATTCGTCTTATAATGGAATGAAACAGAAATATCGAGATAATTACCGTGTAGATGAAAGTCCCGGTTTTCCGGCGACTTGCAGAGAATTCCGGCGAGTGCAATTTCTTGCGACAGTGGTTCTTCAGAGGTTTAAGGTGAGTGGGATTGATGTCAGTACGAGTCCTATGATCTTATTTTTGGGTAAAAAGAAAAGATGGGTTGATTTCGGTTTTCCGGCGAAACTTTCCGGTCAATTCACAGAGAATTCCGGCGAAAACCGATATGACAGTAAGTACGTCCGTTATGAATGGAATTGATGGTTTTGTATTTTCGTTTTCAATAAAAATTTAAGGCAAATGAATGGAATTGATGGTTTTGTTTCGGTTATAACCGATATGACAGTAAGTACGTCCGTTATGACAAAAGAAAAACGTCAATAATTGACGAATTCGTCGGAATTTCTGGCGAAAGCGGATTTAGGCGCGCTGTGCACTGGGTTTTGATTTCCAGACTGATTTATGTATTAATTGGTTCAATATATTAACAAACATCACAAGTGGCGGAGCGGTTGGAAGTGTGTGTGTTAAATCGTTACTTGTATCTGGTTGACCCGGGTTCGAAACCCGGGTTCTGCCATTTATTTTTAACTCACTATTTTTAATACATTTTCAAAAATAAATTTTATATTCTAATATACTTATTAGTTATGTATCGTTTAAAATTAATTTGGGCATTAAATACGCAACGAAATTTTTATCTAATTGTTCGGTTGATAAACGGAGCGGGTTTGGTAAATCCGGTTTTTGGCGGATGTTACAACAATGTCCTAGCGGATCGTAAGACATAGGGTCTTGCGGTCTGCAAGACACCCGGATCATTATTTTTTTTATTCGCTGAGACCCTTTACGGACCATAAGACATAGATTCTTGAAGTCCGCAAGGCCCGCTGAAAGTTCACAATTCTATTTCTTTTCTTAATTTTTCGGTGCACCACTTCACGGTCTCGTATCTTCTTCCTGATTTTTTCGTTTTCTCCTTAAACTTGACTATTTTTTCACCAATTCTTGCAAATTTACATATTAACCAAATCAGTATCGGAAACCCGGAAAAACCATATATTAACAACTCAAAGTATAGGGAATTTGATAAGTAAAATGTGTATAAATCTAAGCATATCACGCTCCGTGCAAGCTAGTAACCCAAATGTCAGAGTAATAAATAATCTCGATCTACAAGTGTCCTAAATCAAATACGATACTAAGGTCTAAATGTGAGTCTACCTCACAAGTCTTTCACCAAACTTGCTTAGACATGAGATATTAACATTTTTATGAACAATGTTTGTATGTTACTATGTTTTGGTGGGTGATTATCCAAGTGATTACACACACGCATATGTATTATCACACACACACGGATATATATATATGTATACACACACACATACTTGAACAATTATCGGGACCCCGTCCCTTGTTTAAACCCGTGTCGACGCACGAATGAACTCACTTAATAAATATATTTTTATGCAAAAATTTTATAGTTATCCCGTGGAATGACGTTCCACAAAGCATGTAGGTCGACACAACCTAAACTATATACTTAATGTTAAAAGTAACTACATATATTCCATGTACGATAAATTTTCGAAATTAATATTAATATCTTCAATATTATTTATATATATTTACAAAAAACTGTTCGTTAACACAAACATTTTACTCATCATTCGTGTGATATATATATATATATATATATATATATATATATATAAGTGAAGATTCTTTTTTCTAATTTCTTTTTTCTTGCTCTTGCATATTCTTAGATTTATTATTTCAACATGAATTTTTTCTTAGGAATAACAATATTATATATACACATGTATACATATAAGCTTATTTGTAATTTATCTTAAAATAACTCCTTTTATACAATTAACCTTAATTTTTTATCTCTATCTTTATAACTATACTAAAAATCATTATCATTTTTCTTTTCTTTTCAATTAGATAATATTTTTATATTTTTATCATTATTTTTCTTTCTACATTCACAATCATTTTAAAAATTATTAAAAAATTATAAAATGTGAAGAATATTTTTTTCTATATATACTAATAAACAATAACATTTTCTCTCTTCTCAACTTTCAATTACTTTATATAATATAAAGACCTAAATCACATTTCTATAAAGAATCCAATATGAATGCTCTTATATACATAAGGTTATTTAAAATATTTAAAATGTATACCACTAAAAAAATAAAGGCATACTAATGTTTACTTGAATCGTTAAAAATCTATTGATTAAGAAGTAGTCAAATCAAGCTATGGATATGTACAACTATATATTTTGGGTTGCTTTTTTTATGTGTGTTAGTCATCTTAAATTTAATTAAACAGCTTTTGAAATATTTTTTTCGTTAATTATCTAATTAAAATTCTATAAAAAACAATGAACCAAAAACGTTTAGATTCTGTTATAGTCATATCACAATTGTATCTTTGGGTTTTCTCTTTCATTTGCTTATAGCATGTGATATCGACCAAGTCTCCGTCGTGACACCATCACAAAGCACAGACAAAAATGACTAACTAATCAATTCTTTCTTTGTTCTTTAATGTATTTTAAGTAATCTTATTTTGTTATGTGTCTTAAGACTTAGGTTATTGTTGTGGGTGTAGAAGGCAAACACAACTTCATCGAAGGATTATATAGGCATTTATGATAAAGTGTTTATATCCATGCACAATCTTAGACAATGGGTGTCATTGTTCATCCAAATATTATAAGTACATACATTACACGCCTTTAAAAATTGCACGTTTGCCTATTAGACATATATCAAAGATATCATCTTTAACCCAAAAAACATCAAATATATCATCTGGTATTGCTTCGGTCTAAAGACACATCCGAATGTATATCAAGCATATTCATAAGAACAAAATATTGTGTGTACCCTAAAGGATCAAGGGTCAAATCTTGAAGTGGACAAGCAGCCTTTGAGGGCTTGAGATCATCTAACACACTCAAGCACTCAGCAACATCTAAATATCCTTAATTTTGGTAATTCGTGATATCCCAAGAAACCACCACCACCCTTTTTTGTCGCCTCTAACAATGAAGTTGCCAAAAAGAAAAAAATAATAGCCCACTCCTACTAACATTGGACCCTATTAAAGAAAACAACCATAAGTGATGGTTCGTGGTGTAGGTATTGTGTTGTTCAAACGGGTTTTGAGTTATTCATGGTGGTTAATTGGTAATAAGATGAAAAAATGTTATGAGCAAATTTCAAATCCCCTTTTACTGAAACTTCGTTTGATATATTAACATGTATTCTAGTCATTGTTTCAAGTATATAAAAATGTTTTATATGTTGGTATATTTTTTTGTCATGAAACCTGTTTATAATTGCATAAGCAAAGATACATACCATACATATATGTGATAAATTACGTTATGCGTATAACCATTACTAGGGAACAATTCAGAAAGCTTATATAATATGGTGGATTTCAAGCAATGGATAGAGCATAAGACTATAGGGAATGTTAAAATGATAAAGTATAAGATATATACAAGTCTTAATATAGTCATGGGATTAATCAGAGTTGAGATCCTATACAAACAATGCTAATTGTAAGAACTGTAACAACAGATCTGAGTCATTGATAGTTTAAATCAAGAGTTGGTATTGATTGCAAATAAAACCTTTATAATTAATACTATTAAGTTAGGGGTATTTTAGTCTTTTAGTTACTTCCCATTAAATATTAATTTTACTAAGTTTTTAAACTAAAATAACTTTTATATACTTCATTATTTTTGAAAAAAAATATACCATAAAATCAAGTATTTTTTTATCTTTAATATGAGTACCATTGCTATATTTTTTTTTATTTATAAAAGTGATGTTTAAAAAAGTTAAAAAAGATGTTTTAATTGTGCTAGCTATGTAGTTGAAATATGCTAGTATGAAAAATGTACCGTGTTGATTTTAAATTTATACGTAAGTTCTTATTTTGTTATGTAATTCTTATGTATTGCTATTTTTTTATTTTGTATCGTTATTGAGAGCCTATTTAGAAATAAACTTGTTTTCTACTAGTTATGTAATAGTATGTGCTATTTACAAAATTAAAAAAAACATGAAATTATGCTAGTATGTAACAGTGTGTGTTGTTTATATAAAAAATTGAAATTGTGCTAGTTATTTAATAGTATCTATTGTTTATAAAATAAAAAAAAAATATGAAAGTGTGCTGATTACGGTGCTGATTACAATGTTATCCTGATTACGGGATGTGCTGACGGTGGTGGTGTGAGATGTTACCGTGGGATGTGCTGATGGTGGTGTTACCGTGCTGATTAAGGTGTTGGTGTTGACGATATGTTGTTTACAGTGTTGACGATGATGCTGATTACGGTGCTGATGATAATGTTGATTACGGTGCTGATTTGATGATGAAGAATACATTAGGAGATTAGGATTTGAATTAATCTTGCATGAATTTAGAGATAATTTAATTATTGTTTTTAATTAGATATAAATTAAAAGGTATAAAAAGTCTAAAATACCATTAAATCTATTTTTTTAACTGATGACATATGTTATTAAACTGTTGATTCTTATAGTTTGTACAAAAGTACTTGTTTGTATATGATCATATACCGGACTAACCGTAGCTAAGACTTAACTAACCAAAGGCTTGATCAAGATCACTTATCTATCTAACCTATTTTATTCTATTCTGTTTGGGAGGTACAAGTTGGGCAGATTCACAAGTGAGAATGTTGACAATTGATCACATATCTAATTTTACTATACTTGGGAAGAGATGGACAAGTTGCAAGAAATACTAAAAAGTGGTGTGGTGTGGTGTGGTGTTCATAAATGCAACCCACATGGTCACGGTGGGTTCTCTTATATATAAAGAAAGAAGCAAGCAAGGAAGGAAGGAAGGAAGGAGGTTTCGGTATGATGTTTTCAGGGGTTGATGAAAATAAATAAAATAAAATAAAATATAGGCATAGTGTAGCACGCGTATGTGAAATGTTTTAATCTAGCTAGGGTTTTGATTTCCCCTTTCTGGTTAGTTAGGGCTGTCAATCTAGACTACAACTCTTCCTTTGATTGTGATTATTCAAAATCACATAATTCTTACTTAACAAGTCAATATTGCTTGAGTTTTCATGTTTCATTAGCCATCGCATTTACTAACCAATTTCACAGAGGTAAACTCAATATTAACTTGCCAACTTGGGTTGGGTAATCATTTCTTCACAAAGGAAAAGTATAAAAAAAAACTCAAAAATCACTTAAATACATTTTCAGTAATACATTACTGATTAGTTATGTGTTATAAACCACATTCATAACATTTGAAGTCGCAATTTACAATGAACTAACACCTGTTGTTGAAAGAAAAGAACATGGTAATTTAAGTATGGTATTTATTCTGGAATCACAAATCTTATGGGAGCCTCATGCCAAACTGATCAACTTTGATTCCATGGTTTAGTTAAAGAAAAATACTAGTGTAACTTTTATTAATCCTTCCTTGCATAGTAAGTATACATATGGTGGGGAGTGTGTTTTAAAACATGCATATTCATTTGTAGTGGATTTGCTTTATCTAAATATGATGATGATTTGGGATATAGTATAGCTTATTGTTGGTGTTGTGTTGGTTGATTAATCTTTACTTTCTGATCAACCAACATGAATCTCTGTTATCATGTATTTGTTATTAACAGATCTTACATGTCTATCAGCATTTTCTACTTTAAGAAATTCGTATGTTAACCATTATCTCCTTGTGTAATGTAGACAAACGCAATGGAGTGTAACAGAGATGAGGCGGTGAGGGCCAAGACTATCGCAGAAAGTAAGATGATGAAGAATGATTTTGAAGGTGGTAGGAAGTTTGCTCTCAAGGCCAAAAAACTCTTTCCTGAACTAGAAAACATGTCCCAGCTGCTAGCTGTTTGTGATGCAGCCCAAAACAATGCTGCTGCGAAGGACCTATATGGAATACTTCAAGTAGATAGCTTAGCTGATGTGGCAACCATCAAGAAACAATACAGAAAACTTGCACTCGTTCTACACCCTGACAAAAACCATTTTCCCGGTGCAGAATCTGCTTTTAAACTCATTGGGGAAGCCAACATGATACTTTCTGATAACGCAAAAAGGAATTTATATGATTACACCTGTAGAAATCCTGCAAAATCTACTTTCCTAAAGCCACAATCTGGGGCTCAAGAGCCACAATCAGATTCGAATGCCCGACCATCATCATCATTCTGGACGTTGTGTCCTTTTCGTAAGAAAAAATACGAGTCTTGCAGAGATCTTGTAAACAAAAGAATCAAGTGTCCAGAGTGCTCAAAATTCGTTATGGCTTTTGATATCGGGGCCTGCAAGCAAAATGTGAACCCGCCCACCTCTTCTCAACAGGAAAAGGCTAAAGTTGATTCCCAAAGTCAGCCCCCTCAATGTACAAAAAAAACTGGGGATGGTGGGAGTACAAGTGTAGAAACTGGTGATATGGGTGGAGAAGCAAATAAAGGACCCAGTGATTCCAATGGTAAATGTTCCAAACAATCTCGCAAAAGGTCGCATAGTGAAGAGGCTGAAAAAAGATGTAGAATGAGGAAATCATCTAGTGATGTCAAAGATGAACAAAAGGAAGTTCCTGAATTGAAGGATGAAAACAATAAATCTGTTTCGGACTCTGAACCTGTGTATGCTAATGTTCCAGATTCAGAATTCAGAAATTTTGATAAAGATAAGGAAGAAGATTGTTTTGCAGTTGACCAAATCTGGGCTGTTTATGATACAATTGACATAATGCCAAGATTCTATGCTCAGATCAGAAAAGTTTATTCATCTGGATTCAGACTACGCATCACTTGGTTAGAAGCTGATCCCGAGGACCCTCTAGAAAGAAAGTGGGCAGAAGAAGGTTTACCCATTACGTGTGGTAAATTTAAGCGTGGGGATTCAGAGGAAACGAACGACCGTCTCATGTTCTCTCATCAGATGGCATTTGAGAAAGGTAGTAAAAGAATTTCTTTTCTCATTTATCCTAGAAAGGGTGAAATCTGGGCTCTTTTTAAGGACTGGGATATTACCAAATGGAGCTCCGACCCGGGAAACCATATGAAATATAAATTTGAGATTGTGGAGATTCTGTGTGATTTTGATAAGGACAACGGCGTTCTTGTTGCTTATATGGTGAAAGTGGAAGGATTTGTGGGCTTGTTTCAGAAGACAAGTCGGGCAAGACTTGCCGAACAGCGGGTCCCATCCAGTGATCTCTTTAGATTTTCTCACCGTATCCCCTCACTAAAATTGACTGGAAACGAGAGAGCAGATGTACCTGTTGGATCTTGGGAGCTTGATACTGCTTCTCTACCAGATGACCTGGACCAATTTTATTTTTCTAATAATGTCAAGGTGAAACCGAGTCAACCACCTGAAAAAAGAGTGAAGTCAACTGGTGTTCAAAACACGATGCCGGCAAAAAGTGAAGAAGATGATGATGTGAACATAGGATTCACAAAAAGTCATCCACCTTCGGATGAGAAAGAAGCAAAGATATCCATTCATAATTTTAGTTTGGACAAACAGAATTGGATATTCAAAGAGGGTCAGATATGGGCACTTGGTAGAAGCAAGAATGAAGATCTTAGATGCTATGCACAGATCAAAAAGATTGAATCAAGCCCACTTAGATTGCATGTAGACCTACTTGAATTATGCAATGATACAGCTAGGCCATATGGATGTGGCATATATAAAGCTGCTGCTGCTTCTACCGGTGGAAAACGCATAAATCAGCGAGATTTATTTTTGTATCTTGTGAAAGCACAACTCAATGGCAGGAACTATTTCAATATATTTCCAAGGAAAAATGAGATTTGGGTTTTATGTAAGGAGCAGGATGTGGATGCTGGTGATTGTGACATTGTTCAAGTCATTGAAAACAATGGAGATATTTTAAAGCTTTTGCCCCTCACACATGTAGGTGGCTACAAATCAGTTTTTAAAGGTGGTCATAGGGTTGTGGAGGTTCCAATTGATGAGTCACACAGGTTCATCTATCAGCTCCCAGCTGTTCGTTTAACGGATGAACAAGATGGTCGATTGAGAGGGTTTTGGGAGCTTGATCTTGCAGAATTTCCAGGTAATTGACTATTCGTATATACATACATACACACACACACACACACGTGTATATAGATAGTAAGATGTGATTGAGAGGCTTTTCTTAGAGCAAAGTTTTATTAAAGCCATTTATATGGGTCCCCATTGATTGTATTGTATTGATGAATGGTCAACGGGTCAAACTGGTAAATGACAGAAATATATTTGTGGGAACGTTGACGGGACCTCCCTGTTTGTTAAAATGTAGTAATCTTTTTTTTTATAAAGTTAAAAAGAACCCAAACATATTAATATATGTTTTAAACTGTTGTTTTATGTCCAGGATTGATCCCTATTTAAGCATTGGGCTTGAAAGAGAGATGAAGGAAGCTTAAAGAAGGTAATTTTGCAAGGTTTGATGGTGGGTTTTGTTTAAGGTAGGAATATGTACATATATTATGTTATCTTTTGTAGGGAAGGATGCAAAGTAAAACTGCTAAAGTTAAAATATAGTAGTAAAAGTGGAACAATGAGTTGTTTACACTTCTATCATCATCTAATTACACCTTATAGGTATTCGGTTTCGTCTTGTGTTTCAAGACAAAGTGTTTGGTTTAGTTCTGATCTAATCAAAAGGGCTAAAACCTGATCCCAATATAGATTGTTTGTTTTTAAGTATATACAAATTTGTTTTTAAAACCAATATAAGAGATCAACACCAATAATACAATTTCAGCTGTATATCTAAAGCTGAATTCACCATTTTTGGTTTCTCTCTCCCATTGTTGTAGCATCAGCCCCTTAAAAGTAATTCTTTTTTTTTAACGGCAAATTTGGATCACTGACGGATGACTAGAGTATCATCGTGTCACGAACAGAACCACCCGATCATATCTATCTCCACTAGGCACCAATTCAGGAGGAAACCCAATAAATGTGGAAAAAACCACCTTGTGGGAAAGGACCTAAATGGTCCCTAAGCCTTATCCCACCACAAAATGCCACTAGATATAATGTCATCATAAATTAAATTAAGTAGACTTTGTTGAGTGACCAAAGAAGCAAGCTGAGCTGAGGTTGGTATACATAAGGATAAAACAAGCAATTGAAACTTTGAATGTTCAATGATCCCTCCTTTGTTGTACTTTGATGGCATTGTTGTTGCCACCGTGGAATTCCATATATTGCTGAACTTGTTACTTCCATGATTACTGCAAGTGTCACTATCTCCTTTGTTTTCTGTCTTGTCTAAATCTTCCTGGTAGTCAAGCCAGCGAAATAAATATTTGAGGCCTTTTTTACAAGCTTCAATGTGGAAAACAGTCTTCACTTGCCTGAACTTGGACTAATGAACTAATAAATTAAAATCAACCAATGAACTAATAAGTTACAAAAAGAAACTATATAGCACTATTTAACAATTTAGCACAACCATTCAATAATTATACATAAAAATCAAGTCTTGGTGCTAAAAATGCCAAAATGATTGTAGTAACTGAGATAGAAATAAATAGTGAAACACGACTTGGTTACTAACCAGGTAACGCTCAATTACAACGTGCCAATGCTTTATTTCTTGGAATATTTCACAGGTTACTTACAATTTTCACTCTTTGACTAAAAATGATTATTCTTTCATCTTCAACAATCAATAAAACAAAAAGAAACAGAGACTATTAGAAAAAGAAAGAATTTGAAGGGATGTCAAAAAAAAAGTCGTGTTCCAAACTTTTTCTAGGGAAGGAAATGGAAAGAAAGGGAGAGAAATCAAAAGAAAAACTTATATTTATTTTCTTCATTTTAAATCCTTCTAAATTGAGAGATTGGAAGAAAATGATTTTTAACACAAAATCTTGACTTTCTTTTCATTTCCTTCGAACTCGATAACACGGTAGTTAATTAAATATCTTAGAGTAAATTACGATTTTTTGGCCCCTGTTGTTGTATATTTTACCCTATTACCCAAAAAGGAATATTTTGACATGTGTACCCCCAACATCATTTTTCTAACCCTTTTGTCCTTTATAACTAACTTCGTCCATTTACTTGATTAAAAACTAGTTATGTGCCCCTCACATGACGGGTATTTATGTCAATTCACCTGTATCACTTGTAAACCCTTGAGTAAGAAACCTTGGCATGGATCATATCTTCAATTTAGCACCCGAGACCCTAACTCCACTTATAATATTCCGTTAAAATATATGCCTTTAAAAACATCGGAAAAGGATATATATCCAAGGGTTAGAATATTTGATATTGTGTAATTCGTCTCTCTCATTTTCTTGTAGTCCTTCTTCCCCAAATCACCCACTCTTCGAATCCCATTTACAACCTACATTAATTTTCTGCAATACTTTCATTAAATTTTGTCTGAACAATTCATTATCATGTTTTTCAAGAGAAGAACAAGTGCACTCTATACACCATATTCACCCTTTAGGCATATATCATCCTATTTCAATTTCTATTGATCATAATTTCATAACAAAACAACTCACACACACAAACCAGTTCACCATTTTTCTAATAATACCACAAATTTTAGGTTTTCTCACGGCGGTATTGCCAATCTGGGACTGCTTGTAATGAGTTTTTTTCAATTTATTACATGGAGTTCAAGATTTATTTTATAGATAATTTGTTAAAAAGTTTATAATGCCACATATGCGTTGTTTTTCCTAGAACGAAATGGTGGATTGAGCAATTAAATCTTTAGATGAGAATTTCACTAGTCTAGAATTAGAAGACGGTGGAGGACGTGGAACATCAACTGTTAACAGTAATTATCTTTCTTTGATCTAGTCGTAATCTTGGCACACATAGTGTCTATTTCGGATGTATAAATACTAGTTGCTTATTGTCTCCTTCAGATGTACCAATAGATGCTTGTGATTGTTTAGTTTCTATTTGAAGAGTTCTTAACAAAGAAACTGATTTAGTTTTTCTGATTTCAGCAAGTGAATCTCTCACTTCTTCATTTGCGCTATTGCAATTATTTTGAATGGTGGAGTTAGGGTTTGGGGGTGCTCAGCCAAAGAAGATTAGATAGGATCGATGCCCTGTTTTTTTTTTTTTTTCAAGTGATAGTAAATGACATAAATGCTTCTCATGCGAGTAGCGTATGACTAATAGGGTTAGTGATTGGGCTAAAATAGCTGGTTAAAAAAAAATATTGAGTGCTCAGATGTCAAAAGAATTTCTTTTGAGTTGATAGGGTAAAACTGAAACAACCACAAAGGTCAAAATCGTAATTTACTCAATATTTTATTTCCACTCACTTTCTTTTCTCTTTTTAATTCATTTTCTCTTCTTTTCTTTCGTTATTAAACTCGGAAATACAGCGATACAGAAACAATTTGAGCATAGTCAAAACATATTCCTTAACTTTCTCAGATTTCAACGTAAACAGATCCAAAATCACATTAAAAAACCAAACTAATTCACAGAAAAAATAAACAAAACACGCAAACTAAGCAGATTGAGAACATTGGAATGTCGACTGTAACATACACACTAACAACGATTTATCCATTTGCTTTTTTGATTTATGTTGTTCCATTGTTTAAAGTGGTGTTTGACGCTTTGATTTCCTTGCTTTCATTCTTCTAGACCTAATTAGCAATCTGGGCTTGCTTGATGATGGAACTACACAGCCAATTGGGAGCCCTTGGGATTTTGGTGCCCAAAACCCTTGCATTATTTCACTTACCCTAGACCGGCCCTAGTGGTCGTTTTGATTTTTCCTCTTGTCTTTTTACTGTGCATTTTTTCCATGATGACGAGTGTTGTTTGTGAATGTCCCTATAGAGAACTCTTAAAACTCCCCCCACCCCCACCCAAAACTGAATACTCACGCAACACTAAGTGTTGTATCGTAAGACACATAGCATCCATCACTATTTAGTAACATTTTCCTGGCCCAATAAAGTTGCACATGCATACTTGAAATCTTACCCACCTATATTACGATACCAATACGACACCGATACCCGCGCATACCAAATTGGACATCCCATGAACCCCCTACCTCGCTGTTTGTAAGTTGTTCGAAATTTTTTAACCATATATATGATGTAGCTTTCGTAGGCTAATAAAAAAACAAGTATTTATGACTTAAATACTTATACTAGTACGGGTAAGTAAGGTCGTCTCCACAGTGAATATGTAGTTAGTGTTTAGTGGAATTATATAATTAATTAACTAAAAAAATAGTTATTAGATTAAGAAGAAGTAACCCTCACCCAAAATCCCGATTGCAAGTTTAACACAAAACTCCATTTCAATTATTTAAACACTACATAGACATGGCCTCAAAATTTATGAATTTGAGTAATGATTAGGGACAGTTTTTAATAACCTACGACCTAATGATCTGCTAAGATATACCATCTACTCACCTAATTACCAACCCGCTATCGATGCAAGAAACCACCAATACGTTTGATAAAACACAAACAGTTCAAATATAAATAACGTTTATCAAATTTAAGCACGCGTGATCATGATATATCAATTGTAACAATCATAAAAAACAGAGTATTTATATAAAAAATTAACAATCGTTCATTCGGGGGAAGTCAGAAAAGGTAACTTCCTCTAAGTTTCAGATTCCAGGTTTACACCAAACTAAGTTGACTGGCGACCACATAGACATGGTGCTGAAAAGTCGGTTAATTTAAGTGGTAATCAGACAGTTCAATTACCTTATTTACTAGTGTGAGTCAACCTACTCTATGTCACCCAACAAATTATTAGGTTTTGTCATCAAACGAACAAGTTGTAAAGCAAGAACTCAAAACACATGCAAATAGTTTAAATAAACCAATACATCAAATTGTTTATAAAATATTGTCAATGTCAAAAACAAATTCAAATATGAATAAAACTTAGAAAGTATTAAACCCTACGAACCGTATACTGAAGAAAGCCACCAAGCCACTCATGCCTTAAACCGCGTAGGGCAAGACTGCCCTTTTGCGAATTGCCTTCTGCACTCTGTCTTGCGTCCAAAAAGAACCCCTCCCCTCAAAATTATGCCGTCCAATCCTTCTTATTCCCTCCGGTCTCCACCGACTTTATGATTTTACTTTGGAGCCCATTCATACGAACAACCTCAGCCCAACAGGTTCTAGAAGTCCACATAATTAACTCATGGAGTTAATTCATCTTTGCACAATTGCACCATTTAATAAGCCCAATCCACGTGATCCATTAATAGCCTTTTTATAATCTTTTCAGTTGATGCTCAAAAAAGCATCCATGTGCAAATGAGAAATCACCTCATGTAGTCATTTAAATTGACAAAATATGTTAAACCACCATTTAATGTTCATTAAAGTATTTTATATCGATTTTATCACATATGCAAACAAACTCTACATCCTCATATAATATCAATTCACCATTTATTGCATGAGTAATTTTTCTTCGTAACTTACAAAATATAAAAACTACTAAAAGACGTGTACTTAACTATAATATTGGTACATCTTTAACATAGTAGTTAATATTAAAGAAAGTGGAGTTTTAGCACTTTCTAAAGTGGTGTTTGGAGAAAAAATGTGCATCATTTTAGTGTTCATTCAAAATAGTATTTTCTTTTATTTTTATTTACTTTTTCATTAATTCATGCATTTATCAGAATAAAATATTAGGAAAAACGGCAAACTTCCTGTCAATGCACATTTCAACGTATCAGTGAGTAATTTTTTTGTTCTTTTATTATATTTTTTATCTTCTTATTTAATTAAACTGTATATTTGTGTTTTTATTTTAGTTTTTCCATTCGTGAGTTTTTTTATTTAATTTATTATTATTACTAGCTCAACTATATTTTATTTTCTATTAGCCATGAATCATCTAAAATATATCTAAGACAATGAAATAAAAAACAAGACAAAGCTAATCAAATATTAAAGTTGACTCATTATCAGTTTCAATCACAAATACAAACAAAATTAAAAATGCCAAATAAAGTTTGTTGGATCTAGTAGACCTCACAAAAGAATAGATGATTGGAAAGCCACAATAGTATACAATCTCTGATAACAAATAAACAGTGATTTGAAGATCCGCCCCTCCCAAAGGCTATCTGCTACTCTAAAGTCTGCCAGGACCAAGGTCTGTTCACAAGATCCGTTGAAGACAAAATCTGCTTAAAACCAAAGGTCTGCCATATAGAACATCTGTTGATGAAGACAAAGTCTGATGAAGCTAAGGTCTGTTATAGATCAACAAATGTTAATGACCAACAAGGATAAAGCTCAACAGAGGATTCTCAACAAATGTTTATCAACAGAGTTTACATGTATTTTCAAAGTAATAATGCTTAGGCTATAGCAGATGTTAGCAATTTGTTAGGCTATTAGATGTTGCTGTCTAGGTGACATCAGCTTAGATTTTTCAGATGTTTCGTTTGTACTATAAATATAACAGTGTCTGTACTGTTATATTCATAACTTTCCATCGTGACATTTTTGCACGAATAAACAGAGAGTGATCAGGCTGAGGGGAAGTTGTAATTCTTCATGCATACGTGAATAATTGAATTTATAAAAGCATGTTGATGAAAGCAATATATTCATTGTTGTGATTGAAAAGTTATTTATTCTGCTGTATATTTCATCTTTGTTTTTCTTCTTCATTATTTTTATCTTAGCTTTCACAACAATCAAACTCAGATCCTAACAATTGGTATCAGAGCTTGGTCAATCAAATTTGATCTAAACAATCATTTTGATATAAACAGATCAGCTCCTACTACTGATATCGTTTGTTCATTAAATTGAAAATAGAGTAAAAGTTTATTTACGTTCAAAAGTATTTTAAACAAAAACCTGTTTGTATAAATGTCTCAAAATGCACAAGATCCACACAACTTGGTACTCTATACAAACCTCTAATGCTTGCCAGATCAGAGTATAACATCTAGCAATGTCGGGTGGATCACATACATGCTCAACTAAACACGGGTTGTTGGAAATCGGTTATCTTCGGACCACATGTCCCGATGGTGCTAAGTGCTAAAGACCCCAAAGTTCTAGTACCAAAAAAGCTGGAAAACTACTGTAAGCAAGATTTTCATAAAATCGAGCTAAATGCCAAGGCATTTAGTATCGTTGCTACGGCTTTGCCGAATGATATCTATGCTGGCCTGTTGCATTGCAACAGTGCTTAAGAGTTATGGGATGTTTGAAAGAACAGTTTGGAGGTACAAAGGAAGTTATCGAAAACAACCGAGAAGTTTTAAACCAACAGTATGAAACATTCTGTCACGTTAAAGGAGAATCATTAACTCAACAATTCGAAAGGTTTAGTTGTCTAATAAGTGAATTAAAACTGGTAAATGTTAGTTATCCTAATTCAACCTTGAATAGCCGATTTCTAACATTATTACCAAATAAATGGGACACTGTAATAAGAAACTCTGTTTGTTTCAAAGAGATGAGTTTAACTCAGCTTCATGTTAGGCTCTTAACCTATGAGAGAGAGCTTAACCAGAAAAAAAAGCTTCAAGAATCAGGAAAAGTTGCTGATGACTATGCTTTTGGTAGTACAACACTTTTTGGTCAAGAGGAAACCCCTGGTGGAAGTAAGGATCAGGGTTATGATCATTTTATTGACATAACTTCTGGTGGAGGATTTCACCCTGACCCTTACTCATCTAATGATGCTTTTGCAGCAAATGGGGAAAACCAAGTTTCTGACAACTTATCTTTTGAGCTAAATGATCTTCAACATTTTGACCCCACTGATTTGGAAGAAGTAGACATTTTGCACCAACTTGCTTTGCTAAGTGTTAGGACTATCAAATTTTACAAAAGAACTGGCGGAAAATTTTCAGGGTTGCATGGAGGGTTGAAAGTTGGGTTGGATAAATCTAAAATCAAGTGTTACAAGTGTAATAGGTTAGGCCATTTTGCTAGAGAGTGTAGAAGCCAAACAATGGTCCTATTGTCACACATCCAAGTCCTAGACCTCAAAACACTGCCCATTATACCCAATATACCCCTGCTCCACACATGCAAAACACTGCTCACTTTTCACACCCTACAATCACTGTAACAGTTTAGTATGTCCAAACCACTGTTCCTCAGATACAGTATGTTCAAACCCCAGTCACTCAGGTTCAAGTGCAACTAGCACCCAAACTGCACAAACCTATGTTCTTGTAAGTCAACAGAGCTTTTTCACACAAGGCTTGTCGATTGGAGCAACGTACCTGAATAACTTGCAGATGAAAATTTTGCCCTTAGTTTCCAATTTTGAAAAGAAACGTGATGATTTTTGCTTTATGGCACTAGAGACAATATTGGAAGGGGTAGAGTTTGAGGAACTGATGTCCAATTCTGATGAGGTTTGTGATAATGTTGAAACAGATGTTTCAGAAGAAAAGGTTGGTGAAGAAGTTGTGAATCCTTTGTCAGACCTATGGAGTCTAGTGTTTGTGAAGGAAAATGTGATTGTGGCATGGTGGCTGCTGCCAAGGTATCATCTCAAGTCTTTAAAGACTTATGTTCTGACAAATGTATCATTGCTTTTAGTAACATTAAAGAGGTGAATGAAAACCAAGAGTGAACAAGCATGCTCATGGTTACAACCACTTGACAGGAAATGGTCCACAACAGATGTTCCAAAAATCTGCTCAAAACTCTGACCATTGTCCTGGACTTGAGGCTGGAATGTTTGTGACCCCATCCAAAGCTATTTTGGATTTGGACACTCTCCAAAACTAATATGTTACTGATGTGCAGGGAGCTTCTATTTGTCTTGATAGTTTATGGTATGTAGATAGTGAAGGCTCCAGGCACATGACAGGATGCAGAGCCCTTCTCAAAGATTTTCTAGCTCATGGAGGGGTGATATATCCTTTGGTAACAACTCAAATGGAAAAGTGTTAGGGTCAGGGACCATCCAAACAGGGAAACTCAAGTTTGAAAATGTCAATCTTATAGAAAACTTAAAATTTAACCTCCTTAGTGTATCTCAAATGATTGACAAAGGCTATGGGTCATTCTTCACTAAGGAAACTTGTAAGATTGTTGGGCCAGATGTGGTGAAAAAGATTGAAACAATCATAGCTGAGAGCAAAACACAGCTTGTTGCTCACAGGAGTGGCAATGTGTATGTGGTAGATATGTTGAAAGATAATCCAATGTCTAATGCTTGTTTGTTCTCAGCTGCCTCTAACAAAGAGAAAAAACTATGGCATAGAAGACTTGGTCATACAAATCTCAAAACTATCACAACATTCTCAAAACAAGGTCTTGTAAGGAACCTTCCACCAAAACAATTCACATGTGATGACATTGTGTTTCCTGTCTAAAAAGTAAACAACATAAAAGTTCATTCAAATCCATTGATGAGTCCAAAACTAGTCAGTGTTTACAATTGTTACACATGGACTTGTTTGGCCCTATTGAAATCATGAGTCTTAAAAAGAAGAGGTATTGTCTTGTCATAATTGATGATTTTCAAGGTTTACATGGACTTACTTTTTGCACTCCAAAGATGAGACTGTAGGTATTTTGTAGGACTTTGTAAGAAAAGTTGAAAAGCAATTTGATCTGCTAGTAAAAACCTTCAGGGGTGACAATGGAACCAAGTTTAAAAAAAAGGAGTTGGATGACTTCTATGTGTCAAAAGGGATTGTAAAGCAGTACAACATCCCAAGGAAACCAGAACAAAATGGGGTGGTTGAAAGGAAGAATATGACTTTGATTGAGACTGCCAGAACAATGCTTGCAGATTTAGGTTTACCATTGTCCTTATGGGCAGAGGCTGTAAACACTGCTTGCTATGTGCAAAACACAGTTTTAATCAACCCTAGACATCAAAAGACTGCTTATAAAATTATGTTCAAAATCAAACCACTGATCTCTTATTTCAAAATCTTTAGCTGCCCATGTTTCATTTAAACTTAAAAGATTCAATTTCAAAATTTGCAGCCAAAGTAGACTGTGGTTATTTTCTGGGATACTCAATTACTGCCAAAGCCTACAAAGTGTTCAACATAAGGACTAGGTGTGTAAAAAAAACTTTGAATGTAAAGTTCAATTAACTTTCTTCTTTAAAATCCCAGCAAATCCTGCTGAATTAATTGATTTAGATAAATCTACATTTGAAGATGTGTCTGTCAAGACTAATAATGTAGGTACACCACAGTTTTCTCATCATGTTTATGGATTTGACATTATGATCCCACAATATAAGGTCACTTCCATCACCAGAGGAACATATGTTCAAAACAACTATCAAAACTCTACCACTGATACATCAATAGTTGTTGATCCTCAAACCTCTGCCACCTCATCCAGTTAATCTACTGTTGACAAAAGTCCATCATCTGAGAACAAAGTCAACCCATTTTTACACCTATTCCACCCATGCATCCACTCCATTCCAAACATATGTTGACTCTTAAAAATTGCCAACAGATGTTAGCTCAGATGATTCTCGTCTGCAGCCTTCACCTCTAAATGCCATCATTCCATACAAGGGAGATCTAATCTACCTTAAAAATCATCCACCAGACCAAGTTATTGGCAATATCAATGAAGGGGTACTCACAAGAAGTCAATCCCAAAACATTTGTCTTTTAGCTGGTTTTCTATCACTCACACAACCTCTCAAGTACCAAGAGGTACTAAAAGACAATAGTTGGGTAGAGGCCATGCAGGAAGAGCTCCAACAGTTCAAGAGACAACAAGTATGGGAACTTGTACCATTTCCTAAGGATGTATGTCCATTTGGCACAAAATGGGTCTTCAAGAACAAAATAGATGAAAGGGACATTGTTGTCAAAAACAAAGCTAGGCTTGTGGTTCAAGGATATAGACAAGAAGAAGGCATTGATTATGGTGAAACATTTGCTCAAGTAGCAATATTAGAGGACATCATATTGTTTTTACTTTTGCTGTCAACCACAACATTAAGGTGTATCAAATGGATACTAAATGTGCATTCATTTATGGAAACATTTGCTCAAGTAGCAAGATTAGAGGACATCATATTGTTTTTAGCTTTTGCTGTCAACTACAAAATTAAGGTGTATCAAATGGATATCAAATGTGCATTCATTTATGGTAAGATCCCAGAAGAGGTATATGTATGCCAACCCCTGGTTTTGAAGATGCCTTTTATCCTGATCATGTCTACAAGCTTAATAAAGCTTTGTATGGTTTGAAACAAGCACCAAGGGCCTGGTATGAAACTCTTTCCACCTTTCTCTTATCCATAGGCTTCATAAGAGGTAAAATTGATAAAACATTGTTTTTTTAAAATGGAAAGGAAAGGATTTGATGATTGTCCCGATTTATGTGGATTACATCATTTCTGGATCCACATGTAATTCCATGTGTGAAGAGTTCAGGGAACTTGTGATAACAAAGTTTGAGATGAGTGCCATGGGTGAACTTCAATGCTTTCTTGGTCTCCAAGTTAAGCAATTGCAAAATGGTACATTCATTCATCAAAGTAGATATGTCAAAGAACTATTAACAAAATTTGATATGAATGATTGTAAACCATGTAGTACACCCATGCCCACCACAAAACTGATCACTGTTGATGATCAATATGACTTGGTTGATCAAACACTTTATAGAAGTATGTTTGGGTCATTATTGTACCTAACTGCATCAAGGCCAGACATCATGTTTGCCACATGTGTCTGTGCCAAATCCCAGTCAGCACCTAGAAAGTCCAGCCTTATAGTTGTGAAAAGGATATTCAGATACATAAAAGGTGCTCCCACACTTGGTATCTGGTATCCTGCTAATGGAAATTTTGAGCTTTCAAGTTATTTAGACAGTGATTTTGCTGGTTGTCAGACTACAAGAAAGTCCACTTCAGGAGGTTGTTAGTTTCTAGGCAATTGCTTGGTTTCTTGGCAAAGCAAAAGGCAAGCAGCGGTTTCAACATCAACAGCAGAGGCTGAATATATTGTTGCTACAAGCTGTACAACTCAACTCCTGCGGCTTCAAATTCAGTTGTTGGATTTTAGTGTGACTGCTTTAAAGACTCCTCTCATGTTGGATAATCAAGCAGCTGAAAATATCATTAAAAATCCAGCTTCTCATTCAACAACCAAGCACATTGACATCAGACATCATTTTCTGAGGGATTGCTATGAAAAAAGTTTGATTTCTCTGCATCATATTCTAACCAAGATCAACTGGCAGATGTGTTGACAAAATCTTTAGACACATCCACCTTTGAAAGTTTGATCTCTAGGTTTGGTATGCTAAACTTGGATTAAAAGCAAAATTTTGTTTTCCATGAATAAAAAGCATTTAAATTTTTTCAGAAAGTCAAAATTTCATCCTTAAAAGTAGCTTTGTTTGAAAAAAATTTCAAATATCCTTAAAGTCTGTTCTAAACCACTGTTCTAGAATCTTTGTTTGGCTAAATTTTATCCACTGTTGAAAGGTATCCTCTGTTCTCTTTCACCACTATTTCATAACATCTGTTAGGAATAACCACTGTTTGCCCTAATCTCTGATGTTTATCCTCTGATAGTCTAAAATCAGCCATTGTTCATATCCACTGTTCTCAACCTCTGTGCTTTCCAACAGAGTTTGTCATCCACAAACAGAGGTTATTATGTGGATAGATGTTAGCCATCAGATCTTTCAAACAGCTGTTATGATGTCAGCATTCACTTTATCCCTTTATAAAAACCCTTGTTTCATCCAAACAGAGTTTACACCACCGACTTGAATTTAAAATTAATAAAAAGCGATTTCCATTATCATCTTCACCAAATTCCTCTCCTCTTTTCTTTGATCATGGCTCTGCAAATCAAAACTCCTTATAACTACCTTCCTTACTTCGATAAACCAACAAAATAAATCTTTACACTCAACAATTGATGTTTGATATCATCAAAATACTACACCATCCTAACTGCCGATGCACCAATCTATGTGGATACCCTCTGACAATTCTAGGCAAATGCTGAAGTTCAATCTCAAAATAAAAAGCCCTTTGCTATAACGTCAAAGATTGGAGGAACTATTGTTCAGATATCTCCATCTTCCTTATCCACAGTATTTGTTCTAAATGACCAGGTAGGTAATACTACTTTCGAAAAGCAGAATCTTCACACTAATTTCATTGAAAGAGGGTATGCGGGTCAATTGACAGGAGTTACAATTTATAAACCTCAATTTCTTACTGAAAGGTGATATTTTTCCATACCTTACTTGTATGTCTCTCAGCAAATACCACCTCATTTATTGAGATTCCACAAAAGGTTCAATACTTGGGATATACTTTTTTGACAAATTCTGATTATAGTCTATCCCAGGCATTGTTCTTGGACTTGGCGGCAAATGTGACTGCTATTAAAGGGAACAAAACTAAAGCTTTTCTTATGTATCCCAGACTTTTAAGCTATTACGTTGAAAAATAAGTGTCTGAAAATGATTTTCAACAAGGTACAACTTTTAAAATAACAAGTTTTACAAATGAAAATTTTACTAGAATGCAAGATAAAGAGTCCAAAGTTTCCAAAACACAAGCAAAGGTGGATGAGACTGTTTTAATGAGTCCATATCTGTTGCTCATTCCTCTATTGCTGACCTCACTACTCTTGGTGATCATGACACCACAACTGGTGTTGTGAAACCCACACGAGAAAAAATCAAAAAGAAACCCCCCCACATCCAAAAACGCACACCAAAAAGAAACTAACTAAAAAGGCACCTCTGGAAGATGAGATCCCAGAGGATAACCTTGTGGCAACTAAAGCCACTTGAAACCACTGTTTTACTTCCTCACAACAGATGGAAAGATCTCCACCCATCCAAACTCCTCTTGAATTCTCACAAAAGGATCAAGTTGTAAGTATAGGGACACCATATCAAGAGGCAGACATTTCACTTGAAAGTCTGTTTCTAATCCCCTCTCCCAGGGCTGTCTCTCTTTCAACTCTACAACCCTCCACTCCAATTCCACCAAAATTATACCTCTGTTTGAAGCAATTGATACTCCCTAAGACATAAATCAGTTCCTCTCAATCACCAATTATTGAGAGCAAACTTCCACAAGTGACTGAGTCTAAGAAAAATCAAGTTGCTAGCCCACAAACAGCTAGGGAGGCTACACCCCTTGAGTTACAAGTAACTCTTGGTGGTAGTTCAAGTGAAGTAGCTGACGTGAGGTCGAAGTCTCACTCAAAAATAATCCAATTACACAAATTAGATAGTGATAAGTGGGTATCGAACATAGGAGTTTGTGGAAATGTGAGTTTGCAAATTGCGACTAATAAAATTAAAATGCAGAAAAGTAATATCAATGATTTGGTTGTTTGGTTTTAAAACTAGAATTAACTAGAAAATAAAGAAGAAGTTTGTAGACAATTGAGAGAAATAGTGTTCTTCCCGGGTTTCAGATTTTGTTTATATGGCAACAAGTGTTAATATTCAACTAGAAAGAACCACATAGACACGGCTCATGTGTGTGTAATTATTTGTGATGAAAGAGGACTAAGTACTTAGATTTATAAAACGTGAGGTTGTCTCCCGAAGATCAATTAACATTATCCAACCCAAATCCCTTCCACTATATCTCGAGTGCCAACGGCACCAAGAACATATAGTTTAGAATAAAGATCAAACACTATTAACAATCTACAAACAATCACACTCACACAATAATAATACTAAAGATAAACATGGTTAGATTACCATTGTAGAAATACATAAACATAACATAGTTGCCATAATGAAACCTTACATCCGGGAAGAATACAAAGAAAGTTAGTCGATCATTGTTCGGATAATCACACAAACATCAAATCTGTAATCCATTGATGATAAAATGTTAATTCTTACTTTGAAAATACCAATAATCCTATTTCCTAGTCTCCAAAATCGCCCAAAAACTGTTCTCCACGAAGGTAATGATCAGGCTATCCCAAAAGTCACAACCACCATCAAATAAAAGGGAGTTACACTTTTCCCGTCAGGCTCCACCATAAGCTATGGTGTACGGTGGCTACTGTAGCTTACGGTGAAGTGGCCTACGGTACACTATTTTGCACTAGGAGCTACCGTAGCTTACGGTAGCTACGATAGAGGCCAGTCTTGTAACTCTTGTTTCTTCATTCGGCACTCTACAACTCCATGACTCATTCGCCTTTCTCCATCTTTCCTCCCTTCTGCCTTTTTACTCTTTTGTACCTGAAATAACAAGTAACCCGTAGTTATCTAATTCTAGATAATAACCGTATTAATGATATGATTTTAATACCAATTATGCTACTTAAGGGTTGTCCTCTGGTCAACCCGTCACATGCCCACACTTCCCCGTTGCTCGCCCCTAAGCAACTCATTCAAGCAAATCACCATTAAAAACCACAACATTAACTTATTCCACAAGCGATCCAGACATACCAAATAAGTAACCGTCATCCTTTACAAACTTCCCATAGCAAACACACACGACAAACCCCTCACAATAATGCTCCTCTCGGTGATAAATGATAACTAGGAGAATGTGCTAGAATACACTCAACGCAAATGTGTGATCGTGCGAAAATAAGCTTCTGTAACGCCTCGCTTTTTGTAACTTCCTTATTTAGAAAGTTTGTCTTGTATTCTATTCTTGGAAACTTGTATTCCCTTGTAATCCTATTTCAATTCAACCTTTATAATCCGAGACTTTGATCGTAATAAAATTCATACTTTATACATGCTTGTTATACTTACAATTTAATCATTTATATGTAAACCGATACTTATTATACATGCCTATACTTATACATACGTTCTTGATACTCAAATTATACTTGCATACATTTCATACTATACTTTATTACACTTGTAATACCTAAAAACATGTTAAAATGCAAGTTTATGGCTTAAAATGACCTAAATACAAAGTTCAGGGACCAAAATGGACATTTTCAGAAAGTATACCCTAGCGCCACGCGAGAGATACCAGGGTATCTCCCCTGGTATCTCACGCGACGCGTGGCAGATGCCAGTCTGCAGCAGAACGCTGCCAGCTTGCGGGTTGGTCCATTTGCCACCTTTTTCACCTCCAATCACCTTCTAACTCATTAAACTCAAACCCTAATCACCCCCATTATAAATAGGAGCCTCCATACATTCCATTTCACTTTCCACACACTTCTAAATTGTCAAAACACTCTCAAATTCTCTGGAAATTCAAGTTCAAGGTAGAATCTTATAATTGCAAGAGTGAGCTCACTCCATCTTTTCTTCATCAAATCTTCCCTACAAAGCTTGGAACACCGCTAGGAGTGTTTCCACAAGATTAACCATGGTAATCTAAGGTGGAACATCACCATTTTGAGGTCTAAACTTTCTTGTTTGGAAGAACTTTTGTTAAACTTTTACAAACTATGTTTTTCTTAACTTAATCTTGTTCCTACTTGTTCTTAAACCTATCTAAGGTTATGAGACTTGTTAGAAATAGATTCTTATGAGTTTAAGAGGTGCAAACACCTCTAAACTTTCTGTTTTTGCAAGGGTTTATGAAACCCACAAGTGATGGAACCATCCGAGCTTGCCATGAAGTTTATGGTAAGACTTGTGAGTTGGTACAGGTGTGAATAATTGGAAGCCTTGGCTATCCTAACTTCATTCCACCACCTCACTTGATCTTTTTACCTTGCTATCTCAAGTAGTTTGCTACACTTAAAGTAACTTAACCCCGTCTAGCCCCCGACACTTAGTTAACTCTTTCCATGTTGGGAATGCTCACCCGGGTTAAAGCTTACTTGGCTACTTGATATAGTAAGAAGTTGTACATTTCCTTTTCATTCATGACCATCCGAATCATCGTTGTGATGATTTGTCTATTGGTGAATCATATAATGAGGTTAATCCTCCACTCTTGACTTATATGACAATAAATGATACTCTTGATGGACTTAGCTTAGAATTATTATATAAACTATATATATATACACACACATAAACGAATCCTTGATGATAATCGACATGGTTACTAGTCACGGTAATAGGTTATATTATCTAAGACTTGAACCTCTCGTCACGATTCTAATGGACACTAACCCATGAAATCAAAACAACCATATGGGATATATAGTGTCAAAAACGAGTGTTTAAGGCTAGATAATTACTTTCTTGAATACATACTTCAATTCCGAATCCGAATCCTCCGTTATTATCCAATACTCTCACCCCCTTTGTTTCCTCATGCAGGATAACTCGGTGTTCCATCCTTCTAACTCTCCAACTCTCCAAGGGATTACCAAAGTTAGCTTTGCATAACCGTGAGTACACTCGATCCCATTTTTGCGCTTTACACTTTTAGGTGCAATATGTTTAACATATAATATATACATAATCACAACTATTCTTTATGCAAACAAAAACAATCCATACATGCATGCTTAAAATACATGATACTTGATTAATATTCTTGGAACATACTTATGTGATTCGCTTGTCATTAACTTCGTACGAGCCTCCCCTTAACATGTATAGCGCTATAGAAGTAACGTACTGCCTGTAGTCTTGTGGTCATGTTAAGACTTTAAATCATGCGGTAATCAGAGGGTTGACTTGTAAAATTGCATCCCATGATACATTAATCTACTTAACTATTTTTGCCATGCGGATTCATTTAAACTTTTTACATACTTATGCTATATTAGATCTGTGTGCTCGCCAATGCTTTTGTGTTAAACTATACTTTAAACATGTTGTAGGTTAATGATGTTGATATTGAGAAAATCTAGTAGGGACGGCTTAGAAATGCATCTAAAAAATGCTAGATTTGTTATTGTAGTTTTGATAAATTATGTTGTACTTTAATTTTCCCCTTGTTGTACTTGATTTCTTGTATTGTACTTGAAAATGATTATCTATGAAATGAAATCGGTTTTGAATGAAATATTGTCACATTAGTGTTATGATGTCTCAAGCAACCTAATTACGTCCGCCTTGATGATTCCGCCATTGGTTGGGGTGTAACAGATTGGTATCAGAGCCATAACTATAGGGAATTAGGTAGAATTGCCATGTTTGACCTAGTCTATAGTAAGTACCAAACTATTCTTGATTCTTGTTTAAATATGTTAATTCTTCCTATTTTGCTTCTATGTTTTCTTTTGTCTTGAAAAATACATACGTCTTTCCTAAGGCGTTACACAATACACACTTGAAGACTTGAAGACACTCATACTTTACTAACGAGGTGATTTGCACCAAGATAGGCCCAATGGCCCATAATTCTTGGTGAAGTCTCTAATTCCGCGTGATCGATTTTCATAAAATTACGCCATCAAGTTAGGAGTGATATCCCCATCTTGATGGAAAATTTCCATTTCATGCTCTAGTGGGACCTTACCAACGAGTTGGAATTTGATTCTCGTTTAGTAAGTAACAACCACATTTAGGGTATGATGTTATCCATTAGGGGTGAAACTCGCTACTTGTTAACTGTTTATGCACTTAGTGTGATAAGTGAAGTCTCTTAAAAGTTCAGGGGTCTTTTATGTATATCTTGCATTAATTATAAGTGTCTGAATTTATAAGTGTTGTTTCTGAGTTTGTTCTAAGTCCAGATTAGGGTTTAGACCTAATCTGTGTTTATTATTGTTCCGAGTTTACTGATATGTATTCCGGACTTGGGTATATAGTTCCAAGTCCGAGCTTTAGTATAGATTGTAGATGTCCGGACTTTAGTAGATGTTTGCTAGTCCGAGTTCTCTATTTATGGGCCTTGGGCCTTGTTTTGTTATCCAGACAAGTGTGTCCGGATTTATCTTGTATATAACCATCTAGTGGAATAGACAAGAAAAACAATTCTTTTGTGGAAAGTTTGTGAAACAAGAAAACCCTCTCATTGGTATGTGTTTTGTTTGGCGGCTACTGTATGTGTGACATCACTCATCTCCTACATCAAAGAATACTCTATGTATTCTTTGATTTCTCTCATCAATCTTATTTCATGATACATTATGTTAGGTGGAATCCGCACACCTAGTGATTGTGTTAGTGAGTGAGATCCTGGGATTGAGTGGACTTATAAGTGGTATCAGAGTAGTGTGCTCATACTACTGTAGGTGTTCCTGGTTTGAAGATTTTTGTGAGAAAAATCATCATTTGATTGGGTTTTGGTGATTACTTAGTGAGTTTTTGTGATTCATTCATGATTCATTGTTGATTTCTAGTGAGTTAAGGATGGATTTTGATTAGGTTAGATTCGTTTTAGGTTTGATCTTCATCTATTTTTTACAGAGGTTTATGAAGTTGTTGCTGGGTTTTTGAAGGTTGGTAAAAGATTCCTCATTTGATCTTTTAAAAGCTATTCCGTGTTTTGTTTTATTGTTTGTGTTTCCAGACTATTGTTGATCCAGTGTGTAGTCATATTGGTGAGATATCCAGAACTGGTTCTTTCACCTCCGGGATAATCAGTCCGGATTACAAATCTTTTGTAATTCCGAGTTTGACCTGTGTTGGATTTGAAAGCTTTTCCGAGTTTAACCTATACCAAACTTCCGAGTTTTAACTATAATCTTAAACGGATCTGAGTTTTGTAAGCTGAGTCCGAGTTTAACCTATTGAATTCTTCTGAGCCTAAACTCTGTTTGAGTTTAAATTTTATTTTGAGTTGTGTCCGAGTTTAAGCTTTATAAGCTGTCCGAGTTTAGCATATGTGAGTGGCTTTCCGAATTTAAAACAAACACTGTTTAAGTTCTGAGTTTAAGTTGAGGGTGGTGTGTCCGAGTTTGTGTTTCAAATCAGATTTTATATCCGGGTTTTACACTTTGATAAATCTCCGGACATTTCACTATGTGTTTTCTAGTTAACTCCTGTTCTCCGAATTTCTGTACTTAGACACTTTTCAATCAAACCTTCTGTTTAAACCTACTGTAACCCTCTGAGAACATTTTGTTTCTTTCGAATCTTTTTAAAATGGAAAACAATCTTACCGCAATGGTTCAAAATCTCAAACATAATGCTGAAGTGGGGAGTAACGAAAAACCTCCTCTCTCGATAAACGAGTTGGATTTTCCTGAATGGAAGGAACGTTTCGAAAGATATGTGAGAGCGAAAGATACCAAGATATGGTTATGTATTGCAAAAGGTTGTGGAGCTACACCTATTAGAACATTAACCATTGACACCTATTTGGCACTTACCGAGAATAAGAAAAAGTTCTATGATTATGAGGGAAAAACGATGTCAATGATTAAAATGGCTATTTCACAATCAATACTTCACACTTTCCGTAAAAGAAGTAATTCAAAAGAGCTATGGGATAGCATGATTGAACGATATGAAGGAAATGCAATGTATAAGAAGCGACGTTCGGAACGTCTAAAAACTCAATTCATTGTGTTCAAATCCTTAAAGAATTAATCGTTTGACGACACAGATAACATGCTTTACCACTTGTTAAGTGAGCTAGATAGAAGTCAGGAAGGCGTATGCACCGAGTTTGAAAAGGTTGAGAAATTTCTAAACTCTCTTCCGTGAGAACGGAACATGTATACTGCCTTGATTAGAGAAGGTTTTCTCTATGAGGAACTTTCCCTGGAAGAATTGGTGCAAAAACTGAAGGGATATGCTTGGAATATGGAAGATCAAGCATCTGATTTCGAGAAGATACAAGACCCTCAGCTCTACAAGGCTTCAAGACCGGGAGATAAGGTGATTACTAGTGGAGCAGGTGTTGCACTTTACACAGAAAATGAAACTTCTAAAGGTCATCATGCTTTTGTAAGCGAACGTGCAAGTATTTCAGGAGGAAATGCTAATCCAAATCATGGAATGTACTCATCTGGTGGAAATAAGAAAGCTCAAATATCTAGCTTGAACATTCCAAAATTAGATCCGAGTTGTTTGAAACTTATAGAAGATAATATGAGTCTTTTGGCATCTTTCATGACGGCGTATGAAAATATTTGTCTTGGAAAGCTTGGTGAGCAATCGAGTCTTGATGAAGATTTTGACCAAATCGATCAGGATGAAATGGAAGAACTAGATCTTCAACTTAACATGGATTTATTGGTTCGAAGAGCAAAGAAGTTTCTTATGAAGATGGGGAAGAAGTTTATTGGTGGTCAGACTAAGACTCGAATGGGCATTGATATGACAAAACTAAAGTGTTATAATTGTAACATCTATGGACATTATGCACGGGATTGTCGAAAGCCAAAGATGGAGAGATCAAGCAATTACCAAAGTAGAAACAACTCAGGAGCTCATACAAACTCTTCAAATGCTTCAAATTCTATATCTAGTGCCTCAGATAATCTTACTTCTTCAGCAAACAATGCCTTGGTAGCTCAGTCTCTACAAAAAGTACCCAAACCGTATGACTAGGGATGTGCTTTGAAAAACTTATCGGGAGCTATTGTTTCACAAGCCTTTATGGCAGAAATATTGAAGAAGAGGAACGCAAAGAGATTATCGAAGAAGCTAGCTTGGAGGAGCTTGCTGTTGTGGTTGAAGTAATGAGTGAAGAATTGGAAGTAAGTAAAGTTGCTGAGATTGAAGAAAACATGAACGATGAAGAAACCGAAAGATCTAATGGCGCTTAGATTGAAGGAAAGAGTGAATGTTTCGAGTTCAAGATTTCAACGGCCGAAATGCAGTAGTTTGCTGAGGCAGAGGCTCAAAAGTTGGTTGAAACTCTGTAGAAAAGGAAGAATGTGCATTCATGGCTAGAATTGAAGTAATCTCTAATCTTGTAGATAGACGTTGTGCTAGATGTGTAGAGTTTGTAGCTAAGGTTGATAGATATGCTCTTCATAATACAAACTTGATTTCAGATCTAAACAATCCAGAGAACTCATTGCAGTCTTGTCTAGTTCGGATAAAGAATACGAAACCAAGATTAAGTCTTTAAAAATGATATCTCTTAATTTGAGAGACTCGTGGCACAGGCAACTCTTAAAAATCAAGAATTAAATTCTAAGCTTGAATTAAATAAAAATTGTGTGATGGAAAAGAACAAAGTTATTTTGGAAAAGGACAATCTTATGTTGGATTTAGAAAGGAAAATCGAAAAATTTGGAAATTCGACTGAATTGAAGAATCTATGCCTAAACAGCCAATGTCTCAAAGATTCTGAAGAAAAATGTTTGGCATTGGGTATAGTAATGTGCTTCCTCCAATCAATCACAACTATACATCGATGGCAAGCATTGATCCTGGATTGGCAAATTTTGTGCCGACAACTCCTTTGACTATTGAGCCATAGAGTGAATCTGAATCTGAGCGTGAAGTAGTCTCAGACTCATAAAAATCAAGGATGAGTGAATCCACAAAGAACAGTGAACTGGATTTTGAAAACATTGAAAACTTGATGAGTGAATCCACAAAGAACAGTGAACTGGATTTTGAAAACATTGAAAACTTGATGAGTAATAAAATTCTAGAAATCTTTAATCAAGTTCAAAATGCTAACTCAAAACCAAAATCTCGTGGGAAACCTCAAAAGAATGTGAAAATTGTTCCTAAAACCGAGTTTGTTAAAGGGGAAGATTTTAATCAAGAAGTAAAAAAAATTGAAAAAGGATCAAACTCTACGTTTGTCACCCAAATTTTGAAAAATTCCACAAAGGCTTCAACATCATCGAACAGTCAGGATGAACATCCAAAAACTGTTACAAAAGCTCGCAAATGCTATAAGTGTCATGTGAAAGGACACTTGGACACAGACTGCCCTAATGACACTGGCAAATTCCTTGTTGATTCCAATCAAAGAAAACCTTTTGTCAAAAAACCTCAAAATGATACAACAATTGTTGATAAGAAAAACAATAAAAATCAAAAGGTTGAAAAAGGTAAAGTAATTAAACAAGAATCAAAACCAGTTCATAAATCAAATACTAAAGCACAACAACGTCAGGATCAACATGAGGAACCATTCGATATTTACCCTAGTCATGGATCGGAAAGTTCTTCACAAACACATGATGCTTGTGAGAAAATTTCTCACAGACGCCAAAATCGTGTTACTTTCCAATCACATGAGAATGACCATCATTCTGGAGGATCTAATAACGACTATGTTAGACCTCATGCTCAGAACTGGTTTGTCAATGACCAAAGTGTGTCACCCCCTCGATTTCATAATCAGAGACAACATTCGATTAACCAACCAAGAACATTCTCAAGGAACAATGAAGTACCTAGTTTTGGTAGAAATTTTGAGCCTTCGAGAAGTCAAAATTTCAGATATCAAAACCATGGAAGCCGAAACTTTGAAAACTTTGGTTATACCAACCGATCATCAACCTCGTACAATCCACGATTTGCTCAGAACCACTTCATAAACTTCCAAAATGGAAATATAGAACAAAGTGGTGGTGACAGTTATTTTGAAGAGTTTTCCTTTGTAGATGAAATGGGATGACCCAAAACCATCATGGCTTGTCCCACATTCTAACTAATTTCCTTGTCGGTGAGTGTAGGAGCTGCTAAAGAGGGCTATCTATATTTGGTATATCGATAGTGGCTGTTCCAGACACATGACAGGGAATAAAGCGTTGTTGATAATCTAAAACAAATTCGCAGTGGATATGTAAACTTTGTTGGTGAGAAAGGAGGTTATATCACCGGTGAAGGATCAGTGACAAATGGAAAGATAACGCTGCATAAAGTGAACTATGTTGAAGAACTGAAGCATAACTTGATGTTGGTATCTCAAATATGTGATAACAAGTACTCGATGCTGTTCACCGATAAAGCTTGCTTCGTATTGCATCCTGATTTGCTGTTCTAGAGGATTGGATCGTAATGAGGGCTCCAAGGGTGAATAACACATATGTTATGGATATATGCCCGTTGGTCAACTCATCTGCTCTAGTGACCTGTTTACTTTCAAAAGCGACTTAAGATCAATCTTACCTTTGGCATAGACGAATGGGCCATGTGCTTCTGCGAAAGATGAACCACTTAGTGAAAAACGACTTAGTGCTTGGGGTTCCTTTACGTAGTTTCAACATGCATATTAAATGTGAATCGTGTGAAAAAGGGAAAATTTAACGAAAACCTCACAAACAGAAAATTGTTAACTCGATCCAAAAACCACTTGAACTGCTTCACATGGATCTTTTTGGCCCAATTCATGTTGCTAGCATTGGTGGAATGTCATATGGCCTTGTTGTTACTGACGATTTCTCATGATATTCGTGGGTATTTTTCTTAAAAACAAAGGATCAAACTTTTGGTATTTTAAGAGATCTATTTAAACAACTTGAGAAAAATTATTCATTTCCCGTTCAGAAAATCCAAAGTGACAACGGCACAAATTAAAAACTCAACATATGGATGAGTTATGTTGGGAAATGGGAATAGTTCATCAGTTTAGAGCTCCTTATTACCCAACAGAATGGAGTTGCAGAATGGAAGAACCGCACCCTAATTGAGGCGGCTCGTACTATGCTTTCTGAATCAAAATTACCAATTTTCTTTTGGGCTGAGGCGGTAAACACTGCATACTATGTGCTTAACCATGTGCTCATGGTCAAAAGAGAAGATAAAACAGGTTATGAATTGCTTGTAAACAAGAAACCTAAGTTAGAAGGGTTTCAACCCTTTGGGATCAAGTGTGTTATTAAACGCACAAATGATACTCCTAAAATGGACGAACTTGGGGAAATAGATTTCTTTCCAAGTTATGTTAATGAAGCTCCAAACAAACGTGTTTATAACATTAAAATCGGATTGTGGAAATCGTGTTTGATATAACTCCTTTGAGTTTCGATCCTCCACCGTCCGAATTTGGTCCAAAAAATGGGATGATTATGAGATTATTTGATTCATTTGATCTTCTTGATGTTTCAGAAGAAGGTTTGGAGGTTGTCTACACACATCTTGTAGATAAAGATGAAGTGGATGCTAGCTCGAGAGCAAGTATTCTGAAAAATGTGAACCCGAATGCCGCATTAGGATGTCCGATCGCCGAGTCATCTTTAGTAAACAATGTTGTTGCTGTTCAGTTCCCAAATGAAGTTAGTCCTAGTAATTCTGAGGCTAGTAGTAGTGCAAGTGCTGAGGGGGAGATTCAATTGAATTTGGGAAACAATCTCCTACCTCCGGCACTCCTAGTTCCAAGTACAAATATCTATCATCCTATTGATAATATTATTGGGAATCCAAATGCTGGAGTACAAACACGAAGAAGTATTTCAGAGATGTAGTGTCAATTTATAGATATTAAGCAGGAGGAGCCTTCATGATGCTTTATCTCTCAGATTGAGTTGATGAATTATCAAATGGCTCTGAGGGACAATTCATGGTGTGAGGCGATGCAAGAAGAGTTAGCTCAGTTCGAAAGGGTTAACATGCAATCAACACAAAGTGGGTCTTTAAGTGCAAAAAGGACGATAAGGGTGTTGTCGTAAAAAATAAGGCAAGGTTGGTTGTTCAAGGATTCAATCAAGAGGAAGGAATTGATTAAACAGAAGTCTACGCTCCTGTGGTAAGACTCGAAGCCATTCATCTGTCTCAAGCCTTTGCTGCTCATATGCGTATTAAAGTCTATCAGTTAGACGTGAAAAGCGCGTTCCTTTACAAAAATTGCAGGAAACTATGTATGTACCACAACCATCAGGGTTCGCGGCTCCAAAGTCTGAGAACAAAGTCTATCAGCTAGACAAAGCTTTGTACGGTCTCCATCAGGCTCCTCGTGCCTGGTACGAGATTTTATCAAAGCATCTCTTAGATCATGGTTTCACGTGTGGTGCGATCGACTCCACATTGTTCATTTTGAAGAAAGGGGAAGATTTTCTGATTGTGCAGATTTACGTTGAAGACATAATTTTTGGTTCTTCAAATAAGACTTGTGTCGCGAGTTTGAGAAAGTGATGAAGTTGAAATTTGAAATGAGTGCGATGGGAAAGTTGTCATTCTTTCTTGGTCTTCAAGTCAGTCAGGAGAAAGAAGGGACGTACGTGCGTTAAACAAAGTATGTCTACGAAATTCTTAAGAGATTCAAATTGGAAGATAGCTCCTCTTATGACACACCATTACCGACAAATCACAAGCTAACGACCGATAAAGAGAAAGACCCTGAAGTGGATCCAACTTTGTATCAAGCTATGATAGGTTCGCTTATGTATCTTATGGCTTCGCATCCCGATATTATGTTTTCTGTTTGTTTATGTGCCGGGTACCAGGCCACTCCAAAGGAGTTTCATATGTCTGTTGTCAAACGCATCTTCATATTTCTTAAAGGGAAACCTAAGGTAGGATGGTGGTATCTAGCTGAAGATGGTCTAGATTTGATAGCGTATGCTGATGCTGATTTCAGAGGGTACCCAATCAATAGAAAGTCAACCTCTGGCGGCGCACAACTTCTTCGAAACCGTCTTGTGTCTTGGCAATGCAAAAAGCAGGTTGCTGTGTCTTTATCCACGTGCGAGGCCGAATTCATTGCAGCATCGAGCTGTTATGCTCAGGTTTTGTGGATTCAATAGCAGATGAGAGACTACGATTTGAATTTTACTCGAACGCTAATTCTTGTCGACAATAACTCTGCCATTTCCATAACTAATAATCCGGTTAACCATTCACGCACTAAACACATAGATGTTAGGCATCATTTCATTCGCGACTGTGCTGAAAAGGGTTTAATTAAGGTGGTTTGGGTAGACACTTTGGATAATCTTGCTGACCTGTTTACTAAGACATTGGATCGGGCTATATTTGAGGATCTAGTCCGAATGATTGGCATGATCAACCCTTAGTAAAATGTTGTTCGAATCTTGCATAGAATCTTTATTCTACATTTTAATGTATAGTTCTTAATGCTTTTCAAACTTAAAAAAACTCAAAAAGATTTTACTTATTTGTAGGTTATAAATATGAAAAATTGTAAAAATGAAGTTGTGTTGAGAAATAGGGGAAATGATAGTACATCGGTTAGTCGTATCTGATGTAGGATTGTGGTATTATCCAAATACTAAATGTTAACTGTAACATAATCATTATACATTGGTAGGTTTTACGAAAATAAGAACCTGCTTTTGACATATAAACATAATGTACTGTGTAGCTCGTGTGATACATCTCTCGGATATATGGTCTTAGTACCGTAATTTCATTTAATAAATTGCCAAACTTCTGAGATACTAGGTCTTTATGTTTGTTAAATCTCTGGAGTATTATGCTTGGTCTTAGATTTTGCGTAAGCAATGGCCTATACCTCGTATAATGCTTTGCTAAGCGCTTACCCCATTGGTGGATTTCTTTTCTGCCCCGACAATCATCACCGGATGACTTGTTTAAATTTGTCTTCACCGGATGTACAAATCGCATCTCTATTCTACCACCGAGTACATAGTATATACTGCCAAAATTCTACAGAAAAAGATACCAAATGTTGGTACACCACTTTTAAGTCGAGCCTTCATCATTCTGTCTGTGTCGTGGCATTAACCTGAGCTCTCAAGGTATCGCATTTAGTCGGATACAGAGATTTTTCAGATATACTCACCTGTAAGATGCAATGTTTGGTAGTTTTGATACAAGAGCATATTCTGAGGTCGGTAAACATAGTTACAATCAGTAATTAATACACTTAATCGCATATCTCGAAAGCAGTGTTCGAAAGCGTGCTAAAGCTTAAGTAGGTCACAATACCGTTGAATGTATTGAACTGTTTAATATTATTCTAGGTGTTTAATCTGAATCCCATGATCTTGTATTGGATATTGACAGAAAAACCGATATGATCTTATTGCTCCGACTTCACACAAAATATAGATAGTGTAAATATTATCTTATTGTTAGTCTCTTTTAGCTAGTCAAAAATGAAAAACAACAAAAAGATTTTGCATTCTTGTTTCTATGTGCGGGTTTATCATCCAAAATACTTCATGGGGTTGTGAATACTCTTTTAATAAGGTGTGAAATTTCAGGTCAGGTAACCATAAAATAAGCCTTTTTCAATGAAAATCGATCTTGCGAGATTTATCTGAGTGTGAATGTTTTCTCGTCAAAAGGATGTTTGGTAAATTGTTCAAAAGTTGTGACTTATTTCAAAATTTAAGGTTTAAAAGTGAAAATTTAGATTAAGTTAAGAAAATTGGGGTCCGGGTTTCTTTTTTGAAGTTTGTTAACTACTTCGGGTTGATAGTAGTGTTTTAGGTCATCTCCGAGTTTAACTCGAGGTGTTTTGGTTTCTGGGTTTGAGGTCATCTCCGAGTTTATAGTAGTGTTTGGTTTCCGGGTTTTAAATCATTTGTGCGAGTCATAGTTTTTCCGGTTTTGTATAAATATATAAGGATTCCAACGGTTAGTTCATAGTCTCATATCTTCGTCCCCTGTTTCACTCTCTCTCAAAACCCACTTGCCAAAACCCTTGTAATATCTGTGTGAAGTTCAATATTTTAGTTCATCTTTAGCTTCTTAAAGTCTCAGGTATGTATCGTCATTCTCTATCATCTTCATCTTCACAAGATTTGGTAATGTGATGTTGTCTAGGGCTTGTTTACCTTCTTAAACTTGGTGTTTTTGCTTGTATGATGAATGTATGATGAAGTTTTGGTTAAATGCTTAAAATTTGTTGTGGGTTAAATGATTTGAAGCTTTGGTGGATTTGAGTTAGGATTTTGGGTATAAATTTGGGGGTTTTGTATCATCTTCAAATACTTGGTGTTCTTGAAAATGGTTTATTGTTTTGAAGAGTTTTGAGTGATTTTGAGATGTTTTGGTTTGTTAGGATGATTATTTGCTTGTTGTTGTTGAATTTAGGTACATTTAGTTTGAATATATGCTTGGTTGATCAAAATTTATAGTGGGTTTCGTTGGTGTTCTTGGCGAGAGTTTTGGTTAGTATCTTCCTAAGGAAGATAAACTGTTTTTGAAATTTTACCTTTTTGATCTATTGTATGAAGAGTAAATCTTGTTATTTGATGTTGTAAACATGGAGAATTTATGTTTACCTTCCGTACGTTCGGAGGGTTCTTAACTTAGGTTTGGTGATGAGTTTCAAACTGGCGTCCGGATTTAAATCCGGATTAAAGAACTGAGTGTTTTCTTTCCGAACTTAAAATCCTTTCGGGATAACGGAATTGTCCGGATTTGTTTCGGACTTATTTGTTTTCCGGTTTTTCAATATTAAACAGTTTTACGGAGATGTCTATTCCGGGTTTATAAACCCTCTCTATCTCCGGATTTACTCTACGTGTTTTCCAGGTTTTATTTAAGAAAATTATTTGCCGGGTTTAGGTTATTTGTTTTCCGGTCCTTTTTCTTGGTTTAATCGTTCTCCGGGTTTCGTCAATCAGGATTTATCATAAGTTTTAGACTTATCTGTTTAGCAGTTCTCGGGACTTATCTGGTTACTTGTTTTATCCGAATTTGTCATTTGATCAGTGGTG
This sequence comes from Scalesia atractyloides, assembly GCA_947069175.1. Lineage (NCBI taxonomy): Eukaryota > Viridiplantae > Streptophyta > Magnoliopsida > Asterales > Asteraceae > Scalesia > Scalesia atractyloides. The sequence continues at coordinate 22,702,722 of CAMTDV010000028.1, read as the reverse complement.
GTTTGTAGGTAGAGTAAGTTTCTTAAGTACCAGTAGAAGTTGAGTGTCTCTGATTACATTCTTTCTACTATTTAAACCATTAACAAATTTGATTCACTTGTTTATGTTATGCTTGTATATGTTGATAGATATGGTAGACCAACCAGTTGATCAGCCAGTTGAGCAACAAGGAGCACAACCTCCTGTGGCAAGATATTTAGGGTATAATTATTGGGAAATGGAGATATTTCTATCATGTGTTGATGCAGTGCATGGCACCTCGAAAATCGGGTATGGATGGAATGGGACATTAACTTTTATCAGCTATGATCGGTCTAACTTTCAGTCAACCATACAATTTCTCCGTATCATTCTTCAGGCTTTTCAAACTCATTTAGCTCTACGAGCAAATGACAAACGGCTAATGATTCTTTATCCAAGATTTCTTATGCTAATCTTTTGTCATCTCCTGCCAAATCTACCTCTTGATATTCGGTTACCTGCTTATGTTCAAACCCCAATGCATTCGCGCATTTTTAAAGACTGTGAAAGTGCGAAAGTAACGAGGCATGCGGCTGTCCTCCCAGTTCATCATCCTCTGCTTGGTGCAATCATTTAGGATAACTACAATCCTGAAATTGATCAGACTTGGATAAATATTTGTAATGGAATTGCACAAATCTTTGGAGCTGGTGATAATGAAGGTGATCCGGTGATTTTAGAGCTTGATGCTGCTCTAGAAGCTGGTCCGTCTTCTCGTTTTGTAGATAAAAGGAAGTAAATCATATATGAGACTGCAGTTAGTGCAAAAAGATATGCAAAATCGGATTTCGTCTGCTAAAAGGGAGCAACTTGATTTATTTCTCGCTAAAGTCACTTCTTTCAATCCCTCTTCTGAATGGGGTATGCGCTTGGTGACTTAGAATAACAATTTAATTGATTTGGGTTATATTGTTTTCAGTTCTTCCTCAGATGATGATGATGATGGTGGTGGAGACCGTCGACCTCCAGATTCTGGTGCTGTTCGAATGACACCTACAATTAGGACGTACAAACGACGACGAGTCGTTGAGAGTTCGGATATTCAGGTATCAAGCGTTGAAGTTGCTCTAGTGAATGTTTCTTTGAGTGCGGTTATCTCTTCAGTTGCTAGTGGTCCTTCTTTTATGGGAAGATCAGTTTCTCTTCCATCTATTACCGCTCCGCTACCAGTTACTCCGTTTGTGGAGTAAATCAGTATCCCTGCTTCCGTGGGAGTTTTTTTAGTGATGTCTTTTGCCATCCCTACCACACCTTTTTTGGTTCATTATCTTCTCCGATGAGTTCGGGAAATGTGTTTCCATCTTCTGAAAGTTCTACTTTACCACATCTTCTTTCAGGATTCTTAGAGAGTCTACCGAGTGGAACTCTTGGTTCTGTGCGACCGAGTTCTCTTCAAAGTTCTTCAGGAAGTAAAAGGTCGAGTCAGTCACCAACTAAGACTGGGGTGCCTCAGGCTCGAAATATTCGTCTAAAGGTTGCTTTTGGTCCTAGTCCATAGAGACAAACAGTAACAAGACTGCCTATTTCTCAACCGTCTGTTCCAAGACCCTCAGGTACTCGACCTTCTGCATCCGCGTCTGTACCGAGGCCTCTGGGGACAACGAGTGCTAGTGTCAGGCAAAACTTTCCTAGGTTTGTTCAATCTCAGTTTAAGAATGTGGCCAATGTGTTAAGAGAACATCGTAACAGATTCAGAGTCAGAAAAGAGACATAGAGTATTACAAGAAAAAGGATGCAATGCGGGATCAAAAGATGATGCATTTGTTTGTTTGACCAAGGATCAAGGTATCCAGCTGGGTAACTTCATTAAACGTGAAGCTTCCTCTTCTGCCCGACGTGAGACTTTGGTTAAATCTACTGATCAACTCCATCAGATTGTGACAGATCTTGTGAAGCTCCTCGCTGCTCAGGGGAAGAATGCAGCTTTACAAGTGCAGGCTCCGTGCAAAATTGATGAGCTAAAGAAAATTTGTGACGATCTTGACAAAGACGAAGATCCTGAAGCCGTAGTGCAGGGAGAGCAACTAAGGAGTTCACATACTTCTAAACTTGCAACCACTACTCAAACTCAGGGGGAGTCTTCGGGGGCTGGTACTGTGGGAGATAAGGGCCCCACTGATGCTGAGATGGGTACTCTATCTGATTCCGATGATTCTACTGCTGATTTGGTATTGGGTGATGGTGATGTGATTGAAGGCTTGGTAGAAGATTGGAAGACTCACGAGGATCTTGTTGGCAAGTTTGAATTCATTAAAATGGGTAGGTGTAAATCCCTTAATAAATATTATAATCTGAGTTTATACATGTTATAAATATGTTTTTTTGACACTTAAACAAGTTGGTAATATTATTAGAAATGGTTCGATCCGTCAATTTCAGTCCTAGGGTCGGTTCGCAACCGAAAGTCACGAAGTTTGACTTCTGCTTTGACTTTCGATTCTGACCCGACTTAGATTAGTTTACTACTGACTTATGGTCGCATTATGATCATAATAAAGTGTAGCATAACCCTTTGAGGTTATATTACATGATCATAACCATAATCTAAGTTTATGCACAAGTTCCTTTAAATGTCAAACTTTGACTAAAATGCCTTTTTACATAAACAATCTTTTTAATCAACAATGAACTTGCAACTGAATTACCTACTAATATGTTAATATAATTAACATATATATGATGTTATTTTTCTGATCATAAACTAAGTTTTATTATTAATCGTAATTTATGCTTTTAAAATACCAAAATGCCCTTTCGGTGCATAGTTTGGTCCTAAACCATAAACCACACTTATGTGTGATATCTTACTGATAACATATCACAAATTAAGTATTTTTCTAAGGTGTTTATGATCAAAACCTCAGAATATATGCAAGTTCCCTTTATACGTCATATAAAAGGTCAAAACGCCTTATAAGGCATAGTTCCGTTTTAAAACCTCAACGGGCATATAAGTTGATATCCTAGATATTACAATTTATTTAAAGTATAATGACATATAGAACTTATTCATAACTCATCCGATTACCCGATATCGCTTATATGCGTACGGTTGAGCATATGTAACTAGTTTACAAAAATTAACCGAAACGGGTTTAATCTTATCATTTTAAACTCAAATTCTAGAATGTTAATTATTTACCCATATCATACAAGTCTTAGTACTTGCTGGGTTTAAACTACATTCTATCTGGTCATCACTTAATCTAGTGTATCGTACCGTTTTGATCCTTTAAGCTAGTCAGTCTAAGTCTATGACTTAAATAAGACCGTTAGCATTCTAATCGGTTAGCTTATGCCATCATTCCAGACTAGAAGCCTTCCAATAAATGCTATCTGCACTATTCTATTGATTAAACGGCTGAGTTAATATAAACTTTGCTTATTAAAGTTCAGGTAAAAGCCCAGGTAAATACTCTTGACTTATTTTCCTTATACGAGCTTGGGTTACGATAAATTGTTACCGCTTGGTCGGAAATGGGATCAATTAAATGCCAGATTGTGGCTAGTAAATCCACATATTCCGTTCTGATCAGTTTTGTTTGATAACTTAAACATTGGGGGTTAACGAGCGTGTCCTGGATATCCTTGGCTCATTTAAGTTACTAATAGCCGCGACCACAACACGGGGTGTAGGCATACACCTGACAGATGCGAATGCTAAAATATTTTTACCCACAATTTGGGGATAACTCCTTCGTGGGTTCATAAGTGGTGTGTCAGTTAATCATGTCTAGGTTTCTATACTAGGCCCTATATGTATTGACAAACATGTGAATCTGTATACAAGGTTAAAAGCTTAACTTTCCCAAGTTATAAAAGATTTTTCATGCCCTGTGCACTTAAATCAATTTTTGAAATGTTTTCAAAACGAGTCAGTTAATTGTATTTACCAGCGAAAGCTGACGTATTTTCAAAAGACTAAGTTGCAGGTACAATACGAAATAGGATGGAAGCTGCTTGGTAGTGATGTAAGAGGATCTTGCAAATCCTTAAATCTGCCTAAAGTCTGATGTATATCTTTTGTATATTTTATGATCCGCATGTGGATCTTAAAACTGTCTGTATATTATTTTCAAACTTTGGACATTTTGGTTTTTAATAGTATTTTAAACTCTAAGACTTCTATTGTGCTGTGTTAATTGACTATGATGATATCAACTTACGTCACGATATTCCCCACTCAGGCCCACGGAGGTTTGGTTGGAAATTCGGGGTGTGACAGGTTGGTATCAGAGCCAAGGTTTGAGAGAATTAAACACTAGCCTTTTGTATATAATCTCAAACTTACACAATAGCACATTCCTAAAACTTACCTAGGATTACTCATCTCATTATTAAGTTATTATTATTGCTTTTTATTTGATTTTAACAGGAAAATGCCGCCAAGATTCAGAGGACAAAGTGGAAGAGGAAAAGGTCCAATGAGGGGAGGACCATCAGGGCGCATCCCTTCACAACCTCACAACTCAATTTCTTATCAAGATTCGGGAGATTCATCTCCTTGGCAACTAGTGAGACACTCTATCTCTCACAAATACTCGCCCCCACACTCCCAAAACCATTCATACCATTCTCACCACTCCCATCATTCACACCACTCTCACCATTCCCATCGTTCCTATTCACATTCATATCATGAAAAGTTTAATCTAGATCTTTATTTTAACCCACCTCCAGCTTATCAGAATCAGTTGGATCAACCAAATCCTATGGACGAGATCTCCGACCCAGAGATGCCACCATCAGGAACGCATGGACACCCCATTGAAATCTCTAGCGGTTCTAACTCTTATGCTAGATCACCTTATCAAGGTCCTAATGAATGGGACTAATAATGGAGTCAATTCACTTTTGTTAACACTCCTTCATACCACTCTCCAACACCGCCTCCTACACATGAAGATGTCCAAATGGAACCGGTGGAGCAACCTCAGCCACCAAGGAGGAAATGTGGAGCACGTATGTCGGTGCGTACGGAACAATGGTCGAATTCGCTACCACCATTACCCAAAACCTACCCAACCATTCCTGAGGACCCACAAAGGGTGGACCCTCAAATACTTCACTTGTGGTGGAAGCAACACCACCACCTGTGGTTCAACCTCCACCGTTGGGTTTTAATAACCTTATTCCTACATATCCTGATACGTCTGAATATAATCCTTTTAACCCGACTACACCGACGAACTTAAACTATCAAGCGTTACACACGACTCATATATGCATGCGGTTATGCATAATGCACTTTACCCACCTGCATATCCACCTACTAGATACCCAAGTTATGGGTACTAGTATCCTGTTGTGCCTAAACCACAACGACACCCTCCGCCACCTCTTGAAGCCATTAATAAGGCCTTGGAGCGGATGAAAGAAATGCAACAACAGGCTGAGAAGACAGAGAAAATGACAAATAAGTTCTTCAAGAAACTATCCAAGTTAGTCAAATGAAAGAAGGACGAGTAAAATTTCTTTGATTTCTATGATTCATAATTTTTCCTTTAGTCCCTACGTGGACATGTTATTTCTTTAGTCCCTAAGTGGACATGTGCGGAATATCATGACGAAAGTTGATATCATCATAGTCAATTAAACACGGCACAATGGAAGTCTTGGAATTTAAATTACTATTACAAACCAAATGTTCAAAGTACAAAAAACATAATATACAAACGACTTGTAATGAGAGATCCACAGGCGGATCGTAAAATATACAAAAAATGTGTAACAGACTTTGCGCAAATCTAAGGATTTGCAAGATCCTCTTATATTACTACCAAGCAGCTTCCAGCCTATTTCGTATTGTACCTACATCTTAGCCTTTTGAAAATACGTCAACTTTCGATGGTAAATACACCCAACTGACTCATTTTGAAAACATTTCAAAAATGGATTTCAGTGCACAGGGCACGAAAAATCTTTTACAACTTGGGAAAGTCAGCCTTGTAACCTTGTTAACAGCTTTACATGTTTGTCCATACATATGGGGCCAGTACAGAGAACGAGACATGATTAACGTACACACCACTTATGAACCCACAAAGGAGTTATCCCCAACTAGTGGGTAAAAATATAATTTAGCATTCTCATATGTCAGGTGTACGCCTACACCCCATGCTTTGGTCGTGGCCATTCTCTAATGTAATGAGCCATGAATATCCAGGAAACGGTCGTTAACCCGCAATGTTTAAGTTATCAAACAAAACTGACCAAAACGGAATATGCGGATTTACAAGCCACAATTCCGGCATTCGATTGATTCCATTTCCGACCAAGCGATAACAATTTACCGTAACCCAAGCCTGTATAGGGAAAATAAGTCAAGAGTATTTACCTGAGCTAGATTTAATATCTCAGCCGTATTCAAAATGAAATAAGTGCAGATAGCATTTACTGGAATGCATTAGTCTGGATTATGGCATAAGCTAACCAATTAAAATGCTACCGGTCTTACTTTAAGTCATAGACTTACACCGACTAGCGTACAGGATCAAAACGGTATTATACGCTAGATTAAGCGATGACCGGATAGAATGTAGTTTAAACCCAACAAGTACTATGACTTGTATAATATGGGTAAACCATAAGCACTCTGGATTTTGAGATTAAAATGATAAGGTTAAGCCTGTTTCGGTTAATTTCCGTAAACTAGTTACATATACTTAACCGTGCGCATATAAGCGAAATCGGGTAACCAGATTAGTCATGGACAAGTTCTATATTCCATTATACTTTAAATAAGTTGTAATACAATAAGATATCAACTTACTTGCCCGTTAATGTTTTAAAATGAGATTATGCCCCATAAGGGCGTTTTGGTAATTATATATCGTATAAAAGGAACTTGAATATATTTTAATGTTATGATCATAAGTATTCTGAAAAAATATTTAATTTATGACATAATATCATTAAGATATTGATCATATGTGTAATTTATCATTTAGGACCAAACTATGCACCGTAGTGGCATTTTGGTCATTTTATACATAGTTTTATAATTTATTTGGGATTCTAAGTTTATATTATGTACCTACTATAAAAATATTTTAAATAAGTTTTAATAATGAGTATGTAACAAGTCTTGGTTGATAAATATGATTTTAAACCATATTATGCGCCGAAAACGATGTTTATGTCGAAAATGATGATTTGTGCCAAGTTTTATGAAAACTGATGCTAAGAGTAGGTTTGTATGTTTTAGATATGTCATTTATATGATACATCAATAGATTAAATGTTTGGTATAAAAAGTATGATTAAAACCATTTTATGCGCCATAAGGGCTTTATCGTCATTTGTCGACATAACGCAAGAACTTGTATGTAAACTCAGTATATAAACTGACTTGACATCCCAAATAATATTACTTATGATATTATATCAGTTGGAAATTCATTTTCAAGTTAGTTATCAATTAAAACCTTATTTTTATGTAAAAATGGCATTTTAGTCAAAATTGGCATAATAACGGAACTTGTGCACAAACTCAGATTCTGATTATGATCATGTAATATAACCTCAGTGGTTATGCTACATTATATCACGATCATAATGCAACCTTAGATCAGTATCTAACTAATCTAAATCGGGTCAGAATCGAAAGTTAAAGCAGAAGTCAAACTTTGCGACTTTCGGTTGCGAACCGACCCTAGAACTATTGACGAGTCAAACATGTTTTCGCATGTTCTAATAATTATTACCAACTTGTTTAAGTGTCAAAACATGTTTCATAACATATAAACTCATATTATAATATTTTCAAAATCTAGCCTGTTTGACTTTATAATATTAAATTTTGACCCTCAATTGGTTTAGCAAACGTGATCTTTAGGAGGTGCCCTAAAAGGGTTAACACCAACCTTATTACGATCACTTACCATGTTCGTTACGAACAATGGCTGGACCATAATGGTCTTAACCGAAAGTCAAAATGTTTTCCGTAAACGCTTGACTTTTGGCTATAAAAAACCTATAAACGAAAATGCAAGAGAAAGGAACACTTACAAGTGATTCCTATGATGAAATAGAACTAAGTTGGATGCTCCTTTCAGTTAGGAACTTCAAGAGGAGGGAGACAAAATGTTAATGAGAAAGGTGCAAGTTCAAGTGATGAACCATTGCACCTATTTATAGTTGGAGAGCTTGAGGGTGTGATGCCAGGTGTTAGCAAGTGTTAGAGGAAGCCTACAAGTGTCCTAAAACGTGGCATTGAAGTTTGGAAGTTCATGGTTTCGAATCAAATGGTTTTTGGGAACTTGTGTGGTTGCCGAGCAATTTGCAGATACAGGCCTCTGGCGGCCCGCGAGAGACTAGACCATGTCTCTCGCGGCCCGCGAGCGATCCATGGTAACTTTCAAACTTTGTCACATTTCACCCCTCAACTTAAAAAAACTTCTAAAACACCTTTATAAGCATAATTAGCCCTCCGTAGCTAATATTTGGCGTACCCGGGAGTATGCTCGGATATTGTCAAGCTCTTAGTTCGTTAAAAGGTCACTCAGAGGTATAAATTAACATGTTGACCCTTTTAACCCCTCCATTGTCCAACTTTTACATATTTACATAATTAATCCCTCTCGTGCAACCAATGGCTCAAATGAGAGTTAGGACTTCGTAAAGGGTAACTCAGAGGCTAAGTGTAAGCATGTTGGCAGTAGTGGTCACTCAGAGGCTCAGTTTGTGCATGTTGACACCAGAGGGTCACTCATAGGCTTAGTTTGAGCATGTTGAAACCTTTAGTCCTTATTAGACTTATTATAAAAGTAATGATACGTGTCACTATATTATTGGACACGATTTTACGAGGTGTTACATCCTCACCCCCTTAAAAGAAATCTCGACCTCGAGATTTTATTCAAAAAGATAGGGGTATTTTGTCGCATAGTGGACTCAACCTCCCATGTATACTCGGGGCCTCGAAGGGCATCCCACTTAACCTTTATTATTGGTATCTTTTTCTTTTGGAGCTTCTTAACCTGTCGATTCGATCGAAATTGGTTTCTCAACGAACCTTAGGTTTTCATCAATTTGCACATCACGATGTGACATTGTTAGCGACTCATCGGCTAGACATTTCTTAAGATTACAGATGTGGAATACATCATGAATTCCACTAAGCTCTTCTGGCAGCATAAACTTATAAGCTACAGCGCCAACACATTCGATTATCTCGAATGGTCCAATATATCTTGAGCTTAACTTGCCCTTCTTTCCAAATCTCATTACACCTTTCCAATGTGATACTTTCAGCATGACTTTGTCCCCTATTTGGAACTTAAGAGGTTTACGCCTCTTGTCAGCATAGATCTTCTGCCTATCACAGGCAGCTTTGAGACGATCACGAATTTGCACAATCTTATTCGTGGTTTCCAGGACAATCTCTGGTCCTGATAGTTGGGCTTCCCAACTTCTGCCCAATACACGTGCGTTCAAAATTTTCTCCCATACAACGCCTCAAAAGGAGCAGCCTTGATGCTCATATCGTAGCTATTATTATAGGAGAATTCTATTAGGGGTATGTGGTCATCCCAACTTCAACTTAAATCAATCACACATGCTCTAAGCATGTCTTCCAAAGTATGAATAGTATGCTCACTTTGTCCATCCGTCTGTGGGTGGTAAGCCGTACTAAAGTTTAATCTTGTGCCTAAAGATTGTTGGAAACTTTTCCAAAAGTGAGATGTATATCTAGTATCTCTATCGGATACAATAGATACCGGCACACCATGTAGGGACACTATCTTGTCCACATAAAATTTAGCCAATTTGTCAGAATTATACGTTTCTTTAATTGCAAGAAATGCGATGACTTAGTCAGCCTATCCACAATGACCCAAATCGTGTCATTACCACGTTTGGTCTTAGGTAACTTGGTAATCAAATCCATAGTTACCATTTCCCATTTCCAAGTGGGAATTTCAAGTTGTTGTAGAAGTCCTGACGGTTTCTGATATTCGACTTTAACCTGCGAACACGTCAGACACTTAGCTATGTAAGTGGATATGGATTTCTTCAAACCCATCACCAGTAGTTCTTTTTCAAATCTTGATACATCTTGTCATCACTCAGGTAAACTGAGTATCTTGAATTATGTGCTTCTTAGAGGATTAGATCCCTAAGTCCTCCAAAGATTGGAACCCAGATTCTGTCATTAAATCTAAGGATTCCATCTTTTCCAGGCACTAACTAAACAATAGTTCCGCCTAACCTTTCATCAGAAATATTAGCCTCTAATAGGGCTTGCTTTTGTGCATTGAATAGCTTCTCATTCAAGTTATTTCAGAGCTCAATGCTCTTGGGTTAATCCTAATAAGCTTAACCCTTTTCCTTGCGACTTAAGGCGTCACTAACGACATTTGCCTTGCCGGGATGATAGCGAATTTCACAATCATAATCATTAAGCGTTTCCATCCGGCAGCGCTGTCGCATGTTCAAATCCTTTTGATTGAACGGGTGTTGGAGACTCTTATGGTCAGTGTATATAATAAACTTTGTGCCATATAAATAATGTCTCCACAACGTAAGTGCAAATACAACAGCACCCAATTCCAAGTCATGGGTGGTGTAATTCCTTTCGTGCACCTTTAATTGTCGTGATGCATAAGCAATCACTTTGCCTTTTCGCATTAGCACACAACCATGCCCGTGTGCGAGGCATCACAATAAACGACAAAGTCCTCAATACCCTCAGGTAGAGATAACATAGGAGCATTGCTCAACTTGTGCTTTAGAAATTCAACTTGTGCTTTAATTATATATATATATATATATATATATATATATACTAACTAATTAAATTTCAATTAATTCATTAATTATAATAAAAGGTTTTTTATAACATCGAACCGCTGCATGAAACTAGTGTTGAACCCACGCCTCCATGATTTTGTACACAGCCCTACCAACTGGGCTGTGTGACTAACCCGGATTATCTACGATTTATATTAATTTTATATACTTATTATCTGTTGATATATGTAAGTATTAAAAATTTGGTTTAATTCGAAGACAGGCAGCGTGTTAAGATTCGAACCCGGGACCTCTGCTTTATCTTTGCACACAGTCCACCACTAGACTATGTGTCTAACCGGTATGAACTTAAATTTTAATTATACATATATACTATTCCAACTTCATCTTCTTCATGATTTTTAACCCAAAATCATACCCGATTATTCAATTGTAAAACTGTTTTGTTTCTTGATAATTTATCACCTCAGTTAGCAAAACACATAACATTAGAAGATTTAGAGGGATACATGTACCGAATTGAAGATGGCCTGATTTTCCGGCGATACTTCAGATCACAAGACTCCAGCGACAACACAAGAATTCGGTGATTTGTAGCGAAAACTTTAGAAATTTTTTTTGAGAGAGTTCGAGAGTGTTTAAGCGAGTTTTAGAACAAGTTTGGGGTTGCTATTTATAGGTAAATGATAGCCATGTTTTTGGTTTCAAAAGCTTGAATTATGGGTCAATGATTCCATACTCAAATTTTCAGTTAAACTAATGATGGAGATTCAGTTACAGCGTTTAATCAAAAGAAATGGTCAATTGTGTTTTGATTGCTCAGACGGTTTCTAATTCTGTGTTTTGAATTTCAGTTTTAGTGCCAGTTTTTGTATAAAATTTATTTGTCTTAGATTTATAACAAGTTGTGTGTGTAGCTCAGTGGTGTGGAGTGTGTGCATATTCGATGGTGACCCGGGTTCGAAACCCATGGTCACCCCTTTTATTTATTTTTATTCTTTTCCCATTTATATATTAATGTTATTAATAATTTGTATTTATTTATTTATTTCAACCTTTTTTTACTTTATTTATTTACAAAAATAAATCGAATTTTGAATGGTTAATAAATGCGTAACGAAACTTCACATAAAATACTTGAATTATTTAACGAAGCGGGTGTCTTGTCTTTCTTCTTCTCGTCTTTAAAATCCCCGTTCCTGATGCGATTCTCAGTGAGCTTAGTAGCTAGCTCCATTGCTGCCTTTAGAGTTGCAGGCGTAGTACTCATCACAGAGTCTTGAATTTTCGAGGGAAGACCTCGAATGTAGTGCTCGATCAGACGGTAGAGTGGAGTGAACAAGTTGGGAACCATCTGATTCATCTCGAGAAACTTCTTGTTGTAGGTTATGTGGTCTCCCTCCTTTTGTTTCAAGAAATAAAACTCATCCTCTAAATTTTTGATTTCACTTCTTGGACATAAGCATCCAGTCATAAGCTCTCTTAATTCTTCCCAGTTTGGTATACAGCGGCTTCGACGCCTCATCTGCCTTTCTTCGCATTCCACCATGTGAGTGCTACCCCATACAGGCGACCAGTAGCATAATGCACCTTGCGGTCATTAGGACAATCACAGTTGAGGAACGTAGCCTCCATCTCCTCAAACCAACGAAGGAGAGCAGTGAGCCCTTCAGTCCCTTCGTATTTTGGAGGGTCGCATGAATTGAAGTGCTTGTAGGTGCACTTGGTGGTGTTTGTGGGAGGATTGGCAACATTTGACCTTCTTGGTTAACTGGGTTGATAGGATTGGCGGCAAGAGCTTGTTGGACTTGAACTACAATGTCGGGAATCACGGCGGCCATTTGTTGGGCTATTTGAGCAGCCGTGCGCTCGCCGGATCTTCCTGATCTCCTACCTCCTCGTGAGTGCCTAGAAGACATCTACAGGAAATTGTAATGAGATTCTGAGTTTTGATGTTTTAGGTGTCATGTGTCGTATTTAGAAATCAACATTCACAAAACAAATGAGAAAATAAGTTCACGACATCCGTAGCATGTCTTGGGCTTTGCTTATGTTTGGGCCCCCATATGTCCCCCATACTTTAGCCTGGGTAGTCATGTGGGCCCCCATGACTACTGGGCTTTGTAGGGTTCACATTGGTGTTGACCTGTTAACACTTGCATTACCCGAATGAAAATCGTAAAACATGATTGTGAGGCATAAAGTCAGAGGGTGTCCAGTTGTAGACACAGTGACAGCTCAAAGTGGGGTTAGTTCACATGACGTTTGGTGTGACATGCTTTGGCCTAATAGGTCCTTCTTACTCTCATCATTAGTCCCCAGGTAGGCAAACTGGTCCGTTATATGGGATTTATATGAATGCCAATCCTAGATAGGACGTTTCGACTACCGGTACTCGTACCCTTCCAGTTACTACATGCCCGTCGTAGAACTCACTTTGATGAGATTGAAAACATCACAAAATCTTGAGAAGAAAAGCATGGAAATGTTCAAATATGTGAAAATTGGAACGTGCGTGTTTATGTAAGCATGTTATGTTAACAATACGTATATCACCATAAATATCCCTCAACAACATATAGTAGTGAGAGTGCTAACATGCATTTGTGTGTGAGATAAATATGAAACAAATAAATATCATGAGTTTGCATGTAACCAACTAACACATAAGCAATTAAAATCTAATCAACTATAGTATAGGCTCTAAGGGTCTAATAACCTATCCTATATCCCTATAGTCAAAAGCTCTAATACCAATTGTCATACCCTGACCCGCAGCGGATATGGTAGTCGGGGCATGATTGGGTTTTCATCAAAGATCATGAAATTTACCATAATAAAGTTTCATATTTACTAATTCAAATTAAAAGAGAATATTCCAACAAACACGTAAAACATACAAGCACGAAAATGTTCTAATCATGACATTTAAATAACTCTTTATTTTTCTTCTAAGGCCCAATCCTATGTGTTTCTTGCTACAACCTGTCCACCTATATGATGTGTAAAAATAAAGATTTGGGTCAACAAAAGTTGGCGAGTGAATCCCGTTAGAAATTTTGGAAGATATAATTATGTTGATTAATTTAATAAAAATGTGCATGACCAAGTATGAGCAAACGTATATGTATGCTATCCACAAACAACATAAACATCTATCATTGAAGACATAAGCATGATAAGTGATGTGAAATGAGATCAAGGCTCAATCAAACGGAGCCGATCTAATTAGGCAACGCGATGCTCTACTCGTATCCAACGAGATACTGATGGGCCTAATTTGAATGCTTGACTGAAATGAGAAATTGTAAACACATATAACAATAACCAAACATTACATAACACGTTAGATCATATAATGGTAGTAGCACAAGTGTTTGAATAGACAATAAAAGTAAACGACACATGATACACCCCAAAACATGAATAAAAAGGGGAATTTGTAAGAATTCACTCACAGTGGGTGCGTTTCTGGAATTGATGATGAATGCGCACAATTTAAGATTTCAATCGACCAGAAAACTAACCTAAATAAACACGTAATAATTCAGTAAATATATTTCTTTTGTTTGAAATTAATATTTTTATTTTTGGACTTTTATTAGATTTTTAAGACTATCCCTATAGTATTTATTACAAATTTAAAGATTAAAAAGTCTTATTTTATAGGTATTTTAGGGATTTTTAATAGAAATAAAGAAAATAGGTATTAAAAAAAATATTCCCTTTTTTCAGGGTTGACCGGGTCAACCGGCCGGACTGTGCAAATTATTGGCATCGTGTAAGGATCGAACTCGTGACCTCCCGTATACGTGCACGCAGCTCTACCAACTGAGCTACGTGTCTAACCCAAAATAATCTTGATTTTAATTATATATATATACTAACTAAGTTAATTCGTTAATCCTTTAATTAAAAAGGTTTTGTATAACATCAAACAGCTGCATGAAACTAGTGTCGAACCCGTGCCTCCATGATACTTTGCACACAACCCTACCAACTGGGCTGTGTGACTAACCCAGATTATCTATGATTTATATTAATTTTATATACTTAATTATCTGTTGATATATGTAAGTATTAACAACTTTGGTTTAATTCAGAGATAGGCAGCGTGTTAAGATTCGAACCCGGGACCTCTGCTTTATCTTCCACACAGTCCACCACTGCACTGTGTCTCTAACTCGGTATGAACTTATATTTTAATTATACATATATACTATTCCAACTTCATCTTCTTCATGATTTTTAACCCAAAATCATACCCGGTTATTCAATTGTAAAACGGTTTTGTTTCTTGATGATTTATCACCTCAGTTAGCAAAACACATAACATTAGAAGATTTAGAGGGATAGTTGTACCGAATTGAAGATGGCCTGATTTTCCGGCGATACTTCCAATCACAAGACTCCGGCGACAACACAAGAATTTCGGTGATTTGTAGCGAAAATTTAGAGAATTTTTTTGAGAGAGTTCGAGAGTGTTTGAGCGAGTTTTAGAACAGGTTTGGGGTTTCTATTTATTGGTAAATGATAGCCATGTTTTCGGTTTAAAAAGCTTGAATTATGGGTCAATGATTCCATACTGTTTTCAAATGAATTGATTTCAAATTTTCAGTTAAACTGATGATGGAGATTCAGTTACACCCATTTAATCAAACGGAAACAGTCAATTCTGTTTTGATTGCTCAGACGGTTTCTGATTCTGTGTTTTGAATTTAGTTTCAGCGCCAGTTTGTGTATAAATTTTATTTGTTTTAGATTTATAACAAGTTGTGTGTGTAGCTTAGTGGTGTGGAGTGTGTGCTGATTCGATGGGGACCGGGTTCAAAACCCGTGGTCACCCCTTTTATTTATTTTTATTCTTTTCCCTTTTTATATATTAATATTATTAATAGTTTGTATTTATTTATTTATTTTAACCTTTTTTTTTACTTTATTTATTAACTACAAATATAAATCGAATTTTGAATGGTTAATAAATGCGTAATGAAACTTCACATAAACTACTTGAATTATTTAACGAAGCGGGTTTTAGAACCCGTTTTACAACGAATGTTTCACTTCTCTTGTCTTAGCAATTCTTGGATGCACCGAAGATGTTTTTCATGATCAACTTGATTACGAGAGTAGATAAGTATGTCATCTATGAAGACAATGACAAACTTATCTAAATACGGCTTGCGGACTCTATTCATGAGATCCATGAATGTGCAGGTGCATTTGTGAGCCCAAAAGTCATCACTAGAATTCATAATGACCATAACAGGTCCTGAAGGCAGTCTTGGGAACATCCTCACTTCTAACCTTCAGTTGATGGTATCCTGATCTCAAATTGATCTTAGAGAAGTAACTAGCCCCTTGAAGTTGATCGAACAAGTCATCGATCCTGGGCAGAGGATAACAATTCTTGATCGTTATCTTATTTAGTTCGCGGTAATCAATGCACATCCGCATTGAATAGTCCTTTTTCTTAACGAAAATATAGGAGCTCCCCAAGGTGAGAACTAGGCTGAATAAAGCATTTCCTTTAAAAGTTCGTCTAATTGTATTCTTAATTCCCTCATTTCTGTCGGTGCTAACCGATATGGAGCTCTAGCAACAGGTGTTGCTCCTGGTAAGATGTCAATCCTAAACTCCACTTGTCTATCTGGGGGTAGACCTGGTAATTCTTTGGGAAAAACATCAAAATATTCTGAGATAATTGAAAGGTCTTCAATATTTGGCTTAGGCTCGTTAATAGTTACTTGTGCCATGTAAATGACATAACCTTTCCCCAGACATTTGGATGCCTTATATAATGACACTTTGTCTGGCAATCCATAGTGTGAATCTCCAAGAATGGTGAGTATTTCACCAGATGGGATTTAACTTTAATGAGTTTCTTATGACAGGCAATGCGGGCTGGGTTATGAGATAACCAATCCATGCCTAAGACTACATAGAACCCCGCCAATTTCATTGGCAAAAGAGATATAGGAATAGAATGATTCTTAATGGATATAAAACATCCATCAAGAATGGAAGATGCTGTTTCTAAAGTTCCATCAGCAAGTTCTACCTCATAAGTTATGTCTAGAGTTCTTATGGGTAAGTTTAATAGTTTACTAAACTTAAGGTCTACAAAGGACCTATTTGCACCCGAATCAAAAAGAACTCTAGCATATACGTCATTAATGAGGAATGTACCTGTTATGACGTTGTTGTCATTAACAGCCTCTCTAGCATTCATCTAGAAGGCACGTGCATTTCCTTTCTTAGCCTCTCAAGGCTTTGCATCATTACCTCTGGGGTTCTTAGGGAAATTTGGCTTAATATGCCCCTTCTCGTTATAGCCATAACAGACTGCATCTTTAAGATTTTTGCACTCTAGGGTCTTATGCCCATTTCTTTTGCAAATTCCACAGGGTTTAGCCTGTGGGTCAGCGTTGTATTGTCCCTAATGCATGCGGTTACAAGTCTTGCACAGAGGCCTATCATTAGATGTGCGCTGGTTCTTCTTGAACCCAAAATTTCCTTACTTTTTAAACTTTTGGGAGTTATCATTCTCCTGTTTCCTTTTTTCGTCAGTCTCAGTTCCAACTGACTTTTGTCTCACCAAATCTAAGGTGAGAGAGAGAGAGAGATAGGTCAACATCAGACCTACAGGTACTACGCTGAGCAGCCTGCCCTTAATCTCGGGCGCTAACCCATTAATGAAACGCGCAATGCGTTTGGGTTCAAGAGTGATTAGATAAGATACTAATCTGGATAAGGAGTTGAAGTCAGTAACAGTCCAAATTTTTCATTGTTAGAGTCAGAAAGTCAGACTCTATCTTTTCCACCTCATGAGGTGGGCAGTACGTCTCCTTGACAAGGTCAACAAACTTGGACCACCCCAAGTTATACAGGTGTACTTTACCTGTTGACTGGACCATTGCCTTCCACCAAATTAGGGCATCACCCTTGAAGGCTTGGGATACATATTTTACCACATCCTTATCAGCGCAACCGCTGATGTCCATTATCGTCTCCATTTCATCAAGCCATCTCAAGGCTTCTATTGCTCCCATTTCTCCATTAAAATCTCGGGGCTTGCATGAGACAAAGTATTTATAGGTACATCCGTCTTTAGAAGAACGGCACCTATCGTTAAATTCTAGTTTCCATTGGTTCACTCTTCGCATTTAAGAGTGAACAGAGCTCTCCTTACGAGCTGATGATGGTGGAATAGATAAAGGCTTGGAGCGCTCACTTCCTTAAATTTTTCCATGGCCTTTCCAACAGCTGCATCAATGCGAGCTTGGAAATCATTATTATCAATGGCTATGTTTTCGGCATTGTTAGAGTTAATATCTCGATGGCTACTTTGCGCCTCATCCGAGTTAGCCATTCTTGAAGCTTTGGTTCTAAACACCAAATTAAACTTCACTTTTAGCCATGGTATTAATAACCATATTGGCTCTAAAGTTGGATATATAAATCCATTGCCTATTTAAACTAGCGTGCATATAATCACAATTCTTAGGCTTTACATTTCTATGAATGTTATCTATATCTGGCCTAGGTCTCAAAAGGACCATCAAAGGCAAATTACAATTTGGACATAGTCCATATATATTTAGAGAGTGGATCTTAATGCCACAACTGCCATTGTCATATGACAATTATAAATAGCTCATAGGCTTGTCTCGTAGGACATATAAGATATGGCTCATAGGCCTGTCAGTAAGGACATATAAAAATACGACACATTGGCCTGTCACTAACGACAGATAAAAGTACGGCACATTGGCCTGTCACTAAGGACATATAAAAATACGGCACATTGGTATGTCACTAAGGACATAAAAATACGGAACATTGTCCTGTCATTATGGACATAATTTTGGGCAGAGGGTCATATTAACCACAACTGTCGTTGTCATATTTGACAATTATAACTTGGCCCGTAGGCAAAATAATATAATTAACATCTCTAGATGTTAAAATAGATAATCATCGCACTGATGCTATTAGTCATGATCTCATTGATCATATAGACTATGAGGCTTGAGCATAGCTCACCACCTTGGACAGGGAACCATAAGGTTACAACTGTTGTTGTCTTAATTGATAAGACAGTGTTGCTCGAAGGCAAATAATCACTAATGGATGTTTAATCATGGCCCATAGGCACTACATCACTAATGGATGTTTAATTATGGCCTGTAGGTACTTACATCACTAATGGATGTCAATTATGGACCACAAGCACTACATCACTAATGGATGTTTAATTATGGCTCGTAGACACTACATCACTAATGGATGTCAATTAGGGACGCGTAGGCACTACATCACTAATGGAAGTCAATTATGGTTTGTAGGCACTACATCACTAATGTTGTTTATTATGTCCCGCAGGCACTACATCACTAATGGATGTTCAATTATTATCATCGCATTAGGGCACTACATCATTAATGGTGTTTATTATGTCCTGCAGGCACTACATCACTAATGGATGTTCAATTATTATCATCGCATTGATGATACTAGCCGGGATCAAATTTGATCACATAGGCTATATAAAGTTTAGACATAGTCCATTACCTAGATAGCTAGTGTGGTTCCTCAAGTCACAATACCAATAGTATTACATTACTTGAATGTTAACACAAGAGTATCTTAATGGTCGATTAATAGTCACGGTCGCATTGACCTTAACGACTTGGAGGCTTGAACATAGTCCACCACCTCTGGATAGAAGGATAATTCTTCCTTAACTATCATGATAGAAGGCTATTCATCCTTAACTATCATTTTTAATTTGGCCAACTAATATGGTCTGTGCCATTTGGATAATCAAAACCATTAAGATCTTTTGGAATTATATAGCTGATCATAAATTTCGAGTAAAATCGAGACGATCGCTTGAAGAGGATGAGTACATATATATATAATTCCAAAATATTTCATTAAATGACGATAGAAATTACAATACTAGAAATAAAAAAATAAAACTAATTGTCCATGCAAGGACTTTAAAAGAAATAATGTCCACGCAGGGACTAAAGAAATAACAATGTCCAAGTAGGGACTAAAGAAATAACATAATAATAGAATAGACTTCACTCGTCCTTCTTTCCCTTAACCAACTTGGAGAGCTTCTTGAAGAACTTATGCGTCTTCTTCTCCGTCTTCTCTGCTTGTTGTTGCATTTCCTTCATATGCTCTAAGGCCTCAAGAGGGGGCGGAGGTTGTGGTTGTGGTTGAGGTACAAAAGGATACTGGTACCCATAATTTGAATATCCAGTAGGTGGATAAGCAGGTGGTAAGGGTAAAGTGCGTTATGCATGACCGCTTGCATATAAGGGTCATGCAATAGTGCCTAGTAATTTATCAGCGTAGATGGGTTAAAAGGATCATATCCAGATGTATCCTGATATGTAGGGATAGGGTTATTAAAACCCAATGGTGGTGGTTGAACCATAGGTGGTGGTGTTGGTTCCACCATTAGTGAAGTATTGGAGGGTCCACTTATTTGTGGGTCCTCGTGAATGGTAGGGTAGGTCATGGGAAATGGCGGCAGCGAACCCGATGTTGAACCGCATGTACCAACATACATGCTCCATGTTTCCTCCTTGGTGGCTCAGGTGGTGGCTGAGGTTGTTCCACCGGTTCCATTTGTACGTCTTCCTGTATAGGAGGTGTTGAAGAGTGGTGTGAAGGAGTGTTAGCAAAAGTGAATTGATTCCAATATTGGTCCCATTCGTTAGGACCTTGGTATGGTGATCTGGCGTAAGAGTTAGAATCGCTAGAAATTTCGATAGGGTGTCCATGCGATCCTGACGATGGCATCTCCGGGTCGGAGTCCTCGTCCATTGGGTTGGGTTGATCTAACTGATTTAGATCAGCTGGGGGTGTGTTGAAGTAGTGGTTAGGGTTAAACTCATCATGATATGAATGATGAGAGTGATGAGAATGGTGTGAGTGGTGAGAATGGTAGGAGTAGTATGAGTTTTGTGTATGAGTAGGTGAAAGTCTCGCTAGTGGCCAAGAATCTCCCGAATCCTCATAAGGATTCAAGTGATGGGGTTGTGAAGGGATACATCCAGATGGTCCTCCCATCATAGGTCCTTTACCTCTTCCTCGAACTCTTGGCAGCATTTTCCTGTTAAAATCCAGTTAAAACAATAATAATAACTTAATAATGAAAAGAGTAATCCTAGGTCAAAGCCTAGACTCGGAAGTCTAAGGAATGTGCTTTTGTGTAATTTTGAGATTAAACACAAGAAGGCTAGTGTTTAATTATCTCAAATGTTGTTGGCTCTGATACCAACCTATTACACCTCGTATTTCCAACCAAACACCGGTGGGCCCGGGTGGGGAATATCGTGACGTAAGTTGATATCATCATAGTCAATTAAACACAGCACAGCAGAAGTCTTGGAGTTTAAATTACTATTACAAACCAAATGTTCAAAGTACAAAAAAATAATATACAGACGGCATGTAATGAGCGATCCACAGGCGGATCGGAAAATATACAAAAAATTATATTACTACCAAGCAGCTTCCAACCTATTTCGTATTGTACCTGCATTTTAGCCTTTTGAAAATATGTCAGCTTTCGCTGGTAAATACACCCAACTGACTCGTTTTGAAAACATTTCAAAAATGGATTTAAGTGCACAGGGCACGAAAAATCTTTTATAACTTGGGAAAGTCAGCCTTGTAACCTTGTTAACAGCTTTACATGTATGTCCATACATATGGGGCCCAGTACAGAGACCGAGACATGATTAACGTACACACAACTTATGAACCCACAAAGGAGTTATCCCCAACTAGTGGGTAAAAATATAATTTAGCATTCGCACATGTCAGGTGTATGCCTACACCCCGTGCTTTAGTCGTGGCCATTCTCTAATGTAATTTGCCAAGAATATCCAGGACACGGTCGTTAACCCGCAATGTTTAAGTTATCAAACAAAACTGATCAAAACGGAATATGCGGATTTACTAGCCACAATCCAACATTCGATTGATCCCATTTCCGACCAAGCGTTAACAATTTACCGTAACCCAAGCCCGTATAGGGAAAATAAGTCAACAATATTTACATGAGCTAGTCTTGATTAAAAATGCAAGATTTAATATCTCAGCCGTATTCAAATGAAATAAGTGTAGATAGCATTTACTAAAGGCTCTAGTATGGATTATGGCATAAGCTAACCAATTAAAATGCTATCGGTCTTACTTTAAGTCATAGACTTAGACTGACTAGCGTACAGGATCAAAACGGTATAATACGCTAGATTAAACGATGACCGGATAGAATGTAGTTAAACCCAACAAGTACTATGACTTGTATAATATGGGTAAACCATATGCATTCTGAATTTTGAGATTAAAATGATAAGATTAAACTCGTTTTGGTTAATTTACATAAACAAGTTACATATACTTAACCGTGCGCATATAAGCGATATCGGGTAACCGGATAAGTCATGGACAAGTTCTATATTCCATTATACTTTAAATAAGTTGTAATATCAATAGGATATCAACTTACATGCCCGTTAAGGTTTTAAAATGAGATTATGCCCCATAAGGGCGTTTTGGTAATTATATATCGTATAAAAGGAACTTGAATATATTTTAATGTTATGATAATAAGTATTATATAAAAAAATTTAACTTATGACATAATATCGGAAAGATATTGATCATATGTGTAATTTATCATTTATGACCAAACTTGCACCGTAGGGGCATTTTTGTCATTTTACACATAGTTTTGTAATTTATTTCGGATTCTGAGTTTATATTATGTACCTACTGTAAAAATCTTTTAAAAAAGTTTTAAAAATCAATAGGTAACAAGTCTTGGTTGATAAATGTGGTTTTAAACCATATTATGCGCCGAAACGGCGTTTATGTCGAAAAAAGACGATTTGTGCGAAGTTTTATGAAAACTTATGCTAAGACCAGGTTTGTATGTTTTAGATATGTCATTTAATATGAGACATCAATAGATTAAAGGTTTGGTATAAAAAGTATGATTAAAACAATTTTATGCGTCATAAGGGCTTTATTGTCATTTGTCGACATAACGCAAGGACTTGTATGTAAACTCAGTATATAAACTGACTTGACATCCTAATAATCTTACTTATGATATTATATCAATTGGAAATTCATTTTCAAGTTTTTTTTTAATTAAAACCTTATTTTTATGTAAAAAGGGCATTTTAGTCAAAATTGGCATAATAACGGAACTTGTGCATAAACACATATTCTGATTATGATCATGTTATATAACCTCAGGGGGTTATGCTACATTATATTATGATCATAATGCAACTTTAGATCAGTATCTAACTAATCTAAATCGGGTCAGAATCGAAAGTCAAAGCAGAAGTCAAACTTTGCGACTTCAGGTTGCGAACCGACCCTAGAACTGAAATTGACGAGTCGAACATGTTTTCACGTGTTCTAATAATAATTACCAACTTGTTTAAGTGTCAAAACATGTTTCATAACATATATAACCTCATATTATAATATTTTCAAAATCTAGCCTGTTTGACTTTATAATATTAAATTTTGACCCGTCAATTGGTTTAGCAAACGTGATCTTTAGGAGGTGCCCTTAAAAGGGGTTAACACCTACCTTATTACGATCAATTAGTCATGTTCATTACGAACAATGGCTGGACCATAATGGTCTTAACCGAAAGTCAAAGCATTTTCCGTAAACGCTTTACTTTTGGCTATAAAAAGCCTATAAACGAAAATGCAAGAGAAAGGAACACTTACAAGTGATTCCTAGGATGAAATAGAACTAAGTTGGATGCTCCTATCAGTTAGGAACTTCCGGAGGAGGGAGATAGAATGTTAATGAGAAAGGTGCAAGTTCAAGTGATGAACCAATGCACCTATTTATAGTTGGAGAGCTTGAAGGAGGTGATGCCAGGTCATAGCAAGTGTTAGAGGAAGCCTACACATGTCCTAAAACGTGGCATAGTAGTTTGGAAGTCCATGGTTTCAGATTAAATGGTTTTCGGCAACTTGTGTGGTTCCCAAACAAAAATTTTGCAGATACAGGCCGCTGGTGGCCCGTGAGAGACTAGACCATGTCTCTCGCGGCCCGCGTGCACCCATGGTAACTTTCAAACTTTGTCACATTTAGCCCCTCAACTTAAAAAAAAACTTCTAAAACACCTTTATAAGCATAATTTAACCCTCCTTTGCCAATACTTGGCATACCTGGGAGTATGCCCGGTATAGATTAACATGTTGACCCTTTTAACCCCTCAATTGTCCAACTTTTACCTATTTACATAATTAATCCCTCTCGTCCAACCAGTGGCTCGTATGAGAGTTAGGACTTTGTAAAGGGTTACTCAGAGGCTCAGTGTAATCATGTTGACACTAATGGTCACTCAGAGGCTCAGTTTATGCATGTTTACACTGCAAGGACAATCAATTTATTTCAAGTATTGTAGTTTTCTATTGTTAGTTAAAGAAATATTTGGAATTTTATATATATATATATATGTACTCGTTACATCCTCTTCGAGCGATCCTCTTGATTTTAACTCGAAATTTCTGATCCGCTATATAATTCCAAAAGATCTTCTTAATGGTTTTGATTAGCCAAATGGCAAAGTCCATATTAATTGGCGGAGTATAAAAGATAGTTAAGGACAAATAGCCTTCTATCATGATAGTTAAGGAAGATTATTCCTTCAATCCAGAGGTGGTGAACTATGTTCAAGCCTCCAAGTCATTTAGGTCAAATGCGACCATGACTATTAATCAACCATTAAGATAATTCTATGGAAACATTCAAGCAATGTTAATACTCCTGGTAATGTGACTTGAGGAACCACACCAGCCGTCTAGGTGATGGACTACGTCTTGACCTTATAGCCTATGTGATCAAATTTGATCCTGGCTAATATCATCAATGCGATGATAATAATTTAAGCATCCATTAGTGATGAAGTGCCTACGGGCTATAAGTTAAACATCCATTAGTGATGAAGTGCCTACGGGCTATAAGTTAAACATCCATTAGTGATGTAGTGCCTACGGGCTATAATTCAAATATCCATTATGACTGCCTACGGGCTACAATTTATACATCCATTAGTGATGAAGTGCCTACGGGCCATAATTAAACATTCATTAGTGATGAAGTGCCTATAGGCTATAATTTAACATCCATTAGTGATGAAGTGCTACGGGCTATAATTTAACATCCATTAGTGATGAGATGCCTACGGGATATGATTTAACATCCATTAGTGATGTTTTGCCTACGAGCAATATTATATTGTCGATTAAGACAAAGACAGTTGTAACCTTATGGTTCCTTGTCCAAGGTGGTGAGCTATGCTCAAGCCTAATAGTCGATATGATCAATAAGATCATGACTAATATCATCAATATGATCAATTAAAAGTGAAGTTTAATTTGGTATTTAGAACCAAAGCTTCAAGAATGACTAACTCGGATGAGGCACAAAGTAGCCATCGAGATATTAACTCTAACAATGCTGAAAAACATAGCCATTGATAATGATGATTTCCAAGCTCGCATTGATGTAGCTGTTGGAAATGCCATGGAAAAGGCCATGGAAAAATTTAAGGAAGTGAGCGCTACTCACTCCAAGCCTTTATCGTGGCCATTAACTAATGTAATGAGCCGAGGATATCGAGGACACGGTCATTAACCCCTGATGTTTAAGTTATCAAACAAAACGGATTAAAACAGAATATGCGGATTTACCAGCCACAATCCTGCATTCGATTGATCCCATTTCCGACCAAGCGGTAATATTACCATAACCCAAGCCCGTATAGGGAAAATAAGTCGAGAGTATTTACCTGCGCTAGTCTTGATTTAAAAATGCAAGATTTTATATCTCAGACGTATCCAAAATGAACTAAGAGCAGATAGCATTTACCGGAAGGCTCTAGTCTGGATTTTGGCATAAGCTAACCAATTAAATGCTAATGGTCTTAATTTAGTCATAAACTTAGACCGACTAGCGTACAAGATCAATAACGGTAAGATACGCTAGATTAAGCGATAACCGGATAGAATGTAGTTTAAACCCAACAAGTACTATGACTTGTATAATATGGGTAAACCATAAGCATTTTGGATTTTGACTAAAATGATAAGGTTAAACCCGTCTCGGTTAATTTCCGTAAACTAGTTACATATACTTAACCATGCGCATATAAGCGATATCGGGTAACCAGATATGTCATGGACAAGTTCTATATGCCATTATACTTTAAATAAGTTGAAATATCAGTAGGATATCAACTTATATGTCGTTAAGGTTTTAAAATGAATTATGCACATAAGGGCGTTTTTGTAATTTTGTACTGTATAAAAGGAACTTAAATATATTTTAATGTTATAATCATAAGTATTCTGGAAAAATGTTCAATTTATGATATAATATTAGTAAAATATTAATCATATGTGTAATTCATCAATTATGACCAAACTATGCACCGAAGGGGCAATTTAGTCATTTTACACATAGTATGATAACTAATTTGGAATTCTGAGTTTATATCATATACCTACTATAAAAGTATTTAACTAAGTTTTAGAATTAGTAGTTTTCATATTCGAGGTGAAATGCCTCGAAAAAAAGAAAAATTGTGGTTGGGAAGGTTATAGTAGCCAAAGCCATTGGAATTATTAGTTTATACATTGGAAAAATCCGTTTTGTTATTCATATACTAGGAAATGGGCAAAAGAATAACTGAAAGAAAGGAAATCTATTAGTTATTCATTAAAGTTTCATTTATTCAATGACCAGAATTAGACGGGGATATATCGCTCGGAGACGTAGAACAAAAATTCGTTTATTTGCATCAAGCTTTCGGGGGGCTCATTTAAGACTTACTCGAACTATTAGTTAACGAGTCTTGGTCGATTAATATGGTTTAAAACCACACTATGCGCCGACACGGCGCTTATGTCGTAAATGGCGATTTGTGCGAAATTTAATGAAAACTGATGTTAAGATCAGGTTTAAATTGTTTAGATATGTTATTTAATATAACATATCAATAGGTAAAAGATTTGATATGAAAAGGTATGATTAAAACCATTTTATGAGCCACAAGGGCTTTATCATCATTTATCGATAGAACACAAGAACTTGTACATAAACTCAGTATATAATCTGACTTGACATCCCAAATAACCTTACTTGATATTACATCAGTAGGAAACTCATTTTCAAGTTCATTATCGATTAAACCTTATTTTATGTAAAAAGGGCATTTTAGTCAAAAAACAGAACTTGTGCATAAACTCAGATTTTGATTATGATCATGTAATATAACCTCAGGGGGTTATGCTACATTATATTACAATCATAATGCAACCTTAGATCAGTAGCTAACTAATCTAAATCGGGTCAGAATCGAAAGTCAAAGAAGAAGTCAAGCTTTGCGACTTTCGGTTGTGAACCGACCCTAGAACTGAAATTGACGAGCCGAACATGTTCTCACATGTTCTAATAATTGTTACCAAATTTTTAAAGTGTCAAAAATGTTTCATAACATCTATAAACTCAGATTATAATATTTCCGAAAATTGGCCTGTTTGACTTTTCAATATTAAAACTTTGACCCGTTAATTGGTCTAGCAAACATGATCTTTAGTAGGTGCCCTTAATAGGGATTAACACCTACCTTATTACGATCACTTAGCCATGTTCGTTACGAACAATAGCTGGACCATAATGTTCTTAACCGAAAGTCAAGGCGTTTTTCGTAAAACGCTTTACTTTTGCCTATAAAAGCCTATAAACGAAAATGCAAGAGAAATGCACACTTACAAGTGATTCCTAGGATGAAATATAACTAAGTTGGATGCACCTTTAAGCTAGGAACTTCCAGAGGGAGGAGATAGAGTAAAGAATGAGAAAGGTACAAGTTCAAGTGGTGAACCTTGGCACCTACTTATAGTTTGGGAGCTTGAAGGAGGTGATGCCAAGTGTTAGGGAGTGTTAGAGGGAGCTTACAAGTGTCCTAAAACGTAGCATAGCAGTCACTCCCTAGTTTCAAATCAAGTGGCTTTTGGCAACATGTGTGGAGGCCAAGCAAATTTTCTACAGACACAATTCTCTGGCTGGCCACGAGAGACATGGCCAGTGTTTCTCGTGCCCCGGGAGCGCCTCATGGGAACTTTCCAAACTTGTCACATTTAGCCCCTCAACTTATTAAACCCCTTTAAACACCTTTATACATATTTAGCCCTCCGTAGCCAACATTTGGCGTACCCGGGAGTATGCCCGGACATTGTCAAGCTCTCGGTTCATTAAAAGGTCCCTCAGAGGTATAAATTAACATGTTGACACTCTTAACCCCTCCGTTATCCAACGTTTTCATATTTACAGAATTAATCCCTCTCGTCCAACAAGTGGCTCGTGTGAGAGTTAGGACTTCGTAAAGGATCACTCAGAAGATTAGTATAAGCGTGTTGACGCTGATGGTCACTCAGAGGCTAAGCATGTTGACACTAATGGTCACTCAGAGGCTAAGTTTAAGCATGTTGACACTAATGGCCACTCAGAGGCTTGATTTAAGCATGTTGACACTAGAGGGTCACTCAGAGGCTTAGTTTGAGCATGTTGACACCTTTAGTCCTTATTAGTCCTTATTAGACTTATTATAAAACCAATGATACGTGTCACTATATTATTGGACACGATTTTACGAGGTGTTACACTGCAAGGACAATCAATAATTTATTTCAAGTATTGTAGTTTTCTATTATTAGTTAAAGATATATTTGGAATTATATATATATATATATATATAATCGTTACAATTTCTTCAAGATATCCTCTCGATTTTAACTCGAAATTTCTGATTCGCTATATAATTCCAAAAGATCTTCTTAATGGTTTTGATTAGACAAATGTCAAAGTCCATATTAATTGGCAGATTATAAAAAATAGTTAAGGACAAATAGCCTTCCATCATGATAGTTAAGGAAGATTATTCCTTCAATCTAGAGGTGGTGAACTATGTTCAAGCATCCAAGTCGTTTAGGTCAAATGCGACCATGACTATTATCAACCATTAAGATAATTTTGTTTTAACATTCAAGCAATGTTAATACTCCTGGTAGTGTGACTTGAGGAACAACACCAGTCGTCTAGGTGATGGACTACGTCCTGACCTTATCGTCTATGTGATCAAATTTGATCCCGGCTAATATCATCAATGCGATGATAATAATTTAAGCATCCATTAGTGATGAAGTGCCTACGGGCTATAAGTTAAATATCCATTAGTGATGAAGTGCCTACGGGCTATAATGTAAACATCCATTAGTGACGAAGTGCCAACGGGCTATAATTTAAACATACGTTAGTGATGAAGTGCCTACGAGCCATAATTAAACATCCATTAGTGATGAATTCCTACGGGCCATAATTAAACATCCATTAGTGATGACATGCTACGGGCTATAATTCGACATCCATTAGTGATGAGATGCCTACGGGCTATGATTTAACATCCATTAGTGATGATTTGCCTACGAGCAATATTATATTTTCGATTAAGACAACGACGGTTGTAACCTTATGGTTCCCTGTCCAAAGTGGTGAGCTATGTTGAAGCCTCATAGTCGATATGATCAATGAGATCATGACTAATATCATCAATATGATCAATTAAAAGTGAAGTTTAATTTGGTGTTTAGAACCAAAGCTTCAAGAATGGCTAACTTGGATGAGTCGCAAAGTAGCCATCGAGATATTAACTCTAACAATGCCGAAAACATAGCCATTTATAATGATGATTTCCAAGCTTGTATTGATGCAGCTGTTGGAAAGGCCATGGAAAAATTTAGGAAGTGAGCGCTACTCGCTCCAAGCCTTTATCGTGGCCATTAACTAATGTAATGAGCCGAGGATATCGAGGACACGGTCATTAACCCCCGATGTTTAAGTTATCAAACAAAACTGGTTAAAAAGGAATATGCGGATTTACTAGCCACGATCCGGCATTCGATTGATCCCATTTCTGACCAAGCGGTAATATTTACCGTAATCCAAGCCCGTATAGGGAAAATAAGTCGAGAGTATTTACCTGAGCTAGTCTTGATTTAAAAATACAAGATTTAATATCTCAGCCGTATCTAAAATGATCTAAGTGCGGATAGCAATTACCAGAAGGCTCTAGTCTGGATTATAGCATAAGTTAACCAATTAAATGCTAACGGTCTAAATCTAATCATAAACTTAGACCGACTTGCGTACAAGATCAATAACGGTAAGATACGTTAGATTAAGCGATGACCGGATAGAATGTAGTTTAAACCCAACAAGTACTACGACTTGTATAATATGGGTAAACCATAAGCATTCTGGATTTTGAGACTAAAAAGATAATGTTAAATCCGTCTCGGTTAATTTTCGTAAACCAGTTACATATACTTAATCGTGCGCATATAGGGATATCTGGTAACCGGATAAGTCATGGAAAAGTTCTATTTGCCATTATACTTTAAATAAGTTGAAATATCAGTAGGATATCAACTTATATGCCCGTTAAGGTTTTAAATTGAAATTATGCCTCATAAGGGCGTTTTGGTAATTATGTACCTTATAAAAGGAACTTAAATATATTTTAATGTTAGATCATAAGTATTCTAGAAAAATGTTCAATTTATGATATAATATCAGTAAGATATTGATCATATGTGTAATTCATCATTTATGACCAAACTATGCACCAAAGGGGCATTTTTGTCATTTTACACATAGTATGAAAACTTATTTGGGATTCTGAGTTATATCATGTACCTACTATAAAAGTATTTAAATAAGTTTTAAACAGTAGTTAACAATCTTGGTCGATTAATATGGTTAAAACCGTACTATGCGCCGAAACGACGCTTATGTCGTAAAATGACGATTGGTGCGAAATTTCATTTAATGAAAACTGATGTTAAGAACATGTTTAAATTGTCTTAGATATGTTATTTAATATAACATATAAGCAGGTAAAAGATTTGATATGAAAAGGTATGATTAAAACCATTTTATGAGCCACAAGGGCTTTATCGTCATTCATCGACATAACACAAGAACTTGTACATAAACTCATTATATAATCTGACTTGACATCCCAAATAACCTTACCTGATATTACATCAGTAGGAAACTCATTTTCAAGTTCATTAATGATTAAACCTTATTTTATGTAAAAGGGCATTTTAGTCAAAATGGTATAATAACGGAACTTGTGCATAAACTCAGATTCTGATTATGATCATGTAATAGAACCTCAGGGGGTTATGCTACATTTATTACGATCATAATACAACCTTAGATCAGTAGCTAACTAATCTAAATCGGGTCAGAATCGAAAGTCAAAGAAGAAGTCAAACTTTGCAACTTTCGGTTGCAAACCGACCCTAGAACTGAAATTGACGAGCCGAACATGTTCTAATAATTATTACCAACTTGTTAAAGTGTCTAAACATGTTTCATAACATATATAAACTCATATTATAATATTTCCAAAAAATGGCCTTTTTGACTTTTCAATATTAAAAATTTGACCCGTCAATTGGTCTAGCAAATAATATCTTTAGGAGGTGCCCTTAATAGGGATTAACACCTACCTTATTATGATCACTTAGCCATGTTCGTTACGAACAATGGCTGGACCATAATGGTCTTAACCGAAAGTCAAGGCGTTTTCTGTAAAACGCTTGACTTTTTGCTATAAAAGCCTATAACAAAAATGCAAGAGAAAGGAACACTTACAAGTGATTCCTAGGATGAAATAGAATTAAGTTGGATGCTCCTTTCATCTAGGAACTTCTATAGGAGGGAGATAGAGTGAAGAATGAGAAAGGTGCATTTCAAGTGGTGAACCTTGGCACATACTTATAGTTTGGGAGCTTGAAGGAGGTGATGTCAGGTGTTAGGGAGTCTTAGAGGGAGCTTACAAGTGTCCTAAAACATGGCATAGCAGTTAGTCCCCAGTTTCAAATCAAATGGCTTTTGGCAACATGTGTGGAGGCCAAGCAAATTTTCTGCAGACACAGGTCTCTAGCGGGCCGCGAGAGACATGGCCAATTTCTCTCGCGCCCCGCGAGCACCTCATGGGAACTTTCCAAACTTGTCACATTTAGCCCCTCAACATATTAAACCCCTTTAAACACCTTTATAGCATATTTAGCCATCCGTAGCCAACATTTGGCGTACCCGGGAGTTTGCCCGGACATTGTCAAGCTCTCGTTTCATTAAAAGGTCCCTCAGAGGTATAAATTAACATGTTGACACTCTTAACCCCTCCGTTATCCAACGTTTTCATATTTACAGAATTAATCCCTCTCGTCCAACAAGTGGCTCGTGTGATAGTTAGGACTTCGTAAAGGATCACTCAGAAGATTAGTATAAGCATGTTGACGCTGATGGTCACTCAGAGGCTAAGCATGTTGACACTAATGGTCACTCAGAGGCTAAGTTTAAGCATGTTGACACTAATGGTCACTCAGAGGCTTGATTTAAGCATGTTGACACTAATAGTCACTCAGAGGCTCAGTTTATGCATGTTGACACTAGAGGGTCACTCAGAGGCTTAGTTTGAGCATGTTGACACCTTTAGTCCTTATTAGTTACTTATTATAAAAGCAATGATACGTGTCACTATATTATTGGACACGATTTTACGAGGTGTTACATTGCAAGGACAATCAATAATTTATTTCAAGTATTGTAGTTTTCTATTGTTAGTTAAAGATATATTTGGAATTATATATATATATATGTATATATATATATATATATATATAATGGTTACATCCTCTTCAAGATATCCTCTCGATTATAACTCGAATTTCTGATCCGCTATATAATTCCAAAAGATCTTCTTAATGGTTTTGATTAGCCAAATGGCAAAGTCCATATTAATTGGTAGATTATAAAAAAATAGTTAAGGACAAATAGCCTTCTATCATGATAGTTAAGGAAGATTATTCCTTCAATCTAGAGGTGGTGTCAAATGCGACCATGACTATTAATCAACCATTAAGATAATTTTGTGTTAACATTCAAGCAATGTTAATACTCCTGGTAGTGTGACTTGAGGAACAACACCAGCCGTCTAGGTGATGGACTACGTCCTGACCTTATCTCTATGTGATCAAATTTGATCCCGGCTAATATCATCAATGCGATGATAATAATTTAATCATCCATTAGTGATGAAGTACCTACGGGCTATAAGTTAAACATCCATTAGTGATGAAGTGCCTACGGGCTATAATTTAAACATCCATTAGTGACAAAGTGCCTACGGGCTATAATTTAAACATCCATTAGTGATGAAGTGCCTACAAGCCATAATTAAACATCCATTAGTGATGAAGTGCCTACGGGCCATAATTAAACATCCATTAGTGATGACGTGCTACGGGCTATAATTTAACATCCATTAGTGATGAGATGCCTACGGGCTATGATTTAACATCCATTAGTGATGATTTGCCTACGAGCAATATTATATTGTCAATTAAGACAACGACAGTTGTAACCTTATGGTTCACTGTCCAAGGTGTTGAGCTATGCTCAAGCCTCATAGTCGATATGATCAATGAGATCATGACTAATATAATCAATATGATGAATTAAAAGTGAAGTTTAATTTGGTGTTTAGAACCAAAGCTTCAAGAATGGCTAACTTGTGAGATGCAAAGTAGCCATTGAGATACTAACTCTAACAATGCCGAAAATATAGCCATTTATAATGATGATTTCCAAGCTTGTATTGATGCAGCTGTTGTAAAGGCCATGGAAAAGGCCATTGAAAAATTTAAGGATGTGAGCGCTACTCGCTCCAAGCCTTTATCGTGGCCATTAACTAATGTAATGAGCCGAGGATATCGAGGACACGATCATTAACCCCCGATGTTTAAGTTATCAAACAAAACTGGTTAAAAAGGAATATGCGGATTTACTAGCCACGATCCGGCATTCGATTGATCCCATTTCTGACCAAGCGGTAATATTTACCGTAATCCAAGCCCGTATAGGGAAAATAAGTCGAGAGTATTTACCTGAGCTAGTCTTGATTTAAAAATACAAGATTTAATATCTCAGCCGTATCTAAAATGATCTAAGTGCGGATAGCAATTACCAAAGGCTCTAGTCTGGATTATAGCATAAGTTAACCAATTAAATGCTAACGGTCTAAATGTAATCATAAACTTAGACCGACTTGCGTACAAGATCAATAACGGTAAGATACGTTAGATTAAGCGATGACCGGATAGAATGTAGTTTAAACCCAACAAAGTACTATGACTTGTATAATTTGGGTGAACCATAAGCATTTTGGATTTTGAGACTAAAATGATAAGGTTTGTTGGTGCATAATGTCTATTGCCTATGTCTAGGATATATCTGTAATGTTTATAAAGTTTACAAGTTAATGTTTAAATGAGAAAATTGAAAGTTTATTTGTTTTTACACTGTGATTCGCACGAAACAAATGTGTGTTTCGTACAAGTGAGTCACTCGTACGAAATACTATTTCGTACAAACATAGATGTTTGTTAGTGCATGCACTTTGGTACGAGTCATGTCGACCTATAAATAGGGAAGTGAACGGATTTGTCATTTCATATGGCGAAGCTCTGTCAGTTTGTTTACATGCTTTTGTAACTTGAATGTCTTTAATACATCAGAAGCATTAAACAGTAAGTACTATCTTGTTTGTCATATCTACCTCTCTAGCAATGAATTCCGCCTCTTCTAGTTGAGCGAGATCAGGTCGATTGCTCATTTCGGGAGCTCGATCCCCGTTCACAAGTGGTATCAGAGCCTTGAGATCTGATCTACAGATAGACAACAAGTAGTTACTGTTCAGACTTGGATATATCTTCATCTTCATCATTTTTCTGACCTTTGCTGGATTTTGCACAAATTTCGGACGGATTCATAGACAAAATGGACTAGGATTTTAGTAATTCAAGTTAATCTTCAATCTAATCAATCCATACCATAATTCGGACATAAAATTGAACTAAATCATGTTGAAATCGATAAAATTTGGTTAGTTTGAAGTTTGAACCAGTTTCGTATGAGTTTCGCACGAAATATAGTTGTTGTGATTTGGTACAAATCAGTTTAGAATTCATACGAATTAGCTTAAGTTTCATACAGAATATTGAAAAAATTTCAGAATTTCAAATTGTTTCAAATTGTTTCGTACTAAATGATTTGATTCGTACAAAATTCATCTGCACAAAATTTACTCAGTTAAAAAACTTGATTCGTACAAAATGACTTGATCCGTACGAAATTATAGTTTTGTTAGAAAATTTGAATCGTACTAAAATCTATTTCGTGAAAAATATTTGTTATTTGTTTCGTACGAAACATTCTGTCAGCACAAAAAGTTTTCAAATCTGATCTGTTTGTTTTCGAGAAGTGTGTTCTAACTTTTTACAGGAAAAATGTCTGAGTAATTTTACAATGCGTTGCTACATCAGTTGTTACCACTGCAGCAGCTCAAAACATCAATTTAGAGAATGAAATGGGGACAATGACAAAACCTCCAAATCTTATGAATCTAGAAGATTTTGATAGTTGGAGCGAGAGGTTTATGAACTGGGTTCAAGCTAACCATTTTACTTGCTGGTTTGCAATCGAGGCAAAATACATCGCACAAGTTGGCGAAAATGGGCTTGAAAAGACCCTTGCTCAATTCTCCGATGTTGAACGAGAAAGATTTATCAACGAAAAGAAAATGATGAACATTCTTCAGCAATCGATCAAAGAAGACATCTTGGCTTTACTGCAGCATGATGATGATGCACAATCTTTATGGAATGCTCTTCGACTCAAGGCAGTGCTCAACTCCGCAAAAGAAAAAGGGCATTATTAAGCAAAGAGTTGAGGTATTCACACTGATAAAAGGAGAAACGGTTAAGCAGTTGATTGAGCCATATTGTCATCTGGTGGTTCATATGAAGAGAATGGGAATTGTGAAGACAAATGAAGAACTTGTGGATAAGCTAGCTGATTCTCTGTACAAGGTGAATGGTCGACTTACTTAACCATCTTGAAGTATGGAGTAGAATACAGCAGTTTCTCGTTGCCTCGCTTTATCGAGAGATTGGAAGGTCATGAATTAGAGATACAAAAGATGACCAAAAACAAGATTGTTCAAATGCAACAAGATGTTAATCTTTATTTCAAAAATAGTTCTGCTGCTCAAATCCAAGCGCCAAAGATTCAAACTGCGTTCAGTGCATATAGCTCACCAAGCACACTCCAACTCAGTCAAGTGGTTTCCAATCATACCCAACAGTTGATCTGAATACACCTTCTAGTCAACAATCTTCTTTCGGATCAAATCAATCTCAGAACAATCAAGCCACTCCATCATCCAATGCAAGTCAAAGAATTCTGCAATGCAACATTGCCGTTGACTTTCAGAATGCACAAAATTTTGACGAAAAGACGGCTAAACAACATATGTCACTACTTGCTTCAGTTCTTGAGTCATATGATAGTCATGTTGCTGGAAAGATTGGTAATTCTGAAATGACACGAGAAGACTACGATCAAATTGATCCAGTTGAAATGGAGTTGATAGATATAAAATGGTGCATGGCTTCAATCGTTTGACGTGCACAGAGATTTATGGAAATCATTGGTAAAGAAAATTTGGGAGGTTTGGATAGGAAACTTGGATTTGATAAATCCAAGGTTACTTGTTTCAAGTGTCGGGAGAAAGGTCACTTTAAAAGAGAATGTCCAAACCGAGAGGTTCAAGGGAATCATAATCCTTTCAACGATGACTATTACAAAAGAGCGATCTATCACCGACCACAACCAAGAACAAGAATCATGCCGATTGAAGACAATCAACCTGAAACTAAAGATAAGGCTTTGGTTGTTACACAAGAAGACGAAGGGTTTAATTGGAACAAGTTTATTTCGAAAGGAGAAAGTTTGGCATTGGTGGCTGAAATTATTGATGAACCAGAAGAAGAATTGGAGGCATCCTTTGATGAAGGACCTGAGGAAAATACAAAAACATTTAAAAAACCAAAAAGAGTTTTGTGTAAAAAGAGTGATCATAGTAAATCAAAAATGATAGTCACAGTATGCTAAAGAATTGTATTGTTTTAAAGTAATTAAGCAAGTCTTACTATGGATATGCCAATAGACTTCACTCGTTCAGTAAATTGCATTTGAGATATAAACCTAAAATACAAAACTGATTAACTTGTGGGTTAACATCTCTCGGATATATGGACTTAGTACTCCGAAATTTCGTTTGAAAGAATGCTAGATTCTGCGATACTAGGTCTTTATATTTGATTGATATCTGGGGTATTATTCGAGTTCTTCTGATTTTGCGGAAGCAATGGCCTAGAACTCATATAATATTTTCACATTATTTCCCCAAAAGCTGCATAAAAATGATTATGTCTTAAGCAATTATGACATTTGCAGTACAAAAGATTCCTTAATGGAACACCACCTAAAGACGAACCTTCATCTCTTTATCAGTACGGTAGTACTAACCTGAGCTCTCAAGGTCTCGCATTCACCCTATATACAGATATCAATTCAATATATTCACCTGTAAAATGACATTCTGGGAATCTCGATACGGGAGTATATTCTGAGATGGGAAACACAGTTATTTCATGTTTCTAATAATACCTTAACATATCTTGAAACAGTTGAGAAACGAGAAGAGGTTTAAATGGACAAATATATTGGCAATCTAGGTAAATTTGTTTAAAAGCTTAAAAGGTGTTTCTAGACTAATGGTACTTATAACTTATATGAATGCTTGAAATGATCATCTGAAAACGCAAAATTCACAAAAAATGTTATTATTTATTGAAAAATTTCTTAAAACCCAAAAAGATTTTTAGTTTTCTTAGCTTCATAGTTTTAATTTTTGTTTACCGATGATAAAAACACTGATGGTCGGAATCATAGCAATATCTTGCTGCGGAAAGCTTGGAATCATGGTTGGGAGCTAATTTTTAGCAACAAAGTTTACTCAAATGTCAAGAAAATTCATTAAATTGAAACTTTACATGTTAAAATAAATCAGTTTGGTCAAAACATGGTCAACCAGGTCATTAACTTGGACTTGGAAGGCAAATTAGATAACCAGAGTCATTAACTTGGACTTGGTTAGTCAAGTGGATTTTTGAAACAGATAAAATTATTGAAAATAAAAAATACAAAAATAAAAAGTTGGAATTGAAAAAGTTTAAAAGTTTTTAGATTTGATTCGTACAAAATCAAATTTCATGCGGATAAGTCGTTTTTGTACGAAACAAAGGTAAACATTTGGTATGATTCATACTGATTTCGTACGAAACATGGAGAGTATAAATACTCTTTGTCTCGCACATAAATGAGATTTCTGTTCTTTGAGCACTGTTGAGCGACTCAGATAGTTTTTGTGCGATTTGTCTCTAAAACTTCATTTTTTGGTTCTTGTGCTTGCTATTCACATTGTTGAGGTTGATTTGCACACCTCGTACAATGGGCAAGGTAATTTCGTCAAGATCTCACTGTTATAATGTCAAAATTTCATAAGATTCAGACTAAAACTTAGATCTAGGGAAATTGGACCGGTAAAACTTAAAATTGACCACAAAATCTTTAAAATCGGCTCTAATAACCTGAAAATCAACTATCAATTTGCTAAAACAACAAGTTTTAGGTTTGGATTATACTTGGATAAATTTTGGGATGACGATGTTTTGGTACGACTGAACTGTTACGCACGAAATAAGATTTCAAAGCAAATTGATTAAGTGAAGAATTTTGTGTGAAACAAGTGAACCGTATGAATAACATGAACTTCAACTTTCAAATGGTTTGATCATATGAAGGTTTTGTACGAAACAAAGTTTTTGTACGAAACAGAGAGAAGTGTTTAAATGTTCAAAAATTCTGATCAAATGGAAATTTCGTGCGAAACAAAGGATTTTGTACGAAACAAGAGATAGAAACTTTGAAAGTTTAACACTTTTGTTTAAGTATGTATTTCATATGAAACAAAGGTTTTCTGTACGAATCAGTGAAGTAAAACTTGAATATTTGAAAATTTTCTAACGGTTGATTGTTATTTTCTTGTACATGCCAATAGATCTGGATTTTCTCAAGTGCATAACATATGCTGTATCACAGATGCTAAAACCCAGAGATAGATGCGTACCGAAGTATCTTGGATTTTCTTACAAGAATTAGAGTGACGAAAGCGATTACAAAAAGACATATGACATATTTGTCATATGTGAATATTTCTGGAATGCTGTGGAGTATAGTCTTGACGACAACGCCATTATATCAGCAGTAAATATTAACGATGTGGATATTCAAGTGAAGATCACTGAAGAGTTGATTCGGAAAGTGTTGGAGTTTAAGGATAACAAGGATGATCCAACAGGCTTTACTAAATATATGGTTAAAGGTTGTTTCTACATGATGGGATATACGGGTTTTGTGAATGCTGCTCCTTTCAAGAAGGGAAATCTAATTGCGCCGTTTCGATATCTAGCACATGTCATTATTCACTGTTTGGGTCACAGGAAGGGTGGTTTTGATGATTTAGTAGATTATCAGATGTGCATGATTACCACGCTAGTGCTGAATCTTCCTTATAACTTTTCAAAAGTTATTTTTACTCAGATGATCCAAAACATTTAGAAGGAGAGATTTTTGCAGTATCCAAGGTTTATACAGATGATGTTAGATTATTTACATCCTGACTTGAAGAAATCTTCGGACGATGTTCTTAAACTTGAGCATATGGATGTTCAGTCTCTACGAAAGATGAAGGTACATTTGAAGTCTGCTCCTGTTGCTAAACCGATGTTTGGTGCTATTCTTAATAAAGACTACATCTCACCCACACCTGGAAAATGGAGGAAAGATGATAGTGGTGACGATGAAGTGGAAGTTAAATCTTTATCATTGTTTGTGGCAACGAGAAGTCTGTGGTTTGTGAAAGACGGAGATAAAAGTGGGAAAGCTACATACAAAGGAAGAAAGAGAAAAGCTGTGTCTACTAGTGAAAGTTCAGGGTTGAGGGATGAACCTGAGGTTGAAGAAACAGTTGAAAAGATGGCAGAAGATATAGAATGTTAGGCTTTCGGAGCTGACAAGGCAGCAGCTGAAGAAGTACTATCTTCTAGTACTGATTCAGATGATAGACGAGCGGGAGAGAAGAACAGAGCAGAGAAATTGGCAAAGAAACGTCAAGATGAGCTGAAACGCAAAGCCGAAGAACAAAAGAGAAAGGCAACAGGCAAAGACGACACAACTTACATTCCATCTGAATCTGAGCTTGAATCTGGTTTTAGAACTCCGGTCAAGAAAAGACAAAGAAGAATGAAACGATCGGCAGCTCGCGTATCTCCAAACGTTGTTCTAACAGATGCTAGAGCTGATCCTATCACCGAAGAAAATGTGGAGGAACCAT
This sequence comes from Scalesia atractyloides, assembly GCA_947069175.1. Taxonomy (NCBI): domain Eukaryota; kingdom Viridiplantae; phylum Streptophyta; class Magnoliopsida; order Asterales; family Asteraceae; genus Scalesia; species Scalesia atractyloides. The sequence goes on along the minus strand of CAMTDV010000028.1, from coordinate 22,662,439 downwards.
CGCAAGATATTCCATCTCCACTACATCATATGCATCCAGATCCAGATCAGCAACAAGTTGAACCAGAGATACCTTTTCACCAACCACCAATTCCTGAACAAGAACCTGAACATCAACAACCAACATCGCAACAATCTGTGCCAGAACCTGTTCAACAACCTATGCCTGATCCAGAGCCTGTCCAGCAACCAGCACCACAACAGTCGGCTCAACAAAAGTCTCAACCATCTCATGCTCAACAGTCTCGTCCTACATCACAGCCATTTAGTTCACAAGCATTTTTTGACGAGATTAATTTAGACGATCTACCAGGAGGAGATGAGTTTCGTTTTGATAATCCTAGAATTGATGATTTGCAGAAACAGGTGACGATGAACATTGTGCGCATCGCTGAATTGCAATAACAGATAAACTTGTTAACAACTGAGAAGTTTGAAATGCTTGAAAGAATTGGAGGATTAATTGTTGATAAGCAGCAACTTGAAGCGATGATGGCCAGTATTATTTCTGAAAATGAAAGATTACGTCTGCAAATGACAAAGTAAGAGGAAGAACGGTTGAGAAATAATCAAAAGATGGATGTATTTCAGAAGATTCTTGAGAAGAAGTTTTATATCTACAGCAATTGATGAACGTGAAGAAGCAAGAGAAAGAGTTGCAGAACGAGAACAATTGGCTAAACAACAATCTAATGCGTTAGGGAAAGGAAAAGGTAAGATTGTGGAGGATTCTGTGACTGAAGAAGCTGTGCCAGAAGCTGAATCTGGGCCAGTATAATGGTGGGATATCGTAGTGTATGAAGAACCGAAGAACTTTATTCTGATAGGAAAGCCTATTGATGTTGATATAGCTTTTCTTGATATTTCCCAATGACATAGAGATTGGTTGATGAAGAAAAGGACGAGAAAAGGATAGTAAAGAAATGGCTGAAGAAACAGAGAAAGAAGCAGAAGCAGAGGATACTGAAGATGTTGATGTTGATGATCAAAATTCCAGTAGTTCGGATGGTAATGATGATGATAATGTGGGAGGATCAGGTATTCGTGTAATAGATTCAAATGTTAATGAATTAGTTGATCTTTCCGAGTATTTTGATGATTCTGAGAACCAAACTGCTGAAGAGGAAGGGATGAGCAAATCTGATGAGATAGTGGATGCTCAGCAGACAGGAATTTTCACAGAGAATGTTACATCTTATGTTCCTGTCGTGCAAAAGCCATTTGTTCTATATTGTGAGCATGATGTTGAAGAGGGAGAGTTTGTGCATAGTTATTCGAAAGAAGATATAGCTGAAATGCTCGGTATTAGCGAAGAAAAGTTTGATTTTGATTTTGAAGACGAGCTGAATGAGATAGATATTTTCGAACCAAATGCTTATGTTTTTGAAGAAATAGAGGATGCAAACGTATATGATAACGTTGTCGTGGAAAGTGACTATGATGAAGATGCTAATGATGTCGTTCAGGGTACAGAGGATTCCCAACGTTTGTCGATCTATTTACAGCAGAAAGCTCAGAAATGTTTCAAAGGAAAGTATCTAAGCTGTAAAAGAAGGAACAATTCCTGAAAAGATGTCTACAGCTAAGATTATTGAACAAAAGAAGAAGTGGTTTCGAGAAAGTTCAGCTGAACGAAAGTTTAAGAGACCCCTGGCGTTTTTCACCAGAGATGCTGATATTTCTTTAGGGGATATTTTGAGTTGAGGTTGAATTGAAGAGCTGAATGTTTATGCTATTAAAAGGGAATTCGGGATTCAATACTTTCGATATCTGAGTGACATTAAAACATTGCCTTATTGGGACATAAAGGAACTTGTGCAAACAAAGATGATAAACCTAAAGATGAAGTTCCATGATCAGAAACTGTGGAGATTGATCAAGTTTGAAGCTAGGCATGGTTTTGTTCACTGGAAACCGTATTATCCACGTCGTATTATTAATGAAGATCCAGTGACAAAGGAGAAAGATATTATGTTGATTGTGAAGAAACCACGGGTGTTGAAGAACATGCCGATGATCAAAATGGAGCAAGATTTTTATACGATCTTCAAGTGGTGGCATTACGATTCGAATACAGGTGAGGCTGTTATATGTGTGCACCCGGATGAAGATTCGTGGAAGATAATAGAGGAATTAACCGAAGCCGTCATAACACACAAAAGAATATATGGTTGTGGCGAGGCATTCGAGTACTAGACCCCATGTGGCTAGTAAATTGTTCGAAGAAAGACATAGAATGTTTATTTTATAGCAAGATCAGTTTTGAAGAAAAGGATCAGGAGCAAGCACTTCAATTTCAAAAGATCGTAAATGTGTGCTTTGCAAATGATATTCACTCGGGATCGGACTGGAAAACAACCTGGAGAAAGATTGAGAAGAAGGAGTTAAAGAAAACTGAAGAAAAAGAAGCTCGAATTGCTGAACGTTCAAGAATAGCATCGTTAAGGAGTTTTCGTTTTTGAAGTGACGTCCTCTGACTGATCAAACGCCAATTGCTTCTGAGGAACATCGAAAACCGGTAAAGAGGTTCTTTGGGCATTAAAGTCAAATCAAATTGAAGATTTTGAAGATTATCCAGACTGCGGCAACATCCAAGGGGGAGTTTGTTTGTGCATAATGTCTATTGCCTACGTCTAGGATATATCTGTAATGTTTATAAAGTTTACAAGTTAATGTTTAAATGAGAAAATGTAAAGTTTATTTGTTTTTACACTGTGATTCGTACGAAACCGATGTGTGTTTCGTACGAGTGAGTCACTCGTACGAAATACTATTTCGTACAAATCATAGATGTTTATTAGTGCATGCACTTTGGTACGAGTCATGTCGACCTATAAATAGGGAAGTGTTGTGTTAGAGCTAGGAACGGATTTGTCATTTCATACGGCGAAGCTCTGTCAGTTTGTTAACATGCGTCTGTAACTTGAACGCCTTTAATACATCAGAAGTATTAAACAGTAAGTACTATCTTGTTTGTCATATCTACCTATCTAGCAATGAATTCCGCCTCTGCTAGTTGAGCGAGATCATGTCGATTGCTCATTTCGGGAGCTCGATCCCCGTTCACAAGGTTAAACCCGTCTCGGTTAATTTCCGTAAACTAGTTACATATACTTAACCTTGCGCATATAAGCAATATCGGGTAATCGGATAAGTCATTGACAAGTTCTATATGCCATTATACTTTAAATAAGTTGAAATATCAGTAGGATATCAACTTATATGCCCTTTAAGGTTTTAAAATCAAATTATGCTTCATAAGGGCGTTTTGGTAATTATGTACCTTATAAAAGGAACTTAAATATATTTTAATGTTAAATAAAGTATTCTTGAAAAATGTTCAATTTATGTAATATCAGTAAGATATTGATCATATGTGTAATTCATCATTTATGACCAAACTATGCACTGAATGGGCATTTTTGTCATCTTACACATAGTATGATAACTTATTTGGGATTCTAAGTTATATCATGTACCTACTGTAAAAGTATTTAAATAAGTTTTAAAATAAGTTTTAAAATCAGTAGTTAACAAGTCTTGGTCGATTAATATGGTTAAAACCATACTATGCGTCGAAACGACGCTTATGTCGTAAAATGACGATTTGTGAGAAATTTAATGAAAACTGATGTTAAGATCAGGTTTAAATTGTCTTAGATATGTTATTTAATACAACATATTAGTAGGTAAAATATTTGATATGAAAGGGTATGATTAAAACCATTTTATGAGCCAGAAGGGCTTTATCGTCATTTATCGACAAAACACAAGAACTTGTACATAAACTCAGTATATAATCTGACTTGACATCCCAAATAACCTTACTTGATATTACATCAGTAGGAAACTCATTTTCAAGTTCATTATAGATTAAACCTTATTTTATGTAAAAAGGGCATTTTAGTTAAAATGGTATAATAACGGAACTTGTGCATAAACTCAGATTCCGATTATCATCATGTAATATAACCTTAGGGGTTATGCTACATTATATTACGATCACAATGCAACCTTAGATCAGTAGCTAACTAATCTAAATTGGGTCAAAATCGAAAGTCAAAGAAGAAGTCAAACTTTGCGACTTTCGGTTGTGAACCGACCCTAGAACTGAAATTGACGAGCCAAACATGTTCTCACATGTTCTAATAATTATTACCAACTTGTTAAAGTGTCAAAACATGTTTCATAACATACATAAACTCAGATTATATTAAAATTTTGACCCGTGAATTGGTCTAGCAAACATGATCTTTAGGAGGTGCCCTTAATAGTGATTAACACCTACCTTATTACGATCACTTAACCATGTTCGTTACGAACAATAGCTGGACCATAATGGTCTTAACCGAAAGTCAAGGCGTTTTCCGTAAAACGCTTGACTTTTGGCTATAAAAGCCTATAAACGAAAATGCAAGAGAAAGGAACACTTACAAGTGATTCCTATGATGAAATAGAACTAAGTTGGATGCTCCTTTCAGCTAGGAACTTCCATAGGAGGGAGATAGAGTGAAGAATGAGAAATGTGCAAGTTCAAGTGGTGAACCTTGGCACCTATTATAGTTTGGGAGTTTGAAGGAGGTGATGCCAGGTGTTAGGGAGTTGTAGAGGGAGCCTACAAGTGTCCTAAAACGTGGCAAAGCAGTTAGTCCCTAGTTTCAAATGAAATGGCTTTTATCAACAAGTGTGGAGGCCAAGCAAATTCTGCAGACACAGGTATCTGGGGGGCCGCGAGAGACATGGCCAGTGTTTCTCGCGCCTGCGAGCGCCTCATGGGAACTTTCCAAACTTGTCACATTTGCCCCTCAACTTATTAAACCCCTTTAAACACCTGTATAGCATATTTAGCCCTCCGTAGCCAACATTTGGCGTACCCGGGAGTATGCCCGGACATTGTCAAGCTCTCGGTTCATTAAAAGGTCGTCAGAGGTATAAATTAACATGTTGACACTCAAACCCCTTCGTTTTCCAACTTTATCATATTTACAGAATTAATCCCTCTCATCCAACAAGTGGCTTGTGTGAGAGTTAGGACTTCGTAAAAGATCACTCAGAAGCTCAGTATAAGCATGTTGAGTCTAATGGTCACTCAGAGGCTAAGCATGTTGACACTAATGGTCACTCACAGGCTAAGTTTAAGCATGTTGACACTAATTGTCAATCAGAGGCTTGATTTAAGCATGTTGACACTAATGGTCACTCAGAGGCTCAATTTATGCATGTTGACATCAGAGGGTCACTCAGAGGCTTAGTTTGAGCATGTTGACACCTTTAGTCGTTTTTAGTCTTTAATAGACATATATATAAAAAGTAATGACACGTGTCACTATATTATAGGACACGATTTTACGAGGTGTTACAAGTACAATGGCCACGGGGCCGTGCCGTTGACACACGGGGCCGTGCAAACATCCGGATTGACAAGCTCACTTAATGAAGATAGAGAAGAAGGAGGACACGGGGTCGTGAAAGCTATCTATTTCCAACTATATATAGGGGTGCCTAGTTCAATTGCAATGCATCCCTTGACAAATAATTTCTCTCACACTTGCAACCACCACCATCACCCACCACAATCGTTAGAGCTTAGAGTGTGTAGTAGTCTCGGGATCCAAGATTGATCGTAAGAGCCTTTGTCAAACTATGTTCATGCTTGGCTAATCTTCTGTATCACTTGTTGAAGAAAAAATCTTTTATGTATTACTTTTGATTTTCAACATTTGGTTAACTTTTTAATTAGGTTTGTATTAATGACTTTAATAACTAGTTTTTTATATTGAAAGTGAAATTTATCTTATCATTTCTTCATGTTTTGTTGAATCACTCATTCGTGTCTTTACGGTCTATATAAACCACGTTAACTGCCTGAAAGAGGGTTAGAAGGGTGGTTTGGGTAAAGTTCTTGCCTCGTTCAGTGTATAGGTCCTGCGAGGACTTGATTCAAGCTTATTAGAACTTCCTTTGAGGCAGATAGCATCAAATTAGGGGAAGTAAGAACGACTTGAATCCCTTATAAATAAAATACTATTAAAACTTTAAACCGGCCTTGCGTGACTGTATCTCTGCTAACTCAGACCAATATTGTCGAGGGGAGTGTTGCCTCCAAAAAAGGAAAATGCCACATTTTGCATTAATAACTCACTTAATTATCTTTCAATATTCCAGTCTTATGGGATTGTATCCCTACTGACTCGAACCAATATGGCCATGGGTAGCGCTGCCTCTAAAATACAACGACATTGTAACCTTATGGTTCCCTGTCCAAGGTGGTGAGCTATGCTCAACCTTCATAGTCGATATGATCAATGAGATCATGACTAATATCATCAATACGATGATAACCTATCTTAACATCTTAAGAGATGTTAATTGATTTGTTATATTGATTTGCCTACGGGCCATATTATATTGTCAAATATGACCATGACAATTGTGACTTTGTGATCCACTGTCTAATAGTATATGGACTACGTCAAATTTAGAAAGCCTTTTATGGTCCCTTTCAGACCTAGGCCAATTATACCTAAAATATCTCAAAAAATATTCATTTAAAATATTAAGCCTAACAGTTGTGATTCCATGCACACTGGTTCAAATAGGCAATGGATCTATATATCCAAACTTTAGTAGCCTATATGGTTAATAATGCCATCGCTAATATATGTTTAATTTGGTATTTAGTACCAAAATTTCAAAGATGGCTAATTCAGATGAGGCACAAAGTAGTCGTCGTGATAATAATACAGACAATGCTGAAAACATAGCCATCAATGCTAATGATTTCCAAGCTCGCATTGATGCAGCTGTTGGAAAGGCCATGGAAAAATTTAAGGAATTGAGCGCTACTCGCTCCAAACCTTTATCTATTCCACCATCATCAGCTCGAAAGGAGAGCTTTGTTCACTCATCGAATGTGAAGAGTGAACCAAAGAAACTGGAGTTTCATGATAGGTCTCGTTCTTCCAAAGACGGATGTACCTATAAATACTTTGTCTCCTGCAAGCCCCGAGACTTTAACGGAGAAAAAGGGGCTATAGAAGCCTTAAGATGGCTCGATGAAATGGAAACCATTGTAGATATCAGCGGTTGTGCTGATAAGGATGTGGTGAAGTTTGTATCCCAATCCTTTAAGGGTGATGCCCTAATATGGTGGAAGGCTATGGTCCAGTCAGCAGGAAATGTACACCTGTATAACTTGGGATGGTCCAAGTTCGTGGACCTTGTTAAGGAAACTTACTGCCCACCTCATGAGGTGGAGAAAACAGAGTCAGATTTTCTAACTCTTACAATGAAGAATCTGGACTATCGTAAGTATGTTACTGACTTTAATTCCTTATCCAGATTGGTATCTTATCTAATTTCTCCCAAACCCAAACGCATTGCGCGTTTCATAAATGGGTTAGTGCCTGAGATTAAAGGCATGGTGAAGGCTGCTCAGCCTACTACTTAGAGGTCTACTGTTAACCTATCTCTCTTCTCTCACCTTAGATATGGTAAGACAAAAGTCAGTCAAGACTGACACTGACGGGAAAGGGTAGAGAGAGGATGATAACTCCCAGACATTTAATAAGAAGAATAAGGGGAGATTTGGGTTCATAAGGAACCAAGATAGGTCGGGTGAGAAACCGACCTGTAAAACTTGCAACTACAGGCACCGGGGACAGTGCAATTCTGACCCATAGGCTAAGCCTTGTGGTATCTGCAAGAAAAAGAGGCATAAGACCCTAGAATGCAAGGATCTTAAGGATGCCGTAAGCTACGACTGTAATGAAAAAGGGCATATCAAGACTAACTGCCCTAAAAATCCCAAGAGCAACAATGCAAAGCCTAGAGAGGCCAAGAAAGGAAATGCACTGGCCTTTCAGATGAATGCTAGGGAAGCTGCTAATGACAACAACGTCATAACAGGTACATTCCTCATTAATGACGTATATGCTAGAGTCCTTTTTTATTCGGGTGCGGATAAGTCATTGTGGACCATAAGTTTAGCAAACTATTAAACTTACCCATAAGAACACTAGACATAACTTATGAAGTAGAACTTGCTGACGGAACCTTAGGCATGGATTGGTTATCTCATAACCAAGCCCGCATTGCCTGTGATAAGAAACTCATCGAAATTAAAACCTCATCTGGTGAAATGCTCACAATCCTTGGAGATTCACACTATGGATTGGTAGACAAAGTGTCATTGCTCAAGGCATCCAAGTGTCTGCAGAGAGGTTGTGTAATCTATATGGCACAAGTAACTATTAACAAGCCAAAACCAAAGATTCTAGACCTTTCAGTCATTTCAGAAGATTCTGATGTTTTCCCTGAAGAATTACCGGGTCTACCTCCAGATAGGCAAGTGGAGTTTAGGATTGACATCCTACCAGGAGCGGCACCAGCTGCAAGAGCTCCGTATCAGCTAACACCGACAGAAATGAAGGAATTGAGAATACAATTAGACGAACTTTTAGAGAAAGGCTTCATTCAGCCTAGTTCCTCACCTTGGGTAGCTCCTATTCTTTTTGTTAAGAAAAAGGACAGTTCAATGCGTATGTGCATTGATTACCGTGAATTAAACAAAATAACCGATCAAGAATCATTATCCTCTGCCCAAGATCGATGACTTGTTCGATCAAGTTCAAGGGGCTAGTTACTTTTCTAAGATCGATTTGAGATCAGGATACCATCAACTGAAGGTTAGAAATGAGGATATTCCCAATACTGCCTTCAGGACCTGTTATGGTCATTATGAACCCCTGGTGATGCCTTTCGGGCTCACAAATGCACTTACAGTATTCATGGATCTCATGAATAGAGTCTGCAAGCCGTATCTAGATAAGTTTGTCAATGTCCTCATAGACGACATACTTATCTACTGTGTAATCACATTGATCACGAGAAACATCTTCGGTGCATCCTAGAATTGCTAAGACAAGAGAAGTTTTATGCTAAGTTCTCTAAGTGAGAGTTTTGGCTTACAGAAGTCCATTTTCTTGGACATGTTGTAAGTGAGCGTGGTATCCAAGTGGATCCCGCCAAGATTGAAGCCATAATGAATTGGGAAGTACCCAAAACTCCATCGGAGATTCGTAGTTTCTTAGGATTGGCTGGTTTATTATAGGAGGTTCATTGAGAACTCTTCGAGGACAGCCACTCCTTTAACTACCTTGACCCATAAGAAAGTCAAGTTTGACTGGGGTCCAAAACAACAAGAATTTCTTAAAATTCTAAAACACAAGTTGAGCAATGCTCCTGTGTTATCTCTACCTGAGGGTATTGAGGATTTTGTCATTTTTTTGTGATGCCTTGCACACTGGCATGGGTTGTGTGCTAATGCAAAAAGACAAAGTGATTGCTTATGCATCACGACAATTAAAGGTGCACGAAAGGAATTACACCACCCATGACTTGGAATTGGGTGCTGTTGTATTTGCACTTGTTGTGGAGACATTATTTATATGGCACAAAGTGTATTATATACACTGACCATAAGAGTCTCCAACATTTGTTCAATCAAAAGGATTTGAACATGCGGCAGCGCCGCCGGATGGAAACGCTTAATGATTATGATTGTGAAATTCGCTATCATCCCGGCAAGGAAAAGTCGTTGTTGACGCCTTAAGTCGCAATGAAAGCGTTAAGCCTATTAGGATTAACGCCAAGAGCATTGGGCTTAGAAATAGCTTGAATGAGAAGCTATTAGATGCGCAAAAGCAAGCCCTATTAGAGGCTAACATTCCTAATGAGGGATTAGGCAGAACTGTTGATCAATAAACGCCTGGAAAAGATGGAATCCTTAGATTTAATGGAAGGATCTGGGTTGCAATCTTTGGAGGACTTAGAGATATAATCCTCCAAGAAGCGCTATAACACGAGATACTCAGTTCACCCAGGAGGTGATAAAATGTATCAGGATCTGAAAAAGAATTATTGGTGGATGGGTTTGAAGAAATCCATAGCCACTTACGTAGCTAAGTGTCTGACGTGTTCGCAGGTTAAAGCAGAACATCAGACACCGTCAGGACTTCTACAACAGCTTGAGATTCCCACTTGAAAATGGGAAATGGTAACTATGGATTTGATTACCAAGTTACCGAAGACCAAATGTGGTAATGACATGATTTGGGTTATTGTGGATAGGCTGACTAAGTCAACATATTTCTTGCCAATTAAAGAAACTTATAATTCTGACAAGTTAGCTAAGATATATATGAACGAGATTGTTCCCTTACATGGAGTGCCGATGTCTATTATATCCGATAGAGATACTAGATACACATCTCACTTTTGGAAAAGTTTTCAACAATCATTAGGCACAAGATTAAACCTTAGTACGGCTTACCATCCACAGACTGATGGACAGAGTGAGCGTACTATCCAGACCTTGGAAGACATGCTTAGAGCATGTGTTTTATTTAGGCAGAAGTTGGGATGACCACTTACCCCTAATAAAATTCTCCTATAATAATAGTTATCATACAAGCATCAAGGCTGCTCCTTTTGAAGCCTTGTATGGAAGAAAATGTAGAACGCCTGTTTGTTGGGCTGAAGTTGGGGAAGCCTAACTGTCTGGACCCGAAATTGTCCTAGAGACCACGGATAAGATTATACAAATCTGTGATCGTCTCAAAGCTGCCCATGATAGGCAGAAAAGTTATACAGACAAGAGACGGAAACATCTTAAGTTCCAAATAAGGGACAAAGTTTTGTTCAAGGTATCACCTTGGAAAAGTGTGATGCGCTTCAGAAAGAAGGGCAAGTTAAGCCCGAGATATATTGGACCATTCGAGGTAATCGAATGTGTCGGTTCCGTAGCTTATAAGCTTAAGCTGCCTGAGGAGCTCAGTGGAATCCATTATGTGTTCCACATATCTAATCTAAAAAATGTCTAGCCAATGAGATGCTAGCAATGTCACCAAGATTTGGAAATTGATAAAAGCCTGAGGTTCATTAAGAAACCAATTTCGATCGAGGATCGACAGGTTAAAAAGCTCCGAAGAAAGTTTATACCTATTGTAAAGGTTAAATGGGATGCACGTCGTGGCCCCGAGTATACATGGGAGGTTGAGTCCACTATGCGACAAAAATACCCCCATCTTTTTTAATAAAATCTCGAGGTCGAGATTTCTTTTAAGGGGGTGAGGATGTAACTCCACGTAAAATTCACGTCCGATATTATACCGACACGTGTACGTACCCTCGGATGATGCCTCAAATAAGTTAGCCACTCAACTCCTCAAAACGTGTCCAAAAAAAATTATACCAGACCGTAGCCTACGGTCCACGATCATAAGGTATAGTCCTAACTTGCTGATTTGAGTTTAAACTTACCGTAAGATATGGTCTGATGACCGTAGCCTACGGCGGGCCTCTGGAACTTCTGTTTTTCATTATTTTAACTTTCAACTAATAACCCGAAGGCCCCTAGACTTTGTTATTTCGTTTTTCTTGCATAACCAAGCCATCTTTCGATCTGAACAACTCTCGGTTGAGGTGATATCTTTTGATTCATCAACCTCAAGTGTTCCACATTACCACCAAACCTTTAACTTTAGTAATTTAGGTAAATTAACTTTTAAAACCATAAGGATCCGTATTTATCGTATTCTAAGCTAGTAACTACGTATAGGTCACAAAAGCACCTAGTGTGACACTCGTTAACGTTCGGTTATTCAACACTTCTTTAACACATCATGTGTTGAACGAAAAGGACTAAGTTGTGTCATTATGTCATTGAATATAAGTCAAGAGACAATTCATGACAATCCATAAAACTATTTTTGAGGGGTTAAATGTGTCAAACCCCCAAATTTCTGTCAAGATTCCACCTCTCCTGCAAATTGCCACACTCTTGCAGCTCTTGACACCTTTCTAGACACCTGTGATGATCCTACAACACCTCTAACACCTGGCTTCATCCACACACACCCTCTTACACTATAAATAGACCATCAAACTCACTTATTCTTTGCTCATTCCCTCTTCTCCTCTCTTATTACACTCTTGGAAGTTCCTGGTCATATAGGAGCATCCCTTTGAGTTCTAAACTTCTCTTGGATTACTTGTAAGTGTTCCATCTCTACTATTTTCTGTTTATAGGCTTTTAATTGCAAAAGTCAAGCATTTTCGACAAATGCCTTGACTTTCGGTTAAGACCATTATGGTCTAGCCGTTGTTCAAGATGAACATGGCTAAGTGATCGTAATTAGGTAGGTGTTAATCCCTTAAAAGGGCACCTCCTAAGTATCACATTTACTAGGTCAATTGATGGGTCAAAGTTTATGTTTTTAAAAGTCAAATGGGTCAGATTTTATAAATATTATAATATGATTTTATACATGTTATAAATATGTTTGACACTTAAAAAGTTGGTAATAATTATTATAACATGTGGGAACATGTTTGATCCGTCAATTTCAGTCCTAGGGTCGGTTCGCAACCGAAAGTCACGAAGTTTAACTTCTCCTTTGACTTTTGATTCTGACCCGACTTAGATTAGTTTACTACTGACTTATGGTCACATTATGATTGTAATACAGTGTAGCATATCCCTCTAAGGTTATATTAAATGATCATAATCATAATCTGAGTTTATGCACAAGTTCGTTAAATGTTAAACTTCGACTAAAATGCCCTTTTTACATAAACAAGGTTTTTAATCAACATGAACATGCAAATGAATTACCTACTGATATGTTAATATAATTAACATATTATGATGTTATTTTTCTGATCATAAACTAAGTTTTATTATAAGTCGTAATTTATGCTTTTAAAAGACCAAAATGCCCTTTCGGTGCATAGTTTGGTCCTAAACCATAAACCACACTTATGTGTGATATCTTACTGATAATATTTCACAAATTAAGTATTTTTCCAAGGTGTTTATGATTATAACATCAGAATATATGCAAGTTCCTTTTATACGCCATATAAAAGGTCAAAACGCCTTATAAGGCGTAGTTTCATTTTAAAACCTCAACGGGCATATAAGTTGATATCCTACTGATATTACAACTTATTTGAAGTATAATGACATATAGAACTTATTCTAAACTCATCCGATTACCCAATCTCGCTTATATGCGTACGGTTGAGCATATGTAACTAGTTTACGAAAATTAACCGAAACGGATTTAACCTTATCATTTTAACCTTACGAAAATCCCACAATGCTTGCATGAAGATTGAACCCGCAAAATATTATGAGTTGATCGATTCTTGCAGCAAGGGCTCCAATCTGAGCAGTAAGAGCCGTGTAAGTATCAACAGCATGAACTCCAGAACGAGATGATGTCCTAGCCCTCTCTGGCTTGACGAGAACTAGACTTCAAAGCAGCTTTCTCGCTAATTGCGTAAGCTTCATTTAGCGTCTTTGTTCCTAGATCTCCTCCTTCATACATGTCCAAACGCTCCTGCGAATCATAGTTAAGTCCCTGGTAGAGGGTTAATAAGAGCTGTCTTTTGGACAAACCATGATGTGGGACATCAATAAGAAGATCTCTAAACCTCTCCCAAGCAGCGTGTAAGGACTCTCCATCATCCTGTTGAACGTCATGATGCGGTTCTTCAACTTAGCTGTTTTCTCTGGAGGGAAGTACTTTTGCATGAACAGCTCCGCCATTTCATTCCAGGTAGTAATGGATCTTGCGGGAAGTGATAGAAGCCAAGCTCGGGCCTTGTCTCGCAAAGAGAACGGAAAGAGCCGCAATCGGATTGCATCGTCGGAAACATCTCGAATCTTAAAAGTAGAGTATACCTCAAGAAATGCAACAATATGTCGACCTGGGTCTTCATGATCCTTTCCAGCAAACTGCACCGAATTTTGTAACATGTTTATGATGCTAGATTTAATCTCGAAATTCGTCGCCACCACAGTCGGTCGGGCGATACTAGGCTGCGGCCTTCGCCTCCCGGACGACCGGTCTCATTCAATGGCCGGTCGTCATTGGCCATGGTGCTCCCCCATTCGACCTCTGAGTTTTCACTCTCAGCAGGTATCTCCGGCTCATCTACTTCAGCTGAGATAAGTTGTGCAACAGCACGAGACCTTTCTCGAAGTCTCCTACTCCTCCGTAGGTCACGTTCCTATTCGTTAGAAGGCTCAGCAGCAGCGGGCGCGGGGGTTGAGGACATCAACCTGTAAGAAAGGGATAAGCACATCCCGAAACGATTAAATAAATTATAATATAATTTTAAACAATATTTTATTAATAAAATAATAATATTTTAATATTATTTTTTATTTTTTTAAATTCAATATATTTTCGAATTCGGGCGTGCAAATAAATATCTATCTTGCAAAAAATATATATACACAAACGAATGAACAAATAAATAATTATAAACAAATATTCACAAGCATGTACACCGGTAAAGAAGTGACTTGGATCGTTCCAAAGGTTAGCCGCGTCCCCGGCAACGGCGCCGAAAACTTGACGTGTGCGCATATATACATGTTTTTACAATGAATTTTACACATGAACTCGGTTTTAATATTTATAAAAATGATTTCTACCTTAAATTAAAACACACACAAAAGGAAAAGTGTACCCTATCGTATATGTAGTAAAGTATGGGTAAGAACCAGATGTCGATCCATGGACGCAAGCAGATGCTTGTGTACTAAACCGTCATCATTTATTTACCGGTAAAAGGGATATGTGAAATAGTTTTTCTAAAATTATCTAAAAATATATTTTAAGACATAAAAGACTTCAAATACAAAAATATAGTTTCTTTTTCTTTTGTCTTGTTTTATAAGCAAAATAAGCATGTTATCAAAAAGTCACAAAGGCACTTGATCAATTTTCCAATTATAAAGACAACCAGTATCCCTTTCGGGAATCCTAATATGATAATTCTTCAGAAAGTTAACGCGATAAACACACTTTAACCACCTAAAATATTCTTTAGCGAGCTATTGATATATTTTCATGCGAATCTTTAAAAATAAGTTAGTCATCCGTTAAGAGTTTTCTAACCTCACTTTATCAAGGAAAGCAATACTGATAAACACAATACAGCCACTGACACAAGCATAACGTAGATCATATCACAAACTCATTCATTTTGAAAATCTCAAATATAAATCTACCAAGTTGGTTATTTTGGCCACAAATACTCAACAAAGATTATGACATATATTAAGAACCCGCAATCACACCATCTAACATGTTAGAGCCCTTCCGTATAAGAAAGCATTCTTGATCATAATCAGATTATCTTTTATTAAACCAATACCCATTTCTAGTTTCATGGTGTAAACATATTAATCAAGTTAACAACTTACTAATAAATGATTAATTATGAAGTTTATTCAACTTATCCTAACTAACCATTTACTAATCATCCAAGATACACAATCATAATCAAGAATCCAACATCAATGAAATAAGACTGCCATATGATCATCAAGATTCAAACATGAACAGTTGACTGAGCTTCATTTTAACTTGATAACAAACTAAATATTGATCATAAAACAAGTGTTTTTCATAGTATTCGTAACAATATTACATAAACATCATCTCAATGCTTGCAATTGTAATCAGAATTTACATTAAGAACAAGAAATCAAACCATAAACAAGCAAGGATTTGATGGATTTATGAATGATACGCTTCTTGCAACCTTGAGGCTTGAAACCATCCTGATCAGAGAGCTCCCGCACCTCAGAAATCGCCCAGAAACTTGGAAAAATACCCAATATTTTGTTCAGTCACGAATGCTCTGTTTTATAGACAATTTTCATACACGCACGGCCGTGCACTTTATCCGCACAGTCGTGCGCATCAGCATTACGTCACTGCAAGGCATGGGCAGACAAGTGGATGTTTGAGTTGCAAAATCTTCAGATGTGCACGGCCGTGCCAATGATTTGCACGGCCGTGCCAAGGCTTCAGGCTACATGTGATCAGCAATCAAGTCACGCACGGCCGTGCCAATGGGCCGCACGGCCGTACGTGCCGAGAAATGAGCTGCACTACCCCTGCACGGTCAGTGCTTCCGAGATCGCAAGTCTCGCACGACCGTGCCAATGGGCCGCACGGCCGTGTGGCATCTGTAACTTCAGCAGAATCTGCAGAATTTATCCGGAACGCTCGTTAATCCCTCTTTTTCTCCAACTTTGTCTGAGGTACGTCGTTTTGGAACTGAAAATATAAAATGGACCTATTAAGTACCTATACGACAATATTTTAGCCAAAAATGCACAAAACGGGGGCAAAATGGGTAACTAAATTATGTATATTTTAACGTATATCAAACATCCCCACACTTGAACTTTTGCTTGTCCTCAAGCAAACAAGAAGTAAAAGAACGCGGGCCTACGATGGTCCCAAACGTTACTATACAAATATCTGGCGGTTAATTGTTTTACCAAAAAGTCAACATCAACGACATTAAACCGAACAAGCAAATGAGAATATAAGAAAAGATAACTAAAAAGCAATGATTCCACTTCCGATCGACTTAACATGCAAATCTTCACATTCTCACAATGTTCACACACACTCGGTTATATTTATGAGTCATACATGTAATGTGTATGTGCAAAACACTCAATGCGAAGGCGATGAATCATGCAATATAATAAGCTTGTTAAAAGATCTAATCTCCACCTACTAACATGCGAAAAAGCATAATCAAGAGGTCTTTGAGGGTTGTAATGTTAGGCAATGGTTTCGGGTAGGAAAGGGACATTTGAAAGTGGCTAAAAGGTTAAAACTCGATGGTTATTTCTAACAAGCGTAAATGAATTACAACTATACATAAGTAAGGCATAAACGACCGATTATGACCATATCGAGCTAGTCAATGAGATTGTACCGTTCAACATCTAAAATTGCTCCGATTTGATCCCTTTTTTTTCTATTTTTGTTGCTATTTTCTTCTCTTTTTTTTATAACAAACTAAATATTTACAAGTTAGATAATAACCATAACCAAGTTTTAACAAAAGTAAGCTAAACAATAAAAAGGCTCAATTTGGTTAAATGGGTGTCAACGGAAAAACATGGGATATAGGCTCAACATGGTTTACTAATGGGATAATGGTGGTTACAGAAATTAAACAAAGAAAAAGGCTAAACACAAAAGGTGTATCCTAAGCGCCTCTATCATATTCATGCTCTTTTCACATATTCATGGTTTTGAAAAGTATACTAATGACAAGTTCTAAATCACATGAAACACCCGGCTCGCTCATATTCTGAACAAAAACAAGCATGATAAGAATTGAAAGGCTCAATATGCTCACGTAATTGAAGGAATGGGTATAAATGTAAAGATATGCATGCAAGTTTTTCTTTTGTTTGTCACGCTTTTAGTTGTCATCTTCTTTTAAAAATCAATTTGGCTTGCTGATTTTTTATTGTATCAGCTGCTTTATTTTATGAAATACAATTGACCGTTTATTACAAAATATATAAAAAATTATATTATAATATTTATTATTATTATTATTATTATTATTATTATTATTATTATTATTTATTTTATTTATTTTTTTATAAGGACAAACAAAGTTAACAAGTTAAACCCTCCCCACACTTGAATTTCACATTGTCCCCAATGTGAATCGAAAATTAGTTACACAGTTATTAATTAGCAAAACTGAAGTGTGAAAAAGGTGAATAATACTCTCCTCGAGCGGAAGAAGACTTGGAGATATTTGGCATGACCATCCTTCTTTTCTTTCCGGCTATGTGTGCATTTTCATATACCTACAAAACTTATCAAACTAACCACAACACAGACAACGCATTTGATCAAAATATTAGGTACATAAAGATTCATCCCAAAAGTTAGAAATTTAAATAACATAAGTACTAATAAAATGTTTCAAAACAAAACGAAATACATATCTCCGGGGTTCTTTAAAGAAAAGCAGTCAAAAAGAAAAACCCAGAAAAGAGATAATAATAAACAACGATAAATAATAAATGACACCAGCAGCTTCGTCAGCTAAATTCTTCCCTCCTACTAGTCCTCCTCATCGTCTTGGCGGGCACCAGATGGGCCCGCGTCGTCATGCCTGGGGTTCCCAAATGGGAACTGCGACGGATCGCCAAAGAAGTTCGGGAAGGCGTTGTGTAGCCCTCCGAAAATGTAAGAAAACCTAGCATGCATCTTATCCCTCATGGTATTCTGATTCACCTGCATTTGCTGGAATTGCTGGTAGAACTCTGGGTATGAGGGAATGCCAGGGGCCAATCCTGATGTGCCTTCTGGCTAGTGCTGGTACTGGTACTGCTGCTGCTGCTCTAGTGGCGGTCCGATAAAAGCATCCCCGTGAGCATGTGCCTCGTGGGCAGGCTCCATTTCGACGTCCGGCTCTTCGTCAGATGGAAGGGAAGGTAGTGGGTCCCAAACTTCCCCACGTAGGCCCCTTAACCTTGGGCCATTTCCAGTATCAACAATCAGGCCAATCGCCCGTAGGGAACGAATGTCCACCTCACCCCCTGAGTGGACAAGTGTCAATTGCTCAACACTTTTCATCAAATCCCATAAATACAAGTTGGGTCACATACTCCCCACCGTGAACTTCACTGCTCACCGACCTCCCCGCGCTGTTAATAAAAATTCCGCCATATGGGCGGCGAGGTTGACGTGTACCCCATTCACGATAGAGTACAAGAATAGCAGATCCGGTGTGGGACAGTTCCCGGAACTGCCCATACACCCACAAATGGTGTGGCTCATGACTTGGTGAAGAACCCTAAGAAGCGGATCCCTCAGCTTCGACGCTTTTGCTCTCCTAGCATCGTAAGGTGGCCCATTAGCTATGTGAGCCCAAAAATCAGCCCTCTCCTCGTCGCTGCTGAACTTGTAGATGTTGGTAAAATTATCAGAATTTATATCGTCATCCCCGTAAATACCCAACTTCTTTCCAAGCTTTACCACGGACCATTTATGCCATCGTCCCCCAAGCCTGAACTGAATGATTTTAGCGTTTTTGAAGTCCGGGTTTTCGCTCCTTGGCTTATCATATCCGTAAGAAGCGAAAAATTCCAATGTCAGCTCAAGGTAGACAGGTTGCTCTATGTTCAGCAACCTTGCCATCGGGATTGAGATCATCTCTTGCAGCCTTTCTGATTGATTCAAGGCTTGCAAGGCTTCCCAACTCAGCCGTCTTGGCTCACCAATTTGGCCTTGTCGGTTCCATAGGGTTTGCAGTCGATTAACACAAGGACGCTCTTTTTGCTTGTCGGCGTCGAATTGTAAGAACGGGTGATCCATCTGTAAGCAGATAAGCAACAAAAATCAGGCTAGACCTAAAAACTTTTGATTTTGGCACCAGAACAGTGACTTTGAAGTATTCTGTTTGCTGTCACCAGAAGTCGCACGGCCGTGCGGATTCAAACCACACACTGTTTAATGTCGGAGGTTCACTGCAGCGATTTAGGCCGCACGGCCGTGCGGATGAGGCGCACGGTTGTGCATTGTCTGCAGTTCCTAAAAATCTGGTCCATTCATGAATTCAGCTGTTTAACCATGAATCAAGATGTTTTCTCAGTGAATGGACCGAGGGTTCCTGATTGGGGCCTTGATTCGCCCAATTTTGTCAAGAACAGTGTTTGATTGTCGTTTATGAAGAAAACCCCAAAAATTTCTTGAACAAGAACCCTAATCTACCCTAGAATAGAATAAAGATGCAAAACGAGACGTGTATTATACCTGACTGAAGATTACGGAAAATCCTTGCAAAAAGTGGTGATTTTTTAGAGGGTGCGTGTGTGGAAAGGACAGTGAGGCTAGGGTTTCGAATGAGAGTTGGTTGTTCTGAAATATGCGTATTTATACTTACTGAACCAACTGTCGAAAAGGACGCGCAAGACCGTGCGACAGATGTGCACGGTCGTGCGGATTTGAAATCACAGAACCCTAGTCACTGATCTCGGTCCGCACGGTCGTGCGGATGGTCACACGGTAGTGCGTGTCCGGGAAGTTAGTCCGCACGGGTGTTCCTGCAGATGCAACTCTAAAGTGCACGGCTGTGCGGCATCTGGCAGTCTGCAGATTTTTGCAGAAAATGCACCCAGCTCTATATTTTCGCCAAAATTACCAACTTTTCAAGTGTTTTAGCCATTTGAACAATGTTTAAACCACAGAACTCTTGAAGGCATGAATCAAAACATGGAAAACCTATAACTTAACGAAAAACAAAGAAATCGCGAAAAATAAACATAATATTACATATTTACCCTTGCGTGCAAAATACGCCCGCTAAATTTTTTTTCCCGCGAGTCGATAGCTGGACTCTCCTCCCCACACTTATTACGTGTGCGGGGCGTGGAGTTCGATGACCTCTACTGCCGAGTCAACCGGTCCGTTAACATAAAGCTTTAGCCGATGACCGTTGACTTTGAACGTTACCCCGTTTGAGTCCTCGATGACTATAGTGACGTAGGGGAATACTTCCTTGACTGTGTACAGCCCCGTCCATCGGGACTTCAACTTCCCGGGGAACAACCTAAGCCGCGAGTTGAACAACAGCACGAGATCTCCTACTTAGAACTCCTTGTGATCTTTCAGGCGCTTATCATGTAGTCTTTTTGTGCGCTCTTTTGTACAAGCAGGAGTTCTCGTACGCGTGATTCCGCAATTCATCAAGCTCACGGATCTGTAAAAAGGAGTCTCACCGCCGCTCTTCAGATCCAAGTTGGCAGTCTTTAACGCCTACCATGCTTTGTGCTCCAACTCGACTGGGAGATGGCATGCTTTCCCTTAAACCAACCTATAAGGAGTAGTCCCTATAGGTGTTTTGTATGCTGTTCGGAAAGCCCATAGCGCGTCATCCATCTTGTCCGGTAATCCTTGCGGTTTTGACCCACCGACGGCTCAAGGATCCTCTTCTTCCCCGGATTGTGACCTCTACTTGCCCGCTCGTCTGGGGTGGTATGGTGTAGCTAGTTTGTGGTGAACACCATATCAAGACAGTGCCTTTTCTAATTGTGCATTACAAAAATGAGTTCCACGGTCACTGATTAGTGCTTTCGGGGCACCAAACGGGCAAACAAGCTTTTCAAGAACCTCACGACTACTCTGGCATCATTTGTAGGTAAGGCTTGCGCCTCGGCCCATTTTGACACGTAGTCCACAGCTACCAGGATATACTTATTACCGGTGAGGATGGGAATGGTCCCATGAAGTCGATGCCCAAACATCGAATACTTCACAGACCTGGATCGAATCCTGAGGCATTTCTTTGCACGCGGATAGATTCGATGCCCTCTGGCATGCATCGCAGCTCGCACCAACTTCTGCGCATCATGAAAAATTGAAGGCCAATAAAAACCGGCATCTAACACCTTCTTCGCGGTGTAGTTGGCTCCGTGGTGACCTCCAATAGGCCCTTCATGACATTCACGCAGAATATCGGCTGCCTCCTCTCCAAACACACATCTACGAATCACGTGATCCGCTCTGATTCGAAATAAGAATGGGTCATCCCAAATATAATGCTTAAGGTCTGCAAAGAACTTCCTCTTCTGCTGATGCATTAATCCTTTGACAAGGATTCCACAGGCTAGATAGTTCGCGAAGTCGGCAAACCAGGGCGACTCATCTCTCACCTCCATCTCATGAGGAACTTGTGGGGGAAATTGTCGTTTATTGGTTCCCTCCATGTCTCCTCGGAATCTCCACGCTCAGTCTCGAGAGATGATCGGCCGCAATGTTCAGCGCACCCTTCTTATCTTGAATCTCGATATCGAATTCTTACAGCAACAGAATCCATCTAATCAGACGTGGTTTCGCGTCTTGTTTGCTGAAAAGATATCGGATAGTGGCATGATCCGTGTATACAATAGTCTTGGACAACACAAGGTATGATCTAAACTTATCAAACGCGAAAACTACCGCCAAAAGCTCCTTCTCCATAGTAGTGTAGTTTCTTGCCCATCGTGCAAGGTCTTACTGGCGTAGTATATAGGATGAAAGTGCCTCTCCTTTCGTTGTCCCAAGACTGCCTCTATAGCAAAATCGTTGGCATCGCACATAATCTCAAACGGCAACGCCCAATATAGTGCAACCAAAATAGGGGCTTCAACAAGCCTTCGCTTCAACAAATTGAATGCCATCAGGCATTCTTCCGAAAACACAAACGGAGCATCCTTCTCCAACAAACGGGTCATTGGTCTTGTGATTTTTGAAAAATCTTTGATGAATCGCCTGTAGAAGCCAGCATGACCAAGGAAACTCCTACCTGCTCTGACTGAGGTAGGGGGTGGAAGTTTAGAAATAACATCCACTTTGGCTGGATCAACCTCCAACCTCGCTTGTGAGATCCTGTGCCGAGAACTATCCCTTCCTTCACCATGAAGTGACATTTCTCCCAGTTGAGCACAAGATTTATCTCTTTGCACTCATCAGCATCTTTTTCAAATTTTTCAGACAATGATCGAAAGAACTCCTAAAAACAGAAAAATCATCCATGAACACCTCCATGGAGTCCTCAATCATGTCATGAAAATGGCAACCATGCAGCGCTGAAATGTAGCCGGTGCATTGCACAACCCAAAAGGCATACGCCGGTAGGCGAATGTGCCGAAGGGACAGGTGAAAGTAGTCTTCTCCTGGTCCTCATGAGCGATCGGAATTTGAAAATAACCCGAAAACCCATCCAGAAAACAATAGAATGACTTCCCCGACAGACGTTCCAACATCTGATCGATGAATGGAAGCGGGAAGTGGTCCTTGCGAGTGGCGTCATTGAGTTTGCGGTAGTCGATGCAAACTCGCCATCCGGTGACGGTACGGGTCAGAATAAATTCATTCTTGTCGTTTGAGAGTACAGTTACTCCTCCTTTCTTGGGCACTACTTGCACAGGGCTCACCCATACTGAATCAGAGATTGGATATATTAACCCTGCATCAAGTAACTTGATCACCTCTTTCTTTACAACGTCTTTCATGTTCGGGTTTAACCGCCTCTGAGGTTGAGCACACGGCTTGTAATCATCCTCCATCAGAATATTATGAGTACAGAAGGAAGGATTGATGCCTTTGATGTCCATAATCTTCCACGCCATGGCTTTCTTATGAAGTTTCAGTACCTCGAGAAGTTTTCTCTTCTCCTCTTCCTCTAAGGATGATGAAATAATGACCGGAAGACGACATTCCTCATCTAGAAATGCATACTCGAGATGTGGCGGGAGTTGTTTCAACTCCAATGACGGCGGCTCCTCAACTGAAGGCTTCGACTTTCCTTTAACTTCACAATCAATCTCCACAAATCTATCTGGACTATGGAACCATAATCACTGACTTGACAAACTGGCTGCTCAAGTCTGTGCATATCCGAATCGATCTCCTTAATGGTGCCTTGAAAATGAGAGTTCACAAAGGTATCGACAATGTCGACATAATAAAGCGTATGATCTTGGCTTTGTGGGTTGCTGCGTCGACCGTTTAATGTCGAAGGTCACATGCTCATCATTAACTCGAAGCATGATTTGGCCTGCGGCCACATCTACAATCGTCCTCACGGAATTGAGGAAGGACGTCCGAGTATCAAAGGCACCTTTGAGTCTTCATCCATGTCCAGAATAACAAAATCAACGGGAAATACGAATTTGTCGATTTTAACAAGCATGTTTTCAATAAACCCGCGCAGATACTTGATCGATCGATCAGCAAGTCGAATACTCATCCTCGTAGGTGACGGCTCACCTAGATCTAGCTTAGCAAAAACCTTATACGTCATAAGGTTTACCTTGCTCCCAAATCAGCCAATGCGTGGCTGACAGACATGCTGCCTATAAGGCAAGGAAGGGTGAAACTGCCCGGGTCTCCCATCTTTTCGGGTAAATGATTTTGAAGAATAGCCGAACAATTTTCATTCATCAAAACACACGACATGTCCCCGAGCTTTTGCTTATTTGTGAGGATGTCCTTCAGGAACTTAGCATATTTCGGCATTTGAGCCAACGCTTCAACAAATGGTATGTTTATATGCAACTGTTTGAACATCTCAAGAAACTTACCATATTGTTCTTCAATCCTTTGCTTCTTTAGTCTGCTCGGGTACAGAATTGGAGGAGTATAATCTGTAACTGGATTCTGGAGCTGTGCTGTACTTGCTGGGACTCGCCTAGCGTGCACCTCGTCCGAAGCGTCAGTATGGACCATCTCAAGGATCGGTGGTGAGTCCGATATGTCAGGTCCCGTGGCTTTACCACTCCTCGTCATTACCGCATTAACGTGCCCTCTTTGGTTGGGCTCTGTATTGCCCGGAAGACCGCCCTGAGGTCGCTCTGACAACATCTTAGCTAACTGGCCCACTTGATTCTCAATGGCCTGAATTGAGGCCTTTTGACTCCTCATCTCCCCTTCTTAGGCCATGAAACACTCTTCGTGCTGCTGATAACGCTTTTCAGCCAACTGGTTCACACTGTTTAAATTGCTCAAAAGTTGCGCCATCATTTCCTCCAGCTTGGAGTTATTCTGAGGGGCTTGTTGGTGGGAACTGCTCCCGGCACCCTGATTATGGTACATATTGGAGTGCGGCTGGTAGGGGCGACTCTGAGACCGAAAAGATTGACCGTAGGATTGTCGTGGAGCGGGAGCGAGCTGAGCATACCCGAGTGGGTTTTGGTTACCTGAACCACCCTTCCACCAAAAGTTTGGGTGATTCTTCCATCCCGATTATATGTGTTGTTGTAGGGGTTATTTTGCGGTCTAGTTTGATTACCCAAATAATCCACTTCTTCGTGGCCTGTAAACATAACACCATGTTCACATGCACCCAACTCGTGTGAAATCCCACAATGCTCGCATTAAGATTGAACCCGCGAAATATTATGAGCTTGATCGATTCTTGCAGCAAGGGCTCCAATCTAAGCAGTAAGAGCCATGTAAGTATCAACAGCATGAACTCCAGAACGAGATGATGTCCAAGCCCTCTCTCCGGCTTGACGAGAACTAGACTTCAAAGCAGCTTTCTCGATAATCTCGTAAGCTTATTTGGCGTCTTTGTTCCTAGATCTCCTCCTGCATACATGTCCAAACGCTCCTGCGAATCATAGTTAAGTCCCTGGTAGAAGGTTAATAAGAGCTTTCTTTTGGACAAACCATGATGTGGGACATCAATAAGAAGATTCTAAACCTCTCCCAAGTAGCGTGTAAGGACTCTCCATCATCCTGTCGAAACGTCATGATGCGGTTCTTCAACTTAGCTGTTTTCTCTAGGGGGAAGTACTTTTGCATGAACAGCTCCGCCATTTCATTCCAGGTAGTAATGGATCCTGCGGGAAGTGATAGAAGCCAAGCTCGGGCCTTGTCTCGCAAAGAGAACAGAAAGAGCCGCAATCGGATTGCATCGTCGGAAACATCCCGAATCTTAAAAGTAGAGCATACCTCAAGAAATGTAGCAATATGTCGACCTGGGTCTTCGTGATCCTTTCCATCAAACTGCACCGAATTTTGTAACATGTTTATGATGCTAGATTTAATCTCGAAAGTCGGCGCCACCACAGTCGGTCGGGTGATACTAGGCTGCAGGCCTTCGCCTCCCGACGGCCGGTCTCATTCAATGGCCGGTCGTCATTGGCCATGGTGCTCCCCCCTTCGACCTCTAAGTTTTCACTCTCAGCAGGTATCTCCGGCTCATCTACTTCAGCTGAGATAAGTTGTACAACAGCACGAGACCTTTCTTAAAGTCTCCTACTCCTCCGTAGGTCACGTTCCTGTTCGTCAGAAGGCTCAGCAGCAACGGGCGCGGGGGTTGAGGACATCAACCTGTAAGGAAGGGATAAGCACATCCCGAAACGATTAAATAAATTATAAGGTAATTTTAAACAATATTTTATTAATAAAATAATAATATTTTAATATTATTTTTTTATTTTTTTTAAATTCAATATATTTTCGAATTCGGGCGTGCAAATAAATATCTATCTTGCAAAAAATATATATATACAAACGAATGAACAAATAAATAATTATAAACAAATATTCAAAAGCATGTACACCGGTAAAGAAGTGACTTGGATGGTTCCAAAGGTTAGCCGCGTCCCCGGCAACGGGGCCAAAAACTTGACGTGTGCGCATATATACATGTTTTTACAATGAATTTTACACACGAACTCGGTTTTAATATTTATAAAAATGATTTCTACCTTAAATTAAAACACACACAAAAGGACAAGTGTACCCTGTCGTATATGTAGTAAAGTATGGGTAAGAACCAGATGTCGATCCATGGACGCAGGCAGATGCTTGTGTAGTAAACCGTCGTCATTTATTTACCGGTAAAAGGGATATGTGAAATAGTTTTTCTAAAATTATCTAAAAATATATTTTAAGACATAAAAGACTTCAATACAAAAATATAGTTTCTTTTTCTTTTGTCTTGTTTTATAAGCAAAATAAGCATGTTATCAAAAATGTCACAAAGGCACTTAATCAATTTTTCAATTATAAAGACAGCCAGTATCCCTTTCGAGAATCCTAATATGATAATTCTTCGGAAAGTTAATGCGATAAACACACTTTAACCACCTAAAATTATTCTTTAGCGAGCTATTGATATATTTTCATGCGAATCTTTAAAAATAAGTTAGTCATCTGTTAAGAGTTTTCTAACCTCACTTTATCAAGGAAAGCAATACCGATAAACACAATACAGCCACCAAGACAAGCATAACGTAGATCATATCACAAACTCATTCATTTTACAAGTCTTAATTATAAATCTACCAAGTTGGTTATTTTGGCCACAAATACTCAACAAAGATTATGACATATATTAAGAACCCGCAATAACACCATCTAACCCATTAGAGCCCTTCCGTGTAAGAAAGCATTCTTGATCAAAATCAGATTATCTTTTATTAAACCAATACTCATTTCTAGTTTCATGGTGTAAACATATTAATCAAGTTAACAACTTACTAATAAATGATTAATTATGGAGTTTATTCAACTTATCCTAACTAACCATTTACTAATCATCCAAGATAAACAATCATAATCAAGAATCCAACATCAATGAAACAAGATTGCCATATGATCATCAAGATTCAAACATGAATAGTTGATTGAGCTTCATTTTAACTTGATAACAAACTAAATATTGATCATAAAACAAATGTTTTTCATAGTATTCATAACAATATTACATAAACATCATCTCAATGCTTGCAAATGTAATCAGAATTTACATTAGGAACAGGAAATCAAACCATAAACAAGCAAGGATTTGATGGATTTCATGAATGATAAGCTTCTTGCAACCTCGAGGCTTGAAACCGTCCTGATCAGAGAGCTCCCGCACCTCAGAAATCGCCCAGAAACTTGGAAAAATACCCAATATTTTGTTCAGTCGCGAATGCTCTATTTTATAGACAATTTTCATACTCGCACGGCCGTGCACTTATCGCGCCGTGCACTTTATCCGCACGGCCGTGCGCATCAGCATTACGTCGCTGCAGGGCATGGGCAGACAAGTGGATGTTTGAGCGGCAAAATCTTCAGATGTGCACGGTCGTGCCAATGATTTGCACGGCCGTGCCAATGCTTCAGGCTACATGTGATCAGCAATCAAGTACCGTTCCAATGGGCCGTCGGCGTGCGCGAGAAATGAGCTGTACTACCCCTCGCACGGTCAGTGCTTCCGAGATCGCAAGTCTCACACGACCGTGCCAATGGGCCGCACGGCCGTGCGGCATCTGTAACTTCAGCAGAATCTGCAGAATTTATCCAGAACGCTCGTTAATCCCTCTTTTTCTCCAACTTTGTCTGCGGTACGTCGTTTTGGACCTGAAAAATAAAATGGACCTATTAAGTACCTATACGACGATATTTTAGCAAAAAATGCACAAAACGGGGACAAAATGGGGAACTAAATTATGTATATTTTAACGTATATCAGACATCTTACTCGGTTATGGCCAGGTCGCATACAAATACCACAAAGAACCGTGCTTTTCATCTTTTTAACATCCATTCAATTCCGTAGCTCAACAAGTCTATGGAATAGAATGGATATTAAAGAGAAGAAAATGAATGTTCTTTGTGGTATTTGTAGGCGACCTGGCCATAACCGAGTAAGATGCCCCTCTAAGCTTAAAAGAATGAATAATGATCACTAAGTTGGTTGGATTATTTTGACATGTTTTCTTTTAATCTGTTTGAAATTGAGATCGGTTGTGACTCGATTTTATTTGGCATTTTCAGTATTGTTTGTATTTGTTATTCAAACCGATAATGGGTCAACTTTAATATTTGATTAGCTTTGCCATGTTCTAATTTTATTGTTATATATTTTAGATGATTCATGGCTGATAGATAAATGAAATATAGTTGAGTTGGTAATAAGAAATTAAATAAAATAAAACTGACGATTGGAAATACTAAGATAAAAACACAAATATATTGTTAATTAAATAAGAAGATAAAAAAATATAATAAAAGAACAAAAAAATGACTAACTGAAACGTTGAAACGTGCATTGGGGGAAGTTTGCTTTTTTCCTAATTTTTTATTCTAAAAAATGAATGAATTAAAAAAAATAAACAAAAATAAGAGAAAACACTATTTTGGTAAATAGTTTAAATAAACACTAAGATGGTAAATATTTTCCCCTAACACCACTTTGAGAAAAAAAACTCAAATAAAGTGTACTTAAAATGCACCGATCATTATAGTAAATAGATACATATGCAACAT
This sequence comes from Scalesia atractyloides, assembly GCA_947069175.1. Taxonomy (NCBI): domain Eukaryota; kingdom Viridiplantae; phylum Streptophyta; class Magnoliopsida; order Asterales; family Asteraceae; genus Scalesia; species Scalesia atractyloides. Next base: position 22,633,776 of record CAMTDV010000028.1, on the reverse strand, counting down.
TCTAAGAATTTACCATCCCAATATGTCACACACTAACCGTGGCGAATTATCAACCGAGACGTAATGATTGTTCATAGCTCATAACGACTATTAACAGTTTAAATATTATTTATATCAAAATTAAAGATGTCACATAATCCAATAGTCCATATAACTTCAAACAAATCCAAAGACATAAAAATAAAACTAAATTTCGTATCACATCAAACTTGTTCACCTGTATTACGTGTAAAATAGTTTTTGGTCAACATCAGTTGATGAGTAAATCTAATATTTAAATAAAACAATTTATGTATATTTATTGTAAAAGGTTTAACATGAAATTCAATGGTAAATAAGTGATCAAACAACACCAATAGTAAATAAACCACAAACCAAACAATGCGGTAATGTGATTATTCGAAATTGCGATAGATGCGATAATGCGGTAAATGCGACAAATACGATAAATGGGAGACTCAAAGGCACCTGCGAGCGAATATTATGATGTGGCGATATCAAACTACAACCTACGGTAATGGGGAATCGATCATCCTATGGATCCATGTGCATGAATGATTAGCAACATAAAACACTAAATGGTTAGTCAAACAAGTACAACTACCACATAATTACACATTGAGTTTTTCGCATGTATTTATAAATGAATTAACTTCAAATAAGTGATACAATGGGATAAGCGACACATGATACACTCTAAAACATTTAAATTGTGAAAAAGGGAATTAGGAAGATCTTCTCACACGTTGCATGTTTTGATTCTTTGAAATAGCGTACAAAGAATTAGAGAACTCCAAATGACGAGATTACCCTAGAAATATAAAACGTAAGAATACTAAACAACTAACAAACACAACAAAACTAATTCCAATGATTTTAGGGCTTTTAGTGTAACTTAAGTATGTTTATTAAATCTCAATGTGAATAATTAATAAATTGTTTTGTGAACCGATCTAGTATTCTCACGGTACATGTCTTGTTTCATCATAGTTTTCTAGATCTCGAAAGATCTAGATGAGATTAATGATCATCACCTTTTGGAAGGTTAGGAGTTTTACTGATCATATACCTTTGCGAATTATTGCTTATGTCTTTATTTAAAAACCAAGTTGTTTATAATTTAAATTAATTCTTTTCATTACAAAAATCATGATATTTATAAACATTATTTTAAAAAACTTTATATTTATAATGTTTTCTATAAAATATAACATGATTAATTTTTAAAAAAAAATTTAAAGATGACCAAAAATTTTTAAAAATATAAAATCTCATATAACATGATTATAAGCAATAAACAACTTTCAATTTCGGAAATTACATGAATTTATAATCAAAAGCCCTATATTATAAGAACCCTAAAATAACAAATTAAATTCGAATATTTGGATGCCCTCTACACGAAAATTGATAAGGGGTTTTATAGATCTTGAAAAAAACTGAATGGAATGGACATAAAACTATCTCGTTTGATGAAAAATTAAATAAGGTATAAAAGATAAAGTTCCAAACTCTAGGTTGTGTTCTTCCTTGAATTCGTGATTTAGAGAGAGTTAAGACGATTTGAAGGTGGGATATTGTTTGTAATACATGGAGAAATCGTTTGGGATGATTTAGGGTTGATAAAGTGAACAAATTTTGGTTAAAAAGTTTACAAAAATTTATTAGTTTTAACGGGGATTTGATTTTAAATAAAATTAAGAAATTATAAGGTGTATTGAGACGGGTTATTGTTGTACATTAAAGTCTAAGTTATTTACAACAAATTGAAATATAAGTCATTGCTAAATACAACGAAAATTAATTACTTGGAGAAAAGGAAATCACGATTGCAGAAGAAGATATTGTGCATGTGCCTGTTGTTTGGGACCAGTTGGTTGTCGTTTGGGTATGGGCTTCCAAACGACAATGGGGCTAGTTTGAATTATAGCATGCTATCGTTTGGAATGTATTTGGTTTTTATATTATTAATTTAATACATAATTGTTTTATAATTATTTCAGCTGCTTAACTAATTTTTCTCGTATAACTTAAAAAATATGACGTATTATAGAAACACGAAAATACTATTAAGTCGAGCTTATTTTTCTCTATCTTATGACCTATGTTTCATAAGAATTGGACTAGGGTTAAATTAATATTATTATGTTGCGGTTTGGATCCAACTTTTTAAGTTTCAGAGATTCGTTTTTGACGGATGTTACACCAATCAAAATAAAAACATTCATCATGAAAGAATTAACGCTATATGCAACCTTCTAAGAATTTACTATCCCAATCAAATGAAAAACACACTTATCACAAAAGAATTAACGCGAAACGAAAAGCTGGCATATATCACACCCCCATATTATACACATCTTTGATACACTTATAAGATGATGGTTACTGGTCGCTGTGACGGTTTATGTTGCGATGCTTGTTGAGGAATTTGAGAGAGGGAACGAAGGAATCATTCAGACGGCTGATGAAATGTAAAATTTAGGGTCATGACACGTGTTTAAAGTATATAGGGTTTGCCCTTCATGTTTAAGACATTTTCAACATCATATGCTTTAAAAGTATGTACGCTTTAAAGGTTTGTATACGTAGATTTTTTTTATAAAATAACTATCTTATTGTTCGTATTTGCATTATAATTTAGTATATATATATATATATATATGGAATGTTGTAGGTCTACTTGGAGGATCAAGATTAACATACTTCCCTATTTATACAACACAAATACGAGTGCGGAATCCTCGTAAGTATATAAACCAAAACAAAGTAAGAACACGGGAAAACCAAAGATTCAATATCTTGATTAACAGAAGAGAACTAGTAATAACATATACAAACAATGTTCATACAGACTCATGCAACACACATTGTGCTCTTGTGTCTCTCTCTCTAGTATAGCTCTAGTATGTGACTTACTCTGTCCAACTTGTCTAACTCACTAGTTCACTAAATTTTTACTGAGAAGTGCATGTCTGCTTATATAGTGTCCACACTCAGCAACTGTACGAAGTATATTACTGGTTGTACGAAACACCAAAAGACACGAAAGACATTTTCCAAAGATACTCGTATGAACAAGCCGGTTCGTATGAGCATCAACTAGCTCGTACGAAACAAGCAGTATTGTCACACCCCGGCTTTCCACAGCCAATCCGAACACCGGTGGGCCCGGGTGGGGAAATATCGTGACGTAAGTTGATAACATTAAAGACAATTAAACACTGCACAGCGGAAGTCTTGGATTTTAAATTACTATTACAAACCAAATGTTCGAAATAAAATAATATACAGGCTCGTAATAGAAGATCCACAGGGGGATCATAAATAGTACAAAGAAAGAATGTAAAACAGACTTTATGCAGCTCTAGGATTTGCAAGATCCTCTTATCACTACTGCGCACTTCCATCCTATTTCTTATTGTACCTGCAAGCTCAGTCTTTTGAAAATACGTCAGCTTTCGCTGGTAAATACACCCAACTGACTCATTTTGAAAATATTTGAAAAATATGTTTTAAGTGCATATCAGCACAAAATCTTTTTATAACTTAGGAAAGTTGACGTTGCAACCTTGTTAACAGATTCACATGTTTGTCCATACATACAGGGCCTAGTGCAAAAACCGAGACATGATTAACTACACACCACTTAGGAACTCACGAAGGAGTTATCCCCAACGTCTTGGGTAATTACATTTGAGCGTCTGTCAGGTGTATGCCTACACCCCGCGCTAATGCGTGGCCATTAACTAATGTAATGAGCCGAGGATATCCAGGACACGGTAGTTAATCCCCGATATTTAAGTTATCAAACAAAATTGATTAAAACAGAATTTGCGGATTTACTAGGCACAATCTGGCATTTGATTGATCTCATTTCCGACCAAGCATTAATAGTTTATCGTAACCTAAGCCCGTATAGGAGAAATAAATCGAGATTATTTACCTGAGCTAGTCTTCGTTTAACCGCAAGATTTATTAACTCAGTCGTACACAAAAGCACTAAGTGCAGATAGCATTTACATGAATATCTCTTGTCTGAATTATGGCATAAGCTAACCAATTAAATACTAACGGTCTTATTTAAGTCATAGACTTAGACCGACTAGGTACTTGATTAAAACGTATAACACTAGATTAAACGATGATCGGATAGAATGTAGTTTAATCCCAACAAGTACTTTGACTTGTGTAATATGGATAATCTATAAACATTCTGGATTTTGAGACTTAAATGATAAGGTTAGACCCGTTTCAGTTAATTTTCGTAAACTAGTTACATATACTTAACCGTACGTATATCAGCGACATCGGGTAACCGGATAAGTCATGGACAAGTTCTATATGCCATTATACTTTAATTAAGTTGTAATATCAGTAGGATATCAACTTATATACCCGTTAAGGTTTTAAAATGAAACTATGCCTCATAAGGGCATTTCGGTAATTTCATACCGTATAAAAGGAACTTGAATATAATTAAATGTTATAATTATAAATATTCTGAAAAAATAATTGGTTTATGATATAATATCAGTAGGATATTAATTATATGTGTGATTTATCTTTTATGACTAAACTATGCACCGAAAGGGCGTTCTGGTCATTTTACACATAGTTTACAAATTATTTGGGATTCTGAGTTCATATCAAATACCTAGTGTTTAAATATTTAGAATCAGTAGGTAACAAGTCTTGGCTAATAGTTATGGTTTAAAACAATACTATGCGCCGAAACGACATTTATGTCGTAAAATGATGATTTATGCGATGTTTAACGAAAACTGATGTTAAGGTAAGATTAAAATGTCTTCGGTATGTTATTTAATATAACATATCAGTAGGTAAAAGATTTACCTTGAAAAGATATGATTAAAACCATTTTATAAGCCATAAGGGCTTTATCGTCATTTACCAACATATTACAAGGACTTGTTCATAAACTCAGTTTATAATCTGATTTAACATCCCAAATAATCCTACTTATAGTATTACATCAGTAGGAAACTTATTTTCAAGTTCATTATCTTTTAAACCTTATTTTATGTAAAAAGGGCATTTTAGTCAAAATGGCATAATTACGGAACTTGTGCATAAACTTAGATTATGATTATGATCATGTAATATAACCTCTGTGGGTTATGCTACATTATATTACGATCATAATGCAACTTTAGATCAGTGTCTAACTAACCTAAATCGGGTCAGAATCGAAAGTCAATGCAGATGTCAAACTTCGCGACTTTCGAATGCGAACCGACCCTAGTACTGAAATTGACGAGCCGAACATGTTCTTACATGTTCTAATAATCATTACCAACTTGTTTAAGGGTCAAAACAGGTTTCATAACATATATAAGATCAAATTATAATATTTCCGAAAAATGGCCTGTTTGACTTTTTAATATATACACTTTGACCTGTCAATTGGTCTAGCAAACGTGATCTTCAGGAGGTGCCTTTTATAGGAATAAAACCTACCTTATTACGATCACTTAGCCATGTTCGTTACGAACAATGGATGGACCATAATGGTCTTAACCGAAATTCAAGGCGTTTTTCGTAAAACGCTTGACTTTTAGCTATAAAAACCTATAAACGAAAATGCACAAAGAAGGAACACTTACCAGTGATTCCTAGAATGCAAGAGAACTAAGTTGGATACTCCTTTCAGTTAGGAACTTCCACAGGAGGGAGATAGAGTTATGAATGAGAAAGCTGCAAGTTCAAATGGTGAACTTTGGCACCTATTTATAGTCGGAGAGCTTGAAGGAGGTGATGTCAGGTGTTAAGGGGTGTAAGAGAAAGCTTACAAGTATCCGAAAACGTGGCATAGCAGTTTGGAAGACCATGGTTTCGAATCAAATGGTTTTTGGCAATTTGTGTGGAGGCCAAGAAATTTTCTGAAGACACAGGCCTCTCGCGCCCCGCGAGCGCCCATGGCCAGTTTCAAAGTTTGACACTTTTAGCCCCTCAACTTATTAAACACTCTTAAACCTTCCTAAAACACCTTTTTAGCACTTTTAGCCCTCTGTAGCCAATACTTGGCGTACCCGGGATTATGCCCGGATATTATTGAACTCTCGGTTCGTTAAGAGGTCACTCAGAGGTATAAATTAACATGTTGAAACTTTTAACCCCTCCATTATTCAACTTTTACACTTTTACAGAATTAACCTCTCTCGCCCAACAAGTGGCACGTATGAGAGTTAGGACTTAAAAAAGGATCACTCAGAGGCCCATATAAGCATGCTGACTCTGATGTCACTCAGAGGCTGGGCATGTTGACATATCAGTCACTCAGAGGCCAAGTTTAAGCATGTTGACGTATCAGTCACTCAGAGGCTAATGATTAAGCATGTTGACATATCAGTCACTCAGAGGCTGTTGTTTTAAGCATGTCGACGTATCAGTCACTCAGAGGCTTACGTTTATGCATGTTGACATCAGACAATCACTCAGAGGCTCAGTTTGAGCATGTTGACACCTTTAGTGCTTATTAGTCTTTAATAGACTAAAAATAAAATACAACACGTGTCACTATACTATTGGACACGATTTTACGAGGTGTTACATCCTCACCCCCTTAAAAGAAATCTCGTCCTCGAGATTTAATTCAAAAAGATGGGGGTACTTTTGTCGCATAGTGGACTCAACCTCCCATGTATACTTGGGACCTCTAAAGGCGTCCCACTTAACCTTTACTATAGGTATCAATTTCCTTCGGAGCTTCTTAACCTGTCGATCCTCGATCGAAATTGGTTTCTCAATGAACCTCAGGTTTTCATCTATTTGCACATCTTTGTGCGACATTGCTAGCGACTCATCGACTAGACATTTCTTAAGGTTAGATATGTGGAATACATCATGAATTCCACTAAGCTCCTCTGGAAGCTTAAGCTTATAAGCTATAGTGCCGACACATTTGATTATCTCAAATGGTCCTATATATCTTGGGCTCAACTTGCCCTTCTTTCCAAACCTCATCACACCTTTCCAAGGTGATACTTCAAGCATGACTTTGTCCCCTACTTGGAACATGAGAGGTTTACGCCTCTTTCAGCATAGCCCGCTCTACCTATCACGGGCAGCCTTGAGACGATCACGGATTTGCACAATCTTTTCCGTGGTCTCCAGGACAATCTCTGGCCCTGATAGTTGGGCTTCCCCAACTTCTGCCTAACACACGGGCGTTCGACATTTTCTCCCATACAAGGCCTCATAAGGAGCAGCTTTGATGCTCGTATGATAACTATTATTGTATTCTATTAGGGGTAAGTGGTCATCCCAACTTCCACCTAAATCAATTACACATACCCTAAGCATGTCTTCCAATGTCTGGATAGTACGCTCACTTTACCATCCGTCTGCGGGTGGTAAGCCGTACTAAAATTTAATCTGGTGCCTAAAGATTGTTGGAAATTTTTCCAAAAATGAGAGGTATATCTAGTATCTCTGTCAGATACAATAGATACCGGCACACCGTGTAGGGACACAATCTTTTCCACATACAACTTAGCCAATTTGTCTGAATTATACGTTTCCTTAATTGGCAAGAAATGCGCGGACTTGGTCAGCCTATCTACAATGACCCACATCGTGTCATTACCATGTTTGGTCTTAGGTAACCTCGGTAATCAAGTCCATAGTTACCATTTCTCATTTCCATGTGGGAATTTCCAATTGTTGTAGAAGTCTTAACGGCTTTTGATGTTCGGCCTTAACTTGCGAACACGTCAGACACTTAGCTACATAAGTGGCTATGGATTTCTTCAAACCCATCCACCAATAATTCTTTTTAGATCCTGATACTTTTTGTCACCTCCTGGGTGAACTGAGTATCTCGTGTTATGCGCTTCTTGGAGGATTAGATCTCTAAGTCCTCCAAAGATTGGAACCCATATCCTTCCCTTAAATCTAAGGATTCCATCTATTCGAGGCGTTAATTGATCAATAGTTCCTCCTAATCCCTCATTAGGAATGTTAGCCTCTAATAGAGCTTGCTTTTGCGCATCTAATAGCTTCTCATTCAAGCTATTTCTAAGCTCAATGCTCTTTGCTTTAATCCTAATGGGCTTAATTCTTTCCTTGCGACTTAAGGCGTCAGCAACGACATCTGCCTTGTCGGGATGATAGCGAATTTCACAATCATAATCATTAAGTGTTTCCATTCAACGGTGTTGTCCCATGTTCAATTCTTTCTGATTGAACAGATGCGGGAGACTCTTATGGTCAGTGTATATAATACACCTTGTGCCATACAAGTAATGTCTCCATAGCTTTAGTGCAAATACAACAGCACCCAATTCCAAATCATGGGTGGTGTAATTTCTTTCGTGCACCTTTAACTGTCGTTATGCATAAGCAATTACCTTGCCTTTTTGCATTAGCACACAGCCCATGCCAGTGTGCGAAGCATCACAACATGTCCAAGAAATTGGACTTCTCTAAGCCAAAATTCACACTTAGAAAATTTAGCATAAAGCTTCTCCTGCCTTAGTAATTCTAGAATGCACCGAAGGTGTTTCTCGTGATCAACTTGATTACGAGAATAGATAAGTATGTCGTCTATGAAGACAATGACAAACTTATCGAAATACAGTTTGCAGACTCTATTCATGAGATCCATGAATGCTGCAGGTGCATTTGTGAGCCCAAAAGGCATAACTAGAAATTCAAAATGACCATATCGGGTCCTGAAGGTAGTCTTAGGAACATCCTCATTCCTAACCTTCAATTGTGATATCCTGATCTCAAATCAATCTTAGAAAAGTAACTAGCCCCTTGAAGTTGGTCGAATAAATCGTCGATCATGGGAAGAGGATATTGGTTCTTAATTGTTAACTTTTTCAGCTCTCGGTAATCAATGTACATTCGCATTGAACCGTCTTTCTTATTAACGAAAAAGGATTGGGGCTCCCCAGGGTGAGGAACTTGGCTGAATAAAGCCTTTCTCTAGGAGTTCATCTAACTGCGTCCTCAACTCCTTCATTTCCGTTGGTGCCAATCGGTATAGGGCTCTGGCTACTAGTGCTGATCCAGGTAGAATATCAATTCTAAACTCCACTTGTCTATCTGGAGGTAGACCTGGTAATTATTCAGGGAAAACATCGGAATACTCTGAGATAACTAGAAGGCTTTCTATATTTGGTTTAGGCCCGTTGATAGTTATTTGCTCCAGATAAATGACACAACCTCTCCCTAAACATTTGGATGCCTTAATAACGACACCTTGTCTGGCAAACCATAGTGTGAATCTCCAGGGATGGTGATCGTTTCACCAGATGAGGTTTTAATTTCAATGAGTTTCTTATCGCAGGCAATACGAGCTTGGTTATGGGATAACCAATCCATGCCTAGAACTACATCGAACCCTTCCAATTTCATTGGCAAAAGAGAGATAGGAATGGAATGATTCTAAAGAATATAGAGCATCCATTAAGAATGGAAGATGTTGTTTCTAACGTTCCATCAACAAGTTCTATCTCATAAGTTTTATCTAGAGTTCTTATGGGTAAGTTTAATAGTTTACTAAACTTATGATCAACAAAAGATTTATCTGCACTCGAATCGAAAAGAACTCTAGCATATGCATCATTGATGAGGAATGTACCTGTTATGACATTGTTATCATTAACGGCCTCCCTTGCATTCATCTGGAAGGCACCAGCATTCCTTTTCTTAACCTTTCCAGGCTTTGCATCATTACCTTTGGGGTTCTTAGGGTAGTTGAACTTAATATGCCCCTTTTCATTACAGTTGTAGCAGATGGCATTCTTAAGATCCTTGCACTCTAAGGTTTTATGCCCTCTTTTCTTACAATACCACAGGGTCTAGTTTGTGGATCAATACTACACTGTCCCCAATGCTTACGCTTGCAACTTTTACATGTCGGTGTTGCACCCGACTTATCTTGGTTCCTCTTGAACCCAAATTTTCCTTTCTTTTTAAATCTTTGGGAGTTATCCTCCTCCCGTTCTTTTTTCCCGTCAGTCTCATTCTTGACTGACCTTTGTCTCACCAAATCAAAGGTGAGAGAGAGAGAGAGATAGGTCAATAGTGGACCTATAGGTACTAGGCTGAGCAGCCTTTACCATGCCTTTTATTTCAGTCGCTAACCCGTTTATAAAACGCGCAATGCGTTTAGTTTCAGGGGTGATCAGATAGGAAACTAACCTAGATAGTGAATTGAAATCGGAAACATACTTCCGACAATCTAGGTTCTTCATTGTGAGAGTCAGGAAATCTGACTCTACCTTTTCCACCTCATGGGGTGGGCAGTAAGTTTCGTTAACAAGGTCCACAAACTTGGACCATCCCAAATTGTACAGGTTTACTTTACCTGTGGATTAGATCATAGCCTTCCACCAAATTAAGGCATCACCTTTGAAGGATTGTGATACATACTTTACCACATCCTTTTCAGCACAACCGCTGATATCTACAATCGTCTCCATCTCGTCCAGCTACTTCAACGCTTCTACGGCTCCTTTTTCCCCATTAAAGTCTCAGGGCTTGCAGGAGACAAAATATTTATGGGTACATCCGTCTTTAGAAGAACGAGACCTATCAGAAATATCCAATTTGTTTGGTTCACTCTTCGCATTTGAAGAGTGAACTGAGCTCTCCTTATGAGCTCATGATGGTGGAATAGATAAGGGTCTGGAGCGAGTAGCACTCGATTCCCTAAGTTTCTCTATGGCCCTTTCCATGGCCTTTCCCACAGTTGCATCTATGCAAGCTTAGAAGTCATCATTGTTAAGGGCTATATTTTCAGCCTTGTTAGAGCTAATTCCTCGGTGGCTACTCTGTGTCTCGTCCGAGTTTACCATTTTGAAGCTTTTGGCTCTAAACCTTAAACTAAATTCCTCTTAGCCATGGTATAACAACCATATTGGTTTTAAACATTGGATATAACAATCCCTCGCCTATTTAAGCTAGTGTGAATAACATCACAACTCTTAGGCATATCATATCTATAATTGGCCTAGGTCTTAATAGGACCATCAAAGGCAAATTACAATTTGGACATAGTCCATATATTATTAGACAGTGGATCGTAATGTCACAACTGTCATTGTCCTTTAGATAATTATATACAGCTCATAGGCTTGTCACTAATGGACATAATAATACGGTACATTAGCCTGGCACATTGGCCTGGCACTTTGGACATAGCATATGGCATATCAGCCTGTTACTTCGGACAAAACATATGGCATATCAGCCTGTCACTTTGGACATATGGCATATCAGCCTGTCATTTTGGACGTAATATATGGCATATCAGCCTATTACTTTGGACATAACATATGGCATATCAGCCTGTCACTTTGGACATAACATATGGCGTATCAGCCTGTCACTTTGGACATATCATATGCACGTTGGCCTACATCATAGCAGATGTAATTCATGACACGTTGGTCTACATCATAACATATGTAATTCATGGCACGTTGGCCTACATCATAACAGATGTAATTCATGGCACGTTGGTCTACATCATAACAGATGTAATTCATGGCACGTTGGCCTACATCATAACAGATGTAATTCATGGCACGTTGGCCTACATCATAACAGATGTAGTTCATGGCACGTTGGCCTACATTTGTCATCACATTGATGACTTTAGCCAGGATCACATTGATCACAAAGGCTATTTAATAGGTCTTAGGATGTAGTCCTTTTACCTAGACGCTAGTGTGGTTCCTCAAGTCACACTACTAGGATTATGAACATTCCTTAATGTTAACATAAGAGTACCTTAATGATTGATTAATGGTCCTGGTCACGTTGGACCTTAACGACCTTGGAGGCTTGAACCTAGTCCACCACCTCCGATAGAAGGATGACTTCCCTTAACTATCCTGATAGAAGACCTTCATTAAACTCCAAATAGAAATTACAATACTAGAACAATGAATAAACTGTCCATGTAAGAACTACAGAAACAAAAATGTCCACGCAGGGACTATCATATATTAGAAGAGACTTCACTCGTTTGTCTTTCCCTTAACCATCTTGTGTCTTGAAGAACTTATTCGTCTTCTTCTCCGTTTTCTCTACTTGTTGTTGCATTTCTTTCATTCTTTCTAAGGCCTCATTGATGGCATCAAGTGGTGCCGGAGGTTTTGGTTGTGGCATAATAGGATACTGGTACCCATAACTTGGATATCTAGTAGATGGATAAGCAGGTGGGAAAGGAGACGGGTAAAGTGCGTTATGCATGACCGTTTGCATGTAAGGGTCTTGCGACAATGCTTGATAATCAACAGGTGTAGGTGGGTTAAAAGGATCATATCTAAACGTATCCGGATATGTTGGGATATGGTTATTATAACCCGATGGTGGTGGTTGAACCGTTGGTGGTGGTGTTGGTTCCACCACAAGTGACGCATTAGAGGGTCCACCCATTTGTGGGTCCTCGTGAATAGTAGGGTAAGGTTTGGGCAAAGGTGGCAGCGATCCCGATCGTTGGCCTACACGTACCGACATACGTGCTCCTTTTTTCCTCTTTGGCGGTTCTGGTGGCGATTGGGGTTGTTCTACCGATTCCATGTGCACATCTTCTTGCACGAGAGGTGGTTGGGAGAGATGGGAAGGAGTGTTGGCAAAGGTAAATTGGTTCCAATATTGGTCCCACTCATTAGGACCTTGATAAGGCGATCCGGCATAAGAGTTCGAATCGCTAGATATTTCTATGGGATGCGTGTGTTATCCTGACGGCGGCATCTCCGGGTCGGAGTCCTCGTCTATGGGATTTGGTTGGTCTAATTGGTTTTGGTCGGCTGGGGGTGTATTGAAGTATTGGTTGGGGTTAAATTCATCATGGTAAGAATGATGAGAGTGATGGGAGTGGTGTGAATGGTACGAGTGGTATGAACCTTGAGTGTGGGTAGGCGAATGTTATGGTAGTGGCCATTAATCCCCCAAATCTTCACAAGGGTTCAGGTGATGGGAATGTGAGGGAATATGTCCTGAAGGTCCTCCCGTCATTGGTCCTTTCCCTCTTCCTCGTACACGTGGCGGGATTTTCCTATTAAAAATCAATTCAAAAACAATACTAATAGCCTAATAATGAAATGAGTAATCCTAGGTCAATGCCTAGACTCAGAAGTCTAAGGAATGTGCTTGTGTAAGTTTGAGATTAAACACAAAAGGCTAGTGTTTAATTCTCTCAAACGTTGGCTCTGATACCAACCTGTCACACCCTAGCTTTCCACAGCCAATCTAAACACCGGTGGGCCCGGGTGGGGAATATCGTGACGTAAGTTGATAACATCATAGACAATTAAACACAGCACATCGGAAGTCTTGGATTTTAAATTACTATTACAAACCAAATGTTCGAAATAAAATAATATACAGGCTCGTAATAGAAGATCCACAGGCGGATCATAAATCGTACAAAGAAAGAATGTAAAACAGACTTTAGGCAGATCTAGGATTTGCAAGATCCTCTTATCACTACCGAGCACTTCCATCCTATTTCGTACTGTGCCTGCAAGCTCAGTCTTTTGAAAATACGTCAGTTTTCGCTAGTAAATACACCCAACTGGCTCATTTTGAAAATACTTGAAAATATGTTTTAAGTGCATATCAGCACAAAATATTTTTATAACTTGGGAAAGTTGACGTTGCAACCTTGTTAACAGATTCACATATTTATCCACACATACAAGGCCTAGTGCGAAAACCGAGACATGATTAACTCACGAAGGAGTTATCCCCAACGTCTTGGGTAATTGCATTTGAGTGTCTGTCGGGTGTATGCCCACACCCCGCGCTAAGGTCGTGGTCATTAACTAATGTAATGAGCCGAGGAAATCCAGGACACGATAGTTAATTATCAAACAAAATTGATTAAAATAGAATATGCGGATTTGCTAGCCACAATCCGGGATTTGATTGATCCCATTTCCGACCAAGCGGTAATAGTTTACCGTAACCCAAACCCGTATAGGGGAAATAAGTCGAGAGTATTTACCTGAGCTAGTCTTCGTTTAAACACAAGATTTATTAACTCAGATGTACACAAAATCACTAAGTGCAAATAGCATTTACCCGAATGTCTCTAGTCTGGATTATGGCATAAGCTAACTAATTAAATACTAACGGTCTTATTTAAGTCATAGACTTAGACTGACTAGTGTACTTGATCAAAACGTATAATGCTAGATTAAACGATGATCGGATAGAATGTAGTTTAATCCCAAAAAGCACTTTTACTTGTGTAATATGGATAAACTATAAACATTCTGGATTTTGAGACTTAAATGACAAGGTTAGACTCGTTTCGGTTAATTTTCGTAAACTAGTTACATATGCTTAACCGTACGCATATCAGCGACATCGGGTAACTGGATAAGTCATGGACAAGTTCTATATGCCATTGTACTTTAATTAAGTTGTAATATCAGTAGGATATCAACTTATATGCCCGTTAAGGTTTTAAAATGAAACTATGCCTCATAAGGGCATTTCGGTAATTTCATACCATATAAAAGGAACTTGAATATAATTAAATTTTATAATTATAAGTATTTTGGAAAAATAATTGTTTATGATATAATATCAGTAGGATATTAATTATATGTGCAATTTATCTTTTATGACCAAACTATGCACCGAAAGGGCGTTTTGGTCTTTTTACACTTAGTTTACAAATTATTGGGGATTCTGAGTTCATATCAAAGACCTACTGTATAAATATTTAAAATCAGTAGGTAACAAGTCTTGGTTGATAGTTATGGTTTAAAACCATACTATGCGTCGAAACGACGCTTATGTCGTAAAATGACGATTTATGCAATGTTTAACGAAAACTGATGTTAAGGTCAGATTTAAATATCTTAGATATGTTATTTAATATAAGATATCAGTAGGTAAAAGATTTACCTTGAAAAGATATGATTAAAACAATTTTATAAGCCATAAGGGCTTTATCGTCATTTACCGACATGTTACAAGGACTTGTTCACAAACTCAGTTTATAATCCGATTTATCATCCCAAATAACCTCTACTTATAATATTACATCAGTAAGAAACTTATTTTCAAGTTTATTATCTTTCAAACCTTATTTTTTGCAAAAAGGGCATTTTAGTCAAAATGGCATAATTACGGAACTTGTGCATAAACTTAGATTATGATTATGATCATGTAATATAACCTTGAGGGTTATGCTACATTATATTACGATCATAATGCAACTTTAGATTAGTGTCTAACTAATCTAAATCGGGTCAGAATCGAAAGTCAAAGCAAAAGTCAAACTTTGCGACTTTCGGTTGCGAACCAACCCTAGAACCGAAATTGACGAGCCGAACATGTTCTTATATGTTCTAATAATCATTACTAACTTGTTTAAGTGTCAAAACAGGTTTCATAACATATGTAAGATCAAATTATAATATTTCTTAAAAATGGCATGTTTGACCTTTTAATATATAAACTTTGACCCGTCAATTGGTCTAGCAAACGCGATGTTCAGGAGGTGCCCTTTATAGGGAAACACCTACCTTATTACGATCACTTAGCCATGTTCGTTACGAACAATGGATGGACCATAATGGTCTTAACCGAAAGTCAAGGCGTTTTTCGTAAAACGCTTGACTTTTGGCTATAAAAGCCTATAAACGAAAACGCACAAAGAAGGAACACTTACCAGTGATTCCTAGAATGCAAGAGAACTAAGTTGAATGCTCCTTTCAGTTAGGAACTTCCAAGGAGGGAGATAGAGTTATGAATGAGAAAGGTGCAAGTTCAAATGGTGAACCTTGGCACCTAAGTATAGTTGGGGAGCTTGAAGGAGGTGATGCCTTGTGTTAAGGGGTGTAAGAGGAAGCTTACAAGTATCCTAAAACGTGGCATAGCAGTTTGGAAGACCATAGTTTTGAATCAAATGGTTTTTGGCAATTTGTGTGGAGGCCAAGAAAATTTTCTGAAGACACAGGCCTCTCACGCCCCGCCAGAGGCACAAGCCTTGCCTCTCGCGCCCCGCGAGCGCCCCATGGCCAGTTTCAAAGTTTGACACTTTTAGCTCCTCAACTTATTAAACCCTCTTAAACCTTCCTAAAACACCTTTTTAGCACTTTTAGCCCTCCGTAGCCAATACTTGGCGTACCCAGGATTATGCCCGGACATTGTCGAGCTCCCTCGGTTCAAGAGGTCACTCAGAGGTATAAATTAACATGTTTACACTTTTAACCCCTCCATTATTCAACTTTCACACTTTTACATAATTAATCTCTCTCGCCCAACAAGTGGCACGTATGAGAGTTAGGACTTCATAAGGATCACTCAGAGGCCCACTATAAGCATGTTGACTCCGGATGTCACTCAGAGGTTGGGCATGTTGACATATCAGTCACTCAGATGCCAAGTTTAAGCATGTTGACATATCAGTCACTCAGAGGCTAATGATTAAGCATGTTGACATATCAGTCACTCAGAGGCTGTTGTTTTAAGCATGTCGACGTATCAGTCACTCAGAGGCTTACGTTTATGCATGTTGACATCAGACAATCACTCAGAGGCTCAGTTTGAGCATGTTGACACCTTTAGTCCTTATTAGTCTTTAATAGACTAAAAATAAAATACAACACGTGTCACTATACTATAAGATACGATTTTACGAGGTGTTACAAGTATGCTTGTTTAGAGGATCTCATTCGTACGAAGGTTGAATTGGTCGTATGAGCAAAATCTTGCTCGTACGAAGCATTCGCAATCGCACATAAAAGTCTTCTTCGGAGATTGTGTCACATACATGACGTACACAAGACTCAACAGCATGCACACATGCAACTGTTTACACAGACAAACTAATCATCGTACTAAACCAAGATAGGAGGATATCTTGATTTGGTCGATACGACCAAACTATACAGACACAGTAAACAAAGATCGTACAATTACAGACGTAACTAAGAACAAGCGACAGATACAAAAGTGTATCAACAAACTCCCCCTTGACTGTTGCTTGGTCTTCGGTCTTTGGTCTTCATACTGAATGAAATGGAGTATCAAAAAACTCTCCCTGAAGATCTGCTATCCAACGTTGATAGAACATCAGGTCTTCAAACTTTCCAGAAACATCAAACCTTTCCTATTTCCTCTTGAGTAGCACTGGAGGTAACTAGATCGTTTACGATCTGCTTTGCATTAGACTCTACCACTGGAGTAGATTGCGAGGATGGGGCCGAAGCATCAAGATTGCTAGTGTCTTCACTAACCTGATCATGTTTTCGCTTAATCTCTTGCGCTTTGCATCTATCATTCCATAGAATGTTCACCCTCTTTCTGCTCATTTCAAACACATCATTTAATACCATTAAAGCCTTCAACCAGTGTAGCATTATGATAATGATACCATTCTCTCGATTCGTTATGCTTAGCAGTTAATGTTTCCACAGATTGTTGTACAGCCGCACTACGTTCTTTCAATCTATTTATCTCAATCCCCCGAGAGTTATCAGCTGCCCTCATCTGTTGTAGCTGAGTTGCTCTTTCAGCATTTGCAGTCATTTTCTTTTCTTAATTGTGCAATTTCAGAATCCTTTTTTCTAACCATCTCTTTCAAGAATTTATCTCCAATTGTTGTTTGACAACTTTGTTCCGATTTGAAGATATAAACTCCGAATGCTTGTTAATCTGGATTGACAAAGCTTTCAACTGTGAGAAAGAAAATCCACTTTCTCATCCTTTTCCATTTCAGAGGACAAACGACTGCTTCGTTTTGCATTTTGTTGATGAGATGTAGACTGGGATTGCTGGGTTGAAGAAGTAGTAGGTTGCGATCGAACTAGAGTATCTTCAGCCGAAGGTGTCACACCCTCAATTTCCACCTGCGGAGTTTTACCGCGAGGCGTGTGAACAAACCAGAATCTGAAACACTAGTACGTCGAACGACTCTATATGATTTGATAATACGTTTTCAAAAATCATTTGTCGTAGTTTTTATATTGTCTTGATTAGTTACCAATATTTAGCCGATGCATCAGTTTTTAAAGTTTGAGCGGAAGCATAAATAAGTAGTGAAGCGGGCGCCAACACAAACGCCAAAACAATTGAAAAATCCCAAAACAATATTAATAAATAAGACTCGATAAAAGATGCTTGTTCAATGCATGTGCGTGCACCTAGAGCTCCTAGCGTCCTGAGAAACACGTAAAGAAACAAGTGTCAACATTAAAGATGAGTGAGTTCACAGGTTTTCATAAATTCGTTTGTTCGGTTATAGTTTGTTTTCTCCGTTATCCCTAACCCGGGATAACGTATCAGTTCCATTATTCCAACTCGGAATAATAAGTTGTTGCTTCCAATATTCCAACCCGGAATATTAAGTTGTTGTTTCCATTATTCCAAACCCGGAATAATAAGTTGTTGCTTCCAATATTCCAAACCTGGAATATTATGTTGATTCGTAATTAAGTTCAATGTTAACATATATAGGTAGCTAGCCTAAAGTTATGTCACGTAAGAGTTCGCGATCGAAGCTGACTGTTGTGCCTCCGTTTTGCCAGGCCTATCACATGACCATGGCGAGGTTAGGCCGAATTATTCACCCGTTGACCATACCCGGTCGGCTAGCGCGACTAGCTCGGATGGGGCTTGTCGGGCCCAGTAGTACTACTTATAACTCCCCCGCTATTAAACCCAATACTAACGATCCAGAGATTGACGAGGACTTAAGTGATAAAGCTGCTTAGTGACCATAACATTACATTAACATTAACTTAGTTACCGAGTAGTTTTGTGACGTTAAATTCGTATAACGTAAAGAGTTTGAGTTTGAGAGTGTATACATGTTTCTCCCCCTGTTGTTTAAAAACCGGATAAAGTTAGGGGCCGTGAACTCACATTTTGTTGCTCGGTTAGTGTAGCAAAAGAAGTTATAAGAGATGGGACTGCTAGTTGCGTCCTAACAAACCAATTATTTTCCAAGTTAGTGTGTGAACACCAATACAAATTCCACACGTAATTTACACACAAAGTGATACACACAAACAACATATCTAACACTCAAACAGGCATGCAAGTATCCTCATGTGATCCTAGTGATTAAAACAACTTATCATAACCATAAACCAATTCATGCCACAATTTGGTGCACACAATCACAAGTTCTCAAATTTCAGCTTAGCACTTATAATTCAGCTGTTTTCTAGGATTTTTATAAAATAGTTCTAACATTCCAAAAATTCCAATATTTTTACAGTAGGTGACATTTATACCATAGAAATTTATATAATTTTTCCAAGTCCTAAATCTTTACCAATTAACCATAAATATTAATATACTAGGCTGCAGTCAGATTTACTGCTTTCTGACTGCAGTCCACGGAAGAATTTATTTAAAAATCACTGATCGTCCAATTAACAAAATTCCAGCTGGAGTTGCCCGGAAATTTCCATACCTAGTTTCTGTACAAAAACCATGACTCAACTTCCTACTGATTTTAAAATCCAACTTATAATCAACTAACAAAATTTCAGGATTTTCACAGTTTTAGTTACTGAATTTATTTGGCCCTTTAAAAATATCAAACGACTTCAGAAAATTATGAATCCAGCGCCATTAGATTCGTTATTCAAATCTCTACGTTCTAGACATCAGAAAATCCGTTTTTCGACTACTAATGACCGAGTTACAGCCAGATGAAGTCGGCTGTAACTATTACTCAGCAACTGTTTCAGCATATCATTATTATAGACTCGTATAACCCGTTCATGCGATTAATCTAGGCGATCAAGAACTGATTTCTAATCATAGAGTAATACTAATAACCTATCCATGCAAACCCTAGTTCTTACTTCTAGTTTTTACAAACAAAACACAGCCTATATATTCAGCTTTCAAACTCATTCCAACTTTCAATCTAGTATTAACAATCCGAAACTATACAATCATCCATCTCATTCAATCATGCAAATCTGAGAACAGCAACAATCAAGACACATATACTCGAATATGATCTAGCAACATATGATAAATTCTAGATTTTTAATGATAAGGTACACGAACCGTGAATACTTTAAGAGATCGGTGTTCAAGGGTGCTTGCGGCCGAGAGATTGATGATGAAGTAGACTGTTTGTGATCGATGAACTGATCAACTGCTGATCTCGCGACCGAATGGAATAACAAGGGCTGATCAGATCAAGGTGATGAAGAACGAGGTTGCTAGCGATCGAGGAGATGATGATGGCGATGATTGCTGCTGCTGCGACCGAGAGGAAGAAGCGAACAAGGAAGCTTTCTGCGATCGCAAGGCTGCCGACGGCTGTTGAAACTCTAGGGTTTTGTGTGTTTTGTTTTTGTGAAATCAAAGCCTCATGCATGTGTGTATATATAGGCGCAAAGGGGATAAGGGTTAAAGAAGGTGCGGTTGGGTTTGACCGGCGCGGGACTTGGGTGTTTGGTTTGGGTTTTGATCATGTGGCCGGATAGTTTTAGGTTTTGCATGCAAT
The DNA here is from genome assembly GCA_947069175.1 of Scalesia atractyloides. Taxonomy (NCBI): domain Eukaryota; kingdom Viridiplantae; phylum Streptophyta; class Magnoliopsida; order Asterales; family Asteraceae; genus Scalesia; species Scalesia atractyloides. The sequence goes on along the minus strand of CAMTDV010000028.1, from coordinate 22,613,297 downwards.
GGGTTTTTGGTTTGGGTTGTTCTCGCGGCCAAGGACTTGGGTTGCATGCAATGGGTTTCGGTTTGGGTTGTTCTCGGCCGAGTAGTTAGAACTTTAGGTCTAGGTTTGATCCTTGTTTTCTTTTGGCCGAAGACTTGGGTTCAAAGTTTAAACTTTGTTAACTCCTAGAGTCACAATGAATCAAAACTGGTTCGTGTCGCGTTTCGGTTCAGTTCGTGTACATATCTACCCTACTTACTCTATAACTAACACAATCACACCACACACATCACGTATTCATTTAACTCGTGCACGTTTAATGCTTAGCATATACATTATTCGACAAGTGTCACGTGTAAGTTATCCGAAAAACCCGGGATATCACATTATCCCCATGTTGAAAGAATTTTCGTCCCGAAAATTGAGTAAACGCGGTTTAGCATGTAGCGTACATGTTCAGAGTGCCACGCACAAAGAGTTAGTTCGTTTATGATGGTACGCAACGTTACAAGAAGTTCCCAAGTGTCGTACACAAAGATTTCCAATTTCCATGCACAAGAATTTAGTCAACAATAGTACACGAAAGTATAAGAAGTTTCCAGGTTGTCACATCATCCCCATGCTGAAAGAATTTTCGTCCCGAAAATTTAGTTACTGGTATCATTGGTTTGCTGCTCAGATGCGAAGAGATGTGGGTATTTGCTTTTCATTTGGTCCTCTATTTCCCACGTGAACTCCGGTCCACGCTTAGAGTCCCAACGAACCTTAACGATTGGAATCTTGCTGTGCCTTCGAGTCTTGATCTCACGATCCATGATCTCAATAGGCTTTTCCACGAAGTGTAGTTGTTCATCCACTTGGATCTCATCCAATGGAATAACTAGAGTTTCATCTGATAGACACTTCTTCAGATTCGACACGTGAAATACGTTGTGAACTCCACTGAGTTCGGCAGGAAGGTCTAATTGATAAGCTACGGGTCCGATACGTTTCAAGATTACAAACGGGCCTACGTACCGTGGGTTAAGTTTGCCCCGTTTTCCAAAGCGGATTACACCCTTCCAGGGTGACACCTTTAGTAGGACGCGGTCGCCTACTTGAAATTCGAGCGGTTTGCGTCGTTGATCAGCGTAGCTTTTCTGTCGATCTCGAGCTGCCGCCATGCGGTTTCTGATTTGTATAATCTTTTCAGTGGCCTCAAGTATTAACTCAAGGCCTGTGAGTTGACTGTCACCGACTTCTGCCCAGCAGACCGGTGATCTACATTTGCGACCGTATAATGCCTCAAACGGTGCTGCCGAAATACTCGTGTGATAGCTGTTTTTATATGAGAATTCTACTAGAGGCAGGTGGGTTTCCCAACTATTTCCGAAGTCCACTACACATGCCCTAAGCATGTCTTCCAAGGTCTGTATGGTCCTTTCGCTTTGACCATCAGTCTGGGGGTGATAGGCTGTGCTCATATCTAAGCGTGTTCCCAACGCTTTCTGGAGTGACTGCCAGAAGTTTGACGTGAAGCGAGCATCTCTGTCTGAGATGATGGACGTTGGCACACCGTGCCGAGAAACTACTTCCTTAATGTAGATGCGAGTCAACTTCTCCATCTTATCTGTTTCTTTAATAGCTAGGAAGTGTGCGGACTTAGTTAAACGATCCACGATCACCCAGATGGTATCGCAACCACCCAAGGTTCGCGGGAGTTTAGTGATGAAATCCATTGAGATCTGATCCCATTTCCACATTGGGATCTCAGGTTGTTGGAGTAGCCCCGATGGCTTTTGATACTCTACCTTGACTTTTGCACAAGTCAAACATTTACTCACGTAGGTGGCTATATCGGCTTTCATGTTGGGCCACCAATACGCAGCTTTAAGGTCTTGATACATCTTATCCGAACCCGGATGGACAGAGTATCGGGATTTGTGAGCTTCGTCCATGACTAGCTCTCGGAGATTTCCGTAGAGAGGTACCCATATGCGATTCATAAAATACCGGGCTCCATTGGGCTTTACTTCCCAATCGCATTCCATTTTTCCCACTGATTCGGCTTTGATGTTTTCCTCCTTAACTGCTTCTAACTGGGCGTCGCGTATTTGATCGGGTAGCCCCGAATGAATAGTGAGTTGTAGTGCTCGTACGCGACGAGGTTTCAAGTGTTCCTTCCTACTGAGGGCATCAGCTACCACGTTAGCTTTACCCGGGTGATATCGAATGGCACACTCATAATCGTTCAAGAGTTCGACCCAGCGACGTTGTCGCATGTTTAACTCCTTCTGATCAAAGATGTGTTGGAGGCTTTTGTGGTCAGTAAAGATTTGCACTTTGTTCCATAGAGGTAGTGTCTCCAAATCTTAAGTGCAAACACTACTGCTCCCAATTCCAGGTCATGCGTCGTATAGTTTTTCTCGTGAACCTTCAGTTGGCGCGACGCATACGCGATGACCTTATCGCGTTGCATGAGTACGCATCCCAATCCCTGAATGGAAGCATCACAATACACTACAAAGTCATCTATCCCTTCCGGCAAGGACAGAATGGGTGCACTGCAAAGTTTCTGCTTCAGCAATTGAAATGCTGCTTCTTGCTTGTCACCCCAAGCATACTTGATGCCTTTCTGGGTGAGGGTAGTGAGCGGTTGTGCGATCTTTGAGAATCCCTCGATGAAACGTCTGTAGTAGCCAGCCAATCCCAAAAATTGGCGGATCTCCGTCGGTGTCTTGGGTGCTTCCCAGCTTTTGATGGCTTCAATCTTGGTAGGGTCTACGTGGATGCCCTTTTCATTCACGAAGTGCCCGAGAAACTGAACTTCCAGAATCCAGAAATCACATTTCGAAAACTTGGCATATAGTTTTTCCTGTTGAAGTAGCCCTAGCAGTAATCGTAGATGTTCTGCATGCTCTTCTTCACTTTTGGAGTAGATGAGTATGTCATCGATGAACACAATGACAAACTTGTCGAGGTATGGCTTACACACGCGGTTCATGAGATCCATGAATACCGCAGGTGCGTTGGTGAGACCGAAGGGCATGACCAAGAACTCGTAATGGCCATACCGAGTGCGAAATGCCGTCTTGGCGATATCCTCCTCCTTGACGCGTAGCTGGTGGTAACCGGACCGTAAATCAATCTTAGAGTAGTAGCTTGATCCTTGAAGTTGGTCGAAGAGATCGTCGATGCGAGATAACGGGTATCGGTTCTTGACGGTAACCTTGTTGAGTTCCCTATAGTCGATGCACATGCGGAAAGTCCCGTCCTTCTTCTTGACAAACAGGACTGGAGCTCCCCATGGTGAAACGCTTGGTCGGATAAATCCTTTTTCTAATAGCTCCTAAAGTTGGGTAGATAGCTCCTGCAGCTCGGCTGGAGCTAGGCGGTATGGAGCCTTGGCGATAGGAATTGCATTACTTGCCAATTCGATTTCAAACTCCAATTGTCGATGTGGTGGAAGACCAGGTAGTTCTTCTAGGAATACATCGGAAAAATCACGGACGACAGGGATGTCTTCTATACGTTTCTCGTCCTTAGGCTGTTCGGTAATTAGTGCGAGTAAAGCGAAGGAGTTCTTTCTCCGAAGATACTTCTGCGCTTGCATGTAAGAGATGATGTTGGTGACGGCGCTTGCCTTATCGCCTTGTACCGTCAGGATTTCGTCGTTAGAGAGCGGAATACGGATAGATTTTTCGAAGCAGAGAACTTCAGCCCGGACGTTGGATAGCCAGTCCATTCCGACTACCACGTCAAAACTACCCAGAGTAGTTGTCATCAGATCAATGGTAAAAGTGTGGCCCGCGAGTTTGAGTTGACAGTCGGATACGGTTTGGGTCACATCTACAGATTTACCATCGGCTAATTCTATAACATAAGGGGTCTCTAATGGTTTAAGCGTGAGATTTAGGTTCTTCCTAAAAGACTCAGATATAAAACTCCTATCCGCACCCGTATCAAAAAGCACAGAAGCAAAATGTTCATTAAGGGGAAACTTACCGGTGACCACGTTCGAGTCGTTTCTGGCCTCTTCGCGGCCCAATGTAAATGCGCGACCTTTAGCACCTCCTGTGCCACCGTTCCCATTGTTGTTGTTATTATTGTTGTTGTGGTTATTGTGGTTGTGGTTGTTTCCACCATTATTGTTGTTGTTACGCAACTGTGGGCAGTCTCTTCTGAAGTGTGCAGTACTACCACACTGATAGCATCCCCGGTTTATACCCTGCTGCTGACCCTGGGGCTGATTATGATTTTGTCGGGACATGATTTCCCCGCGACAATCCTTTGCCGCATGTCCCACCTTGCGACATCGTTGGCAGCGGTTTCCGGCACAAGGGCCGTTATGGTGGAGATTACAACGGTTGCACTTCGGCTTTCGACCTACATAGCCGCTTGCGTTCGGGTTGTTGTTGTTGTTGTTGACGGGCTGATTTTGATGACCCCGATGGCTGTTGTAGTGATTGAACCGTTTCTGGTTCCCTTGCTGCGGATGAGATGACGAAGACTGTCGAACAGTGGAGTCTTCAAATTTTCTTTTGTTGTCCGGGGCAACTTCAGTTGTACCCCGTGCTGGCAGTTTCTTCTGTTCCACCGCCTTATCGGTGAGTTTGTGAGCCAATCGGATTGCTTGATGTTCAGTTACAGGGTTACTAGACATTACCATACCCTGAATTTCCGGAACCAGACCCCCGAGATAGAACTCGAGTCTTTTCTCCACCGTGTTGGCCAAATCGGGACACAGAAATACTAAGTCATGATGTTTTGCAGTGTAAGCTTCAATTTCCGATCCCACCATCTTGTGGTTCCATAGAGCTTGCTCCAATTGTTGCACTCTATCTCGTGGACAGTACTCCTCTTTAATTAGGGCCTTGAACTCAGCCCATGCCATTGCATTCGCAGCTATAAGTCCACGTGTTTGGACTTGGGCATTCCACCATGTCAGTGCCCCATCTTCCAGTGTTGAGGCTGCGTATTTGACCTTGTTTGCCTCTAGGCAGTTGCACATTTCAAAAACGGATTCTGATTTTTCGATCCAGCGGACCAGTCCAATGGGTCCTTCCGCCCCCGCAAATTTGCTTGGCTTTGCGTCAAGGAACATCTTGTAGGGGTTAAAGCCCCCTCCTGCTGACAGAGAACAGGGAGTCAGCAAGGAATTTTACTAGCCTCATTATTAGATTTTCACGCGAAAACTTAATAATGGTTACCTGCCGGTTGGTTCTGAACACCCGCTAAAGCTGCGTTCACGTGCTCTTGAATCATGGCAGCTAGCTCTTCGGGAGTCAAGTTAAGGTTTCCACGTCTTCCGGTTGCCATTTAGCTCTTCGAAACACAACACAAACACACCCCGATAAGTCTATATATCCAATATAGTTATCCTACTTCGTACTTTAATAATTATTAAGTTACGTCAACTCAATATATTAAATAGTCAAAAGAAATACTTGATTAACTGAAATTTCAACGTCTTACAAGAGTGCAAATCAAACATACGAATTCACTATAAAGTCTCAAGTTTAAACACAAGTGGGAAAATAAATAAACTGAAGGAAAACAAATAAAATAAACGAGACGTGTCAGTCGTCTACGTCTCCATCCCCCAAGTCACTGTCGTTGCCGTCATCCTGTGCGGCATTTCCAGCTTCTTCGGCTGGGTCCTCCTCCGGATCCTCCTCTGGATCCTCCTCAGGGTCCTCCTCTGGATCCTCTTCTGGATCCTCCTCTACCGGCTCTGGAGGGGCCGGTGCTGGTGCAAGTGCTTGGTTTTGTAGCTCCTGAATGTTCCAACTATTTTCCAGGACTCTGTCCTCAAGCCAGTCGGCTCTTATCTGCTCAGCACGCAGATCTCTGGCTATGGTGTTACGAGCTATCTTGCTCGTACGATGCTCTTCCTCGAGCGAGTCGGTCTTACCTGTAAGTTGTCGAATCATCCACCCTTGTGCTAGGATGGTTTCCTGCATTCTTTCTAACTGTTTTTGTTGTGTATGCACCAGGATTCTAAGCATGTCTATTCCTATTTCTACAGGATTAACCGGTACAGCAATGGTTGGGCGTAACGACGACTCCTCCCCCAGAGCGAGCCTTTTCCTCGCCGCTGAGCGTGTCTCCACGCCATAAGGTGGTATGGGTTCCACCATTGGTGCCTTTCCTGGTGCCCTTGGTGGCGTAAGTCTGTCGGACGATGATGACGATGAGGATGATGACATGGCCTGTTAGGTCGTGTAGTTAGTTATGAGTTGTTTTCATTTCTTATTATGAAGGCATGATCTACCAAACACAGTTGTGGTATATTACATAACAAGATATAATAATTCGGTGCCAGACTAAGTCTAGTGTCGTGATATCAGCTATAGTTTAGGTCTACTTCTAATGCAAACCTGGTTCTCTATAGCTAGTGGCTCTGATACCAATCTGTCACACCCTCAATTTCCACCTGCGGAGTTTTAACCGCGAGGCGTGTGAACAAACCAGAATCTGAAACACTAGTACGTCGAACGACTCTATATGATTTGATAATACGTTTTCAAAAATCATTTGTCGTAGTTTTTATATTGTCTTGATTAGTTACCAATATTTAGCCGATGCATCAGTTTTTAAAGTTTGAGCGGAAGCATAAATAAGTAGTGAAGCGGGCGCCAACACAAACGCCAAAATAATTGAAAAATCCCAAAACAATATTAATAAATAAGACTCGATAAAAGATGTCTTGTTCAATGCATGTGCGTGCACCTAGAGCTCCTAGCGTCCTGAGAAACATGTAAAGAAACAAGTGTCAACATTAAAGATGAGTGAGTTCACAGGTTTTCATAAATTCGTTTGTTCGGTTATAGTTTGTTTTCTCCGTTATCCCTAACCCGGGATAACGTATCAGTTCCATTATTCCAACCGGAATAATAAGTTGTTGCTTCCAATATTCCAACCCGGAATATTAAGTTGTTGTTTCCATTATTCCAAACCCGAAATAATAAGTTGTTGCTTCCAATTTCCAAACCCGGAATATTATGTTGATTCGTAATTAAGTTCAATGTTAACATATATAGGTAGCTAGCCTAAAGTTATGTCACGTAAGAGTTCGCGATCGAAGCTGACTGTTGTGCCTTCGTTTTGCCAGGCCTATCACATGACCATGGCGAGGTTAGGCCGAATTATTCACCCGTTGACCATACCCGGTCGGCTAGCGCGACTAGCTCGGATGGGGCTTGTCGGGCCCAGTAGTACTACTTATAACTCCCCCGCTATTAAACCCAATACTAACGATCCGAGAGATTGACGAGGACTTAAGTGATAAAGCTGCTTAGTGACCATAACATTACATTAACATTAACTTAGTTACCGAGTAGTTTATGTGACGTTAAATTCGTATAACGTAAAGAGTTTGAGTTTGAGAGTGTATACATGTTTCTCCCCCCTGTTGTTTAAAAACCGGATAAAGTTAGGGGCCGTGAACTCACCTTTTGTTGCTCGGTTAGTGTAGCAAAAGAAGTTATAAGAGATGGGACTGCTAGTTGCGTCCTAACAAACCAATTATTTTCCAAGTTAGTGTGTGAACACCAATACAAATTCCACACGTAATTTACACACAAAGTGATACACACAAACAACATATCTAACACTCAAACAGGCATGCAAGTATCCTCATGTGATCCTAGTGATTAAAACAACTTATCATAACCATAAACCAATTCATGCCACAATTTGGTGCACACAATCACAAGTTCTCAAATTTCAGCTTAGCACTTATAATTCAGCTGTTTTCTAGGATTTTTATAAAATAGTTCTAACATTCCAAAAATTCCAATATTTTTACAGTAGGTGACATTTATATCATAGAAATTTATATAATTTTTCCAAGTCCTAAATCTTTACCAATTAACCATAAATATTAATATACTAGGCTGCAGTCAGATTTACCGCTTTCTGACTGCAGTCCACGGAAGAATTTATTTAAAAATCACTAATCGTCCAATTAACAAAATTCCAGCTGGAGTTGCCCGGAAATTTCTATACCTAGTTTGCTGTACAAAAACCATGACTCAACTTCCTACTGATTTTAAAATCCAACTTGATAATCAACTAACAAAATTTCAGGATTTTCACAGTTTTAGTTACTTAATTTATTTGGCCCTTTAAAAATATCAAACGACTTCGAAAATTATGAATCCAGCGCCATTAGATTCGTTATTCAAATCTCTATGTTCTAGACATCAGAAAATCCGTTTTTCGACTACTAATGACCGAGTTACAGCCAGATGAAGTCGGCTGTAACTATTACTCAGCAACTGTTTCAGCATATCATTATTATAGACTCGTATAACCCGTTCATGCATTAATCTAGGCAATCAAGAACTGATTTCTAATCATAGAGTAATACTAATAACCTATCCATGCAAACCCTAGTTCTTACTTCTAGTTTTTACAAACAAAACACAGCCTATATATTCAGCTTTCAAACTCATTCCAACTTTCAATCTAGTATTAACAATCCGAAACTATACAATCATCCATCTCATTCAATCATGCAAATCTGAGAACAGCAACAATCAAGACACATATACTCGAATATGATCTAGCAACATATGATAAATTCTAGATTTTTAATGATAAGGTACACGAACCGTGAATACTATAAGAGATCGGTGTTCAAGGTGCTTGCGGCCGAGAGATTGATGATGAAGTAGACTGTTTGTGATCGATGAACTGATCAACTGCTGATCTCGCGACCGAATGGAATAACAAGGGCTGATCAAATCAAGGTGATGAAGAACGAGGTTGCTAGCGATCGAGGAGATGATGATGGCGATGATTGCTGCTGCTGCGACCGAGAGGAAGAAGCGAACAAGGAAGCTTTCTGCGATCGCAAGGCTGCCGACGGCTGTTGAAACTCTAGGGTTTTGTGTGTTTTGTTTTTGTGAAATCAAAGCCTCATGCATGTGTGTATATATAGGCGCAAAGGGGATAAGGGTTAAAAGGGAAGGGTTGCGGTTTGGGTTTGCACGCGGCCGCAAGGGACTTGGGTGGTTTGGTTTGGGTTTTGATCATGTGGCCGGATAGTTTTAGGTTTTGCATGCAATGGGTTTTTGGTTTGGGTTGTTCTCGCGGCCAAGGACTTGGGTTGCATGCAATGGGTTTCGGTTTGGGTTGTTCTCGGCCGAGTAGTTAGAACTTTAGGTCTAGGTTTGATCCTTGTTTTCTTTTGGCCGAAGACTTGGGTTCAAAGTTTAAACTTTGTTAACTCCTAGAGTCACAATGAATCAAAACTGGTTCGTGTCGCGTTTCGGTTCAGTTCGTGTACATATCTACCCTACTTACTCTATAACTAACACAATCACACCACACACATCACGTATTCATTTAACTCGTGCACGTTTAATACTTAGCATATACATTATTCGACAAGTGTCACGTGTAAGTTATCCGAAAAACCCGGGATATCACAGAAGGTGTTTCAGTTGCTGTGGAATTTGAAGGTTGTGGTTCAGAAGTTGTAGTGGGTTCCGTCATTGCAGGTTCAGTCTCCTCCGTTGTAAAGGTAGGCTGGACTTCTGCAACTGGTTCTCTTGCACCATCATTACCAACATTATCACCGTCATCATCATTATCCTTTCCCTTTTTATGACCAAACATATCTTCGATCATCTTTTTCAAGGTTGGTTATTCATTATCTGAATCACTGTCATCATGGCGCCACTTGTCGTTTTCTGGTGCAATATATTGATTATTTCCCAGAAAACCGATCAACTTGCGAGGAAGTGTGCTTTCCTTGTAACGTTTTGCTGCTACACCTCTAAAGATCTTCAACGAATGTTCCATTATAACTTCAACTTTTAAAACATCGTTGTTGTTCTTCGAAAGATTCGGATGTTGCACATTCAAGATCATTTGGAGAAAACGAGGATACATCCAAAACTTGTTTCCACCATATCCGGTTCTTCTCAGGTTTTCCTTCATGTTTGCAAAAATATACTTTGAAACACTAAACGGTTTGTTCAATACCAAAGCTATTATCATTCCAACCAATTTGTTATTTGCCATGTCATAACCATTTCATCTGTTGCTCAAACACTGAATTAAAACATGTAGAAAGAACTTGTATCGGAGTGGCAACCATGCTTTGTTTAGTTGTCCCACGAGGAAATCTCCAACAGATTTCATTCTAAGCAAACATCCATGTTGACACTTCAACAACATTGAGAATGGAGCTTTAGGATCATCACCAAGCTGTAATACTGAGTTAATGGTTTCACCAAGCTTCAGGACATCTACGTTCAAGTCATTTACTTTCCCATGGATAAGTTCCTGCCCATTCACCTCAATAACTTTAGTTGAATCCCAAAATTCTTTGATCAACGTCTTGTATATGATAGTCTTGTGCGTGATAGCATAATGTATCCTTGAGTCATGCAAAAACTTCATTATACCGTTGTACTCAGCAAATTTATCTTCCGGGTCCAAGTAGGCCACCATGTTATGTCTAGGTTCTGACATAATTTCCACTTCTGACTTGTCAGTCCCCTTTGTTCTAGTTTTCTTTTATGTTCCTTTTGTTCCATTCTGTACACATACAACAACTAGGATAAGAACGCAAATTCATTAGGGAATATACACAAAAATTTTTATTCCAAACTTTCTGTATGTATATATTCCCTGAACAAAGAACTACTGACTCATGCGAATAACAATTTATTCATACGAAGAACAACTCATTTTTACGAACTCTTGATTAAGTCAAACAACTGTTTTGTTCGTACGAGTAATAACTCGTACGAACGAAGTGTTATTCGTGCAAATCTAGTTCGTGCAAACAACTTCAAGAGAAGTTACTTGTTTTTCGTTAAAAAGATTATTCGCTTAATTTTGTTGTTCAAGTCAGTCAAAGTCACATGGTCAGATAAGTTTAATTTGTTCAACTTCAAAGTATGCCAACATAGTCAAGTATACCTTAAACAAATAAAAAACAACTTAAGGAGAGGTGTAAAGATGACGTGATCAAGGTGAAAGTGAAGTTCTACCAAAGAACTTCATCACCTTTTATACCACATCATGATACCCGTGCGAATTAACAAGCTCGTACAAAGAACTCTAAACGTACAAGACCCAACTGTCATTCGTACAAAGTAGAAGGTTTTTCAAAACTGGACTTTCAGTTCTTCGAGGACCTTAGGTTTTTTGTTGACCTGTTTAGAACTTGGCACAGATCCACACTAATCACAAGTTAAGTTAGGAAAAGTGCTTGTTAAACAGATTTTGTTCTTGTGAGAGGAGTTTACCTGTACTTCATAAAGTACCTTTATGAAGTTATGATATCAAAGCGAATGATTTTTAGGGTGTATCTTAGTAGAAAACTTTTGAGCTTCAGTTTTGGCTAATTCAAAAAGAACTTAATTAAACAACAAAGTAAAATAAACTAAAATAACCAGTAACAGATAAGAGTAAACTATATATTTAATAGATAATCTTTTTCAGAGTTTCAAGGTAAGAGAATCATACCAGCTTTTAATCTTGTCAAACACGAGTTTTGTTTAAAACATCTAACTAAATAAATAAATAAGCATTCTACTATGATTATCGGTATTATTGTCCAAGTAAGCTCAGCGTATCATATGTAATCATGATTAGGAGATATGATTAATGTATGATTTATACTTACTAGCCGATGTTCAACCACTTCACGACACATTTTCGTATCAAGATATGCACGAGAGAAGATCTTACCGATGAGTATACTGCTTATCATCTGTTTTGACGTATATGATGTGAGATACTCACTTATTTTGATTGAAAACAAGCCCTATGTGATTAAATCACTTACTGATGAGGAACTTGATTTTCAGATGCATGTAGGGCATAGGAGTAAGTCCGTGAACAGGTTAGTACCATCGTACCGACAAAGAGACGAACTTAGCTCCTGCATAAAGATGTGATATTTATCACCTATTTTTGGGTGAATGTGATATTTTTATCACTTATTGAAGGTCGTATGCAGTATTTACACGTATGTATGGTATCATGGAAGTTCTAGACTTGCATCACCGTTATTTTTCGGCAAAAGATTCAACCATGATACTCAGATGATAAGTCAGTATAAAGACCGCATATCTCAGATCTTCGGCATACTATCAAACGAAATTTCGGTACCAAGACCATATGCCAATGAATGGTTCCCACCTGGCTTGTAGTCCGTTATGTTTATATCAACCTGCACATTTTAATCTGATTGTGAGCCTGCCGATACATCATTAGTAAAGCTACTTATCAATTTTCATTTTGTGTTTTTTACTATTTATGACAGATCACTGGTGTATTTTATCATCTTCACTTATCTATCAAAGAAACTCATTTTTTATTTTTTGGTTTTTCTATTGTTTTTGTATTTTTCTAAATTTTTCTCCCCCTTAAATAAAGAAGGTAATAAAAACTTAAACTAAATAAAAGACATATTTTTGTATTTTTGCATTTCCTTATGTTTTTGTATTTTCTTGAAATATTCCCCCCTAAAATATAAAATTAAGAGAAAATAGAAAATCTTTTTGTAATTTTAGATTTTGAAGAAAAGATTTACGAAAAATGATTAGCCAAGGATGAATTGCTAAGGTTTCACCTTGATGCCATTGACCAAAAGTAGATAATCAAAACAAGATTTATCAAAAGCTTTTGTAAACATGTCGACACGTTGGTGATCGGTGTGGATTTTAACAACGTTGATAAGTCTCTTTTCATAACAATCTCGTATGAAATGATACTTAATCTCAATGTGTTTGGCTTTTGAGTGCTGTACAGGATTACGAGTGATCTGTAAAGCAGCTTCATTATCAACAAAAATAGGAGTAGTTAGAAATTCAAAACCGCAGTCGCGCATTTGCTAACCTGAGAGCAGCAACTAGAAGCCGAAATATACTCAGCCTCACAGGTTGACATAGCTACACAAGTCTGCTTTTTGCACTGCCACGTGACTAGGCGATTTCCTAAGAACTGACATCCTGCTGATGTTGATTTTGCATCGATCTTGCAGCCACCATGATCAAAATCACTGAATGACGTCAAATCAAAGTTATCATCCTTAGGGTACCAGAGTGTACACCCCGACCCGCAGCGGAATAAAAGTCGGGGCATAATTGGGTTATCACCAAAGCTCATGATGTTTACTAAAATGTTTCATATTTATTAAATTCAAATTACAACTTAAATATCCAAAACAAAATTCATACAATTACAAGATAATGAAACTATATAATTATTCCAGAGCTTAAACTTGTTTATTCTTCTAGGCCTTCCTATGTGTTTCTTGTCTCAGCTGGATCACCTGTATCATGTGTAAAACGGGGGATATTTTGGGTCAACAAAAGTTGGCGAGTGAACCTTGATAAAACATTGTTACTAATTTCTTGTTTTATTTAATAAGAAAAATTTGTGCAATAATCACATGTGAGCAAACATATATAGATAAACAAACACAAACCACTTTGGATGAGTATATGATATGAATGATGATGTATGTGAGATCAAGGCTCAATCAAACGGAGCCGATCTAATGAGGCACCTGATGCTCAACCCGTCTCCCACGGGGAACTGATGGGCCTAATGAAATGCGTGCACTGAAAATGATAAATCCAATCTACATATAATTTACACAACAATTGATACCCATTTGATCACGGACATGATGTATGCACAAGTGTTTAAATAAAATAAAGAATTAAACGACACAGGATACACCCCAAAACATGATTAAAACAGGGAATTGATAGAGATTCACTCACATTGGGTGCGTTCTTTGATGACGTTGGATGCGCACGAATTTTAGGATTCAATCGACAAGGGAAAACTAGCCTAGATAATAACAAAATGATTCGATAAATAAATAAATTTTATTTGAGATTAATATTTTTAATTAGTGCTCTTTAATGGGATTTTTAGATTTATTTTTGTGAGTTTAAGGAAATTTTCTAACTTTAATAATCTTAATTTTAAGTATTTTTAAATAATTTTCCAATTAAATAATTAGATAAAAAGAATAAAAAGGTTGACTTTTTTTGACCGTTGACAGTTGATCGGGTCTTGACCAGTCAGACTGTGTTTTCTATGCGCTGAGTGAGGTTCGAACTCGGGACCTCTCGTATACGTGCACGCAGCTCTACCAACTGAGCTACGTGTCTAACCCGAAATATTCTATGTTTTAGTTATATATATATATACTAATTAATTTTAACCTTTTTTAGTTTATATCAAAAATGATTTAATATGGCCGAACCGGCTTCAGAGACCCGGAGTCGAACTCGGGACGTTCGGTTCGAGTGCGCACAGCCCAACCAGTTGGGCTGTGTGTCTAATCTGCTTAACTACTGAATTATATTTCTCTTATAAACATTCTGTGACTTGATCTGATTAGGTTTTTTTAAAAATGTTGGTATATTTCTGAAAGTCGGTAACGGGTGCGATTCAAACTGGGGACGTGCGTATTGTTTGTGCACACAGTCCACCGCTGGACTGTGTGTCTAACCCAGTTATATACCCGATTTTAATTATACTAATACACATGTTTTAACTTCATCTTCTTCACTTATGGAATTACCGAATAGTGAAACCGACTGTTTGTTTAATTGACCAACAACGCTTATAATTGATTGAATTGGAATAGAAGAAGAAGATTAAGGAATAAGATGTACCAAAACAGAGCGTTTTCTTCAGATTTCCGGCAAGACTCGTCGGCTCTGATTTGTGATTTCCGGCTGAGTGAACTGTTTAACAGTTTTGATCATTTTGTTGTGCAATTAGAATACTAAGCAAGAGATAGCAAAAAGGTTTAGATGATTTATACCGATTAGAAGTAAAGCCTCGGTTTTCCAGTGAAAGTCCGGCGAATGCAGAAAACTCCGGCGACGAGCTTTTGAAGAAATGAAACTTTGGAAACGAACGTGGTTCTGAGCGAAAGGATTTTCAGAGTGTTCAAGTGGGTATTTATAGTGGAAACAGGCTGAATTGGGTTTGAATTGAGTCTTGATTCGCGATTAAAGATTTCCGTCGGTTTCTGACTGAAATTGATTGCCGACAACGGTTATAACCGACGTCGAAATCAATTTGTGCGGTTCAGTCAAAAGGAATATGGCCAAAATCGCGGATTGCCGATTTTTCCGGTGATGACTAGTTCTGGGCGCGCTGATTACCGGATTTGACTTTCGGGTTTTACTTTAAATGTTATTTGTTTTAGTATTATACACAAACGAAGTGTGTGGCGGAGTGGTGTGTTGTGTGCTTGTGTTTGTGGGTGACCCGGGTTCGAAACCCGGCGTCTCCATTTTATTATTTATTCACTATTTATTCTTATTTATAAATTATGGTTTTTAATTTCTAAAGTATTTATTAATTATGTATTGTTTAAAATTAATCTGAATAATAAATACGCAACGAAAATTATAACTGATTTTTTGATTGATAAACGAAGCGGGTTTGGAAACCCGTTTTTCGATGAATGTTACACAGAGACCAGTGACCGGGCGACCCTTTAAATAACGAAAGATTCTTTTTACAGCCATCAAATGAGAAACCTTCGGACTATACTTGTAGCGAGCTAAAAGACATGTTGCGTACATTATATCGGGTCTTGAAGAAGTGAGATACATGAGAGATCCGATCTTAGGACGATAAAGAGATGGTTCCACATGTTCACCCATTCTATCAGGAGTAATCCCATGATTTTGAGCTAATGGAGTTCCCAAGGGCTTTGAGTCTTCCATTTGAAATCATTTCGGAATTTCCCTGACGTACTTGGTTTGATGGATGAAAATCTCTTCCTTAGATTGTTGAACCTACAAACCTAAAAAGAAAGTCATTTCTCCCATATAGCTCATCTCAAACTTTTCCTGCATGACCTGCTCAAATTCTTTGCACATTTTCTCGTTGGTTGACCCAAAAATAATATCATCAACATACACTTGCACCAGCAATAAGTCCTCATTCTGTTCCTTGATGAAGAGAGTACAGTCGATCAAACACGTCAAAAACCATTCTTCAGAAAATAGGAAGAGAACGTTTCATACCAAGCCCGTGGAGCTTGATGTAGACCATGTAGCGCCTTATTAAGAAGCCAAACCTTGTCAGGATGGATTGGTTTTTCAAAACCAGGCGGTTGCTCAACATATACCTCTTCTTCAACCACACCATGAAGAAATGCACTCTTAACATCCATTTGGTAGACCGTAAACTTCTTGTAGGACGCATAAGCCAATAAAATTCTTATGGCCTCAAGACGAGCTACCAGTGCATAAACTTCATTGTAATCAATGCCTTCTACCTGATTAAAGCCCTGGACGACCAATCTTGCTTTGTTTCTCAGGACAACACCTTGGTCATCCTTCTTACATTTGTAAACCCATCTTGTACCAATCTTCTTATAGTTGTCAGGCCTGTCAACCAATTTCCACACGCCTAACTTCTGAAACAGCTGAAGTTCTTCTTGCATGGCTTCAACCCATGAGTCTTCTTTCATCGCCTCCTTCCAAGATTTCGGTTCAACTTGGCAGACATAGCAGGCAAAAGACAAATAATTTTGTTACCCAGATTCCCTAATAACAGAATATAAACCAGCATTCTGATTATTCCAGAGCTAATTACGTGTCTGCACACCACTTTGGACATCTCCTATGATATTCTGCTAAGGATGGATATTATGGATTCAAGTTTCAGGAACATCAGGAACTCAAGAATTTATACCCAAATTGTTGATATTCAGATCAACAACTAATTCGTTTGTTGGATTTGATGAAGATGTAGACACATGACCTTCAGTAGTCCCTGGATTCTGAATATTTGACGTGACATCTGAAATTCCATGAACCGGAGCAGAGGTAGCTTCATTTGCATCATGGAACTCATCATCTTCTGACGAAATATTGTAATCAGCAGCCTCTTCGAATTCCTCATTCTGAACAAGATTGTTAACCAAAGTAGACACTTGAGGATTAACAATAATTGGTCGAACTAATGATGAGTCAACGGCAGTATCACTTTCCAGTAACATTTGAGCAGTTGTAGAAGCATCATCAAAAGTTGGCAGATTAAAGGAGTTAAACAGACCATCATAGTCAAACATCCAAGGAGCACCCGGAGCTCTTGCTGATTCAGTGTATCTTTGAACCTTGACTTCACCCCATTCTTCAATCTTCTTTGTTGACAAATTCCACACTCTGAAATTAGGAGTAGCATATCCAAGAAAGAAACCTTCGATAGCCTTCGGACCAAATTTACCATGTGGATCAATCATAGTGCATGGAGCTCCAAAAAGTTCTAAGAAAGAAACATTCGGTTTCCTTTTATGTAACAACTCAAAACATGTTTTCCCGTGCCTTTTCACCGTAAGAACTCTATTCATCGTATAACATGCAGTAGCAACAGCTTCTCCCCAAAATTGAACAGGAACTTCTTATTCTACTAGCATAGTTCTTGTTGTTTCAATTAGAGTTCTATTTTTCCTCTCAGCGACACCGTTTTTTTGTGGAGTGTATCGAGAACTGTATTCATGCAGAATGCCTTTAGAAGAACAGAACTCATCCATAACTTGATTCTTGAATTCGGTGTCATTGTTGCTTCTGATTCTCCTTATCTTCAAATTGTACAAATTTTCAAGCAGAGTTAGGAGATTCTTGAGGATTTCAGGAACTTCACTCTTGTGTGCCAACATATTCACCCATGAAAATCTTGAGTAGTCATCAGTAACTACTAAACAATATGAATCACCAAAGGTAGTCTTGTGTTTCATAGGTCCAAAGAGGTCCATATGAAGATGTTCCAAAGGCATATTCACCGTGTTAATCTTCTTCACAAGATGAGATTTTCTCGCTTGCTTTCCCTTTTGGCATGATACACAGACGTCTTGTAAATGAAAATTCTTCACTGGCACACCATTCACAAGATTGTTTTTCACAAAATAGTTCATTTTTCTCAAATGAATGTGTCCTGTTCGTCTATGCCAAGAGATTGATTCCTTTTTGGTGGCTTTTGAGACAAATGTGGCTTGTGTAGATGTGGTAATAGCTTGGCTCATGTCAAGAATATACAGGTCATTAATTCTTGGAGTCGACAGGAGAATCCATTCTTTGGGAATCTTGAAACTAGGTTTCAGCACATAACATCCGGCATCATCAAAATGAACCGTGAACTTCTTGTCGCAGATTTGAGAAACGCTAAGAAGATTGTGATCAATTTATCGAACATAATTGATCTTATCAAAGCTAACCACACCATTGGATACCATTCCTTCTTAAGTGATGTATCTACCCTTGTCTCCAGCAAAAGCAACATAGCCTCCTCGAATGCTCTTCACATCATAAAGGAGCCTTTAGTCGCCTGTCATGTGCCTTGATGCTCCACTGTCAAAAATCCAATGAATATTCACAGTTCCTCCTGGAACACCCTGCACATTTCAAAAACCGATCAGTTTGAGATGGGGACCCAAGCCTTAGTGGTCTTGGGTCGACCCTTATCATCAAGAAATGTGATTTCTATTTCTTGATGATTTGTAAATTTTGAGCCTCCTCTTGAACCATCATCGGTCTTAGGTTTCCAAGATCTTGAACAATCATCGGTCTTAGGTTTCCAAGATTTTTTTAATTTACCAGAATGATTATTATTTACATTTTAACACCATCTGATTTTATTAAGTCTGAAGAACTTGGTTTCCTTTCTGAAGAATCCAGTTTTAACCCTTTTTCAATTACTTTTACTTGTTTATGTCTCTGTTTTTCTTCTTGTTCTTTAACAATACGTTTGTCTTGTTTTGGAGAAACAGATCGACATTGGCAAGTTGGTTCAGGAGGGGCTTTCTCAACATGGTTTTGCTTGGTTTGAACATTTTTGATTATGTGGCCAAATTCTCCACATTTAAAACAAGTTCTCCTCTCAACAAATTTAGGAGATCATGTTCTGTGACTTGATGTTGAACTTGTGGGTCTTGAGGTACTTGGTTCATTTTCACACCCATTTGTATGCTGAGTGTAATTGTTTTCACTGTTACGCTTTAAAATCTTGACTTTGTTTACAAAATCTATATTAGACATGCCTTCAAAAGTCTCGACTTTATTAGTACCAGTAGAACTCACAAATTTAACATTATTAAACTTCTTTTTGTAGCGAGTGTCTTTTGCTTCAACCTTTGGTTGTGGTACCCTAGGCTTTTCAGCTCGCTTTTCTCGGTGTTTTTCTTTTGAACTTGATAATGGATGTGACTTGATTGGGTTTTTCTTCTCCAAAAATTTGGTTGTTGAATTTTCAAAAACTTGATCAATAGAGGTTGGTTTACATTTTTTATCGGAAAGTCTTTGTTAGAATAGATTTTCTTCCCCAACCAAAGTATACAACACATTATCATTTTCATTTATAGACACATTTGTCTTGACAGATTTCATAGGATCATTCTCTTGATTTTCAACAGTTTTCACACTAGGAGTAGCAGACATTTCTATCCCTTTTTCCTCATCAAGAGATTGATCCTGATCATTTTTCTCGGACTCATCATCTGACGAATCATCCTCCTCTGATGTAGAGGGGTTCTGATCAACAACTGATGATGAGTTTTCTGGTTTTCTTGATTTAACTGAGGAATTGTCTAGCTTGAACCCTAATCCTGCTGCAAATTCTTCAGGATTAAGAGGTACTGAGGGTTCAAAGCGTGGCATTTCCTCTTCATCAGGCAATTTGGTACAGTTTTGTTTCAACGGAGGTGGACACGACTTATACCCAATGCATTTAACATCTCCTTTTAGTTTTTGAACGTCAATGATATGATCAAGCACATATCGGGAGTTAGAATAACTTTCCAATTTTAGCTTGATCGCATCATGTTCGCATTTGGCGATGGCTAACTCTTTCTTTGTTTCCTCAAGGAGATTAATGTAGTTATTAATTCCTGTTTGTTTGTTCAAAACTGTCTTTGTTAATTCAGAAACGCTTTTCTTAAGGGGTCTATTACAGATTTTAATTCTTTTTCGTTTCGAATTAAAGCCAAGTTAGCCTCTTTGCATTTTGACAGTTCAACAACTAGGTTTTGATTGTGACTCTGTATTGTTTTAAATTTTATTTTTAATTCTGCACAATCACTGCAAATTTTAGGAGAGTTGGAATTTACCTGACTTGTCGAACCGACAACATTCGCCATAAAGGCAGTATGATGAGGGAAGGATGCACTATTTGTAAAGAATTTTTCTGTTTCCTTCGATGCAGCTTCTGCCTTTATCATCAAACCAGCCTTTTTACTTCTCGGCTTTTCTGCTTCTTTCAGCAACTTTCTGACCTCAGCATCACTTCCTTCCTTGATATCTGCGTCAGATCCATAACCACCTGAACTCGAGCAATCTTCATCAGAACTACCATTATACCCCGAACTATCATCCTCAGAATTGTCTATGTTGTGAACATGTTTGATTCGACTGATAATCTTGGCATAACATGCAGTTCCTCCTTGATTCTCGTTTCCCAATTGTACTGACCAATCGCATCCTTCATCTGCCTGAACTACTAAAGCTCTGTTTGTGTTGTTTGAAGGTCCTGACTGGTTGGTATTGTTTGGGTTGTTAACAGCTACTATCCTTCGATCATGGTTAACTTGAGCTGTGTTCGTTGGTTGTGATTGATTTCGGAAGGGGTTGTGATTTCCTTGTTTGCTGGGTCTCATACACTCATGCTTGAAGTGACCTCTTTCACCACAGTTGAAGCAAGTAACAGCATTTTTATCAAAACCATATTTTGTATCTTTCTTGCTTTCCAAACTTGTTCTTCCTGTTCTGCTCATATAATCCTTAGCTCTTCTCACCGCACTTGCAAACGCCCACTTGATATCCATTAGCTCCATCTCATCTCTGTCTATTTGTTGTTAGTCTTCATTAGTCAGATTGATGTTTCCTATTTGACCAACGACTAATCCGCAATAAGCACTAACCATGGTATTTAGAAGTTCTATATGTTCCTGAGCAACTTCTACGCTGACCTTGGAAAGATGTGATGTGTCAAGTCTGGCTGTATTAGGATTTGCAGGTTGAACGTTGTTTCCATAGAAAGCTTGTTGAGAAGCTTGCTGTGGAACTCGAGGTGCAAAATCTCGTGGTTGTGGTAGAAAGGATTTCAGATCAAATACTTGTCCATAGGCTTGAGTACTTGAGCTTGCAGACTGGTTTTGTTTGAACAGGTTGTGGTAGAAAGGGATTCACGTTTGACACAAACACAGTTGAAGTTTTGGTTGCTGATTTGCACTTATACCTGTATTAATACCTCCAAAGTACATCTCAGGGTTTTGTGGAACATTAATTCTTTGTGCCTTTTGAAGTTCTTCTACATTTTTGTTCTCCAGTTTCTGCACAAATTCATAAATACTGATTGAATCCAAAACACCTGTATGTTTTAATTAGTCAATAAATTGACCCCATTTTGGCGGTAATGCGTCAGCAAAGCGCATCACGATTTCTTGTGGAGATGCTAACACTTTGTACGAGTACATTTCGCTGAGCAGATGGTAGAAACGTGTTGTCATATCATTCAGAGTTTCATTTTCCATGAACATGAAACCTTCAAACTCATTCTTTAGCAAACCATGTCGTATTTTTCTAGTTGTAGCATTACCCTCTCCTCTTGCTTCCAGGGTATCCCAAGATTTTTGGTGGTCGTACAGTACACAAAGTGATGGTAAATATCTTTGTGGAGTGCTTGTGTTAGGATACAAACGCCTTTTTCTCTAGATCGTAAGCCTTTTTATCGCCTTCATCTAGATTGGCTAAGGAGGTTAGATATGATCCTGCCTCTTCGAGAGATTCTTTATAGGGTGTAGTAAAACATGTCCAGAATTCTGTGTTCTGTCTGAGAACATGTGTGGAAACGACTTTTCCATGACGGATAATCATTCATATGGTTCAGTTTAGGTGGACGGTTATTACTCCCGATTTCACTCTCGCTTATAAGAAGAGTCTGAATGCTCTGGTTCTGGTTTGCGACACACGCCCATTGATTTGCGGTAATCATGGTTGTATGTTGAGGCATCAATGATTTAACCCATGAGGTTGCGGAGTTCTGTGAACAGTCTTGATTTGTGCTTGAACTACTACTCCAATCCCACGGATTAGTACTCATTATGTTTTTCTTGATTATGAAAATTAAAAGGTTTAAAGTTTAATTTTGAAAATAACAGTTTCCTTTTAAAAATCACAAAGTTTGGAAAAATCACACAGTTTGAATAACTGAAACACGAAAAACAAATTTAAGTCGTTCTTCGTACGAACCAAGTGCTTCGTACAGGGGACACTCTTTCGTGCGAACGACTTAGTCTTTCATGCAACCAGGTTCTTCGTGCGGATGACTGATCTTTCGCACGAACAGTCTAGTTCTTCGTGCGGATGGGTTATTCGCACAGATTTTTTTGCAGAGGAATCTTTTTGCAGGGCTGGTTGGTGAAAACTTTCCTTTTCTAGCACAGACCGGTTTTCGAAAGTGGTCTGCTGTCTACACAAATTTGGTTAAAAAGACAAACCTTTTATACCAGCTTTTTCAGTTTTAATAGTCAACTCCAGAATGTCAGAGATTTGGTCAACCCTACAACAATATTCCGGTAAGTTTTTTGGTGAGGTTCTCTTGCAAATGTATTTAACTTGAACAATCGAAAATTTTAATAAAAACCAGATTTTAACATGTCTCCATGTGTTCTAACAAGGTTTTAATGAAAATTTTCTGGGTTCAACAAGTTTTAACTAAGTTTTAGGTTGGTTATATTTTAAAAACTTAAGTTTCATGCTAAAAGTTCAAGAACACTTCAAGAAACCCTCAAAACTAGCTCAGACACAACACTAAGTTTGATTTTAAAACAGGGAAGAGAGCCAAAGCTCTGATACCACTTGTAGGTCCACTTGGAGGATCAAGATTAACCTACTTCCCTTTTTATACAACACAAATACGAGTGCGGAATCCTCGTAAGTATGCAAACCAAAACAAAGTAAGAACATAGGATAACCAAATATTCAATATCATGATTAACAGAAGAGAACTAGTACAAACATATACAAACAATGTTCATACAGACTCATGCAACACACTCTGTGCTCTTGTGTGTCTCTCTCTAGTATAGCTCTAGTATGTGACTTACTCTGTCCAACTTGTCTAACTCACTAGTTCACTAACTTTTTACTGAGAAGTGCATGTCTGCTTATATAGTGTCCACACTTAGCAGCTGTATGAAATATGTTGCTGGTTGTACGAAACACCAAAAGACACCAAAGACATTTTCCAAAGATACTTGTATGAACAAGCTGGTTCATACGAGCATCAACTAGCTCGTACGAAACAAGCAGTATGCTTGTTTAGAGAGTCTCATTCGTGCGAAGCATTCCCACTCGCACATAGAAGTCTTCTTCGGAGATCGTGTCACAGACATGACGTACACAAGACTCAACAACATGCACACATGCAACTGTTTTACACAGACAAACTAATCGTCGTACTAAACCAAGATAAGAGGATATCTTGATTTGGTCGACACGACCAAACTATACAGACACAGTAAACAAAGACCGTACAATTACAGACGTAACTAAGAACAAACGACAGGCACAAAAGTGTATCAACAAATGTTCAATTCAAGAGACTAGTTAATGAGAGAATAGTGAAATAATTATCTTTTCAATTTTAAATAGTTTAAATATATAAGAAAACCGTTGAATAGTTAACTTAACGTTTTTTATATATACTAGGAAAATTCTCCCGTACGTTGTGACGGAAATTTGGTCGGTATCGGTTTAGTTCAACTAAAAAAGAAAACTAAAAATTAAATTCGTTATATGTTCAAAAGGATGATGATACGTGTTTTACATCAATCGAATCGATTCAGTTCAATTGAAAAAGAAAACTCAAAAATAAAATCGTGAAATTCCCAAACAAAATTTATACAAACAAAAATTTAACTAAAGAAAAAAACACTTAAACATCAATTATTTATAAACTATACTAAAACAAACTAAAGAATAAAATTAGTTATTAAGTTTTGAATTTGTAAAACTATATAGTTAATTAATAAAAGAATTATTAGTTAGAAAACAAAATTAAGAAATGGAAGGAAGAAAAAGAGAACAAATTAGAAAAATAAAAAAACAAACTTGGATAATAAACATTAAAAAGATGTTGTGAGAACATGCCGAACTTTAAAAGCTTCAGTTGGGAGAAATTTGAAAGACATTGCACAGAATACTGGACCAATCTTTAAATTTTCAAATGTAAATAGTTCTTTAAGTATATATATTAAATATCTCATAAAAAGAAAAGAATTTAATGGATGTAACATCCACTAATTGGCCAAACATTATCATTAATCTATAAATGCAAAGTACTATTCAAGATTCCTTAGCAATTATATATTATTGTTAATGTTAATGTTTTAATTTGTTAATGTTAGTTATATATTATTGATATAAAAAGAAAAAAATAAAATACTTGGTAAAAACAAATGATAAATGAATGAAATAAATATAGTTAAAAAAATAAAACAAAATATGTGAAAACTTGAAAGTGAATATAAAGATAGTGTATTGTAATATTGAATAATAAAACATTAAAAAGCTGGATATTGTTATAAAAATAAAGTTACTATTTATGATCCTTCATCAATAATACGTATATATAGGGTGGGAGTTAGATACAAAGTCCATATTTCCTACAAAGTGTAAAAAGTCATAAAACACTATAATGCAACCATAAAACACACTCAAAATTCACAAATAACAAAGGGAAGATTACTAAAACGCCATATTTGTGGGTTTTGTGTTGTGTTTCGGATGATAAGGATTTGATTGCGAATGACTAACATTAGTGTATTTTGTGTTGATTATCATCTTGTGTTTTATATTAATAGTTCTACATGGTGTGTTTGAAGTTTTTATGAACTGTTTTGGTTTGGATATTGTGTTTTAGTGATCTTCACTCTGTTATTTTTGGTTTTTAGTGTGTTTTATGGCTGAAATTGTGGTGTTTTATGACTTTGTACACTTTGTAGGAAAAATGGATTTTGTACCCGAAACCCACCACATATATATATATATATACACACACACATACTAGCATACATATATTATATACAACATACATATTTTTATATATGAAAAATAAAACTTTTAAAAATATATGAACTTTAATAAAAAATAATGACTTAGTTTTGTTATTTTTATTCTTATACTAAAAATCTCTTCAGAAATGAACCTCATATATAAACCTCAAAAATTTATATTTTTACAAAATATATTAGTATATAAATGCGTTATTTAATAAAGAAAAGTATAATGACTTAGATTTATTATCTTTATTCTTACCCTAAAAATGTCTTCTGAAATTAACCTCATATATACATTATATTTTTACAAAATATATTTGTATATTAATGTGTTATCTCTCATATATTAATCCGATAAGTAATCATTTATTAACTAAAAATGTGTACATATTTATTTATTTACTATACATACAAAAGGAAGTTTGGGGAATAGTGTCAGGCAACTGCCTAGCACTTCCCCTTTGGTCCTTTCAATTTACGACTATATCTCCGTTTAAAATTATGATTTTATCCCTAGAGTTTAAAATTACGTTTTTTCACTTATTTCAAAATAAAATTATGTTTTTGCCTCAGCTCAAATTATGATTTTGCCCCCAACTAATAAATTCCGAATTTACCCTCAGTTTAAAATCATGATTTTGCCCCCATTTCAAAAATTCCGATTTTTATCCCAGTTAAAATTGTAGCCTTGCCATCTTTTTAGTTTTTTTTTTCTAAAACTATAGTAGCGTTTTATTTTACTTGTTTCACTCAACATAACTTTTTTGTTTCAAGCAGCTGTCTAGCACTCGTTCGTTGGTCCTGGTCCTGACAAATTTCTATTTTGTCCCCCAGCTCAAAATTACAGGTTTACTATTGTTTTGATTTTTTTTAGCAAAACTATGATAGTTTTTTAGTTTAATTGATTGACTCGGTGTATTTTTTTTAAATCGTTTTACAAGTAACCAAATTTAATATTTAAATTATGTTATACACGTGTTTAATTAGCGTTTACTAATTATACATGTTTATCATATGCACAAAGTAAAAGTTAATATGTTGTATACAGCGGCGCATGAATGGTTTTTTGAAATTGTTTAAAACTAGTGAGATTCTCACGCTTTACAGCGAGCTTTCGGTTGATATTGGTTCGGTTTATTACAGTATAGATACGATTCGGCATTTAGTATAGCAACTGAAAAGGATATACCTAATAGGATATTTTGCACGTGTTTTATATTTATCGAAAACAAAAAAACGAAAATCGGTACCAGTGTTGTTCGGCTTGTATCGGTTCAGTTACCGATATTTGCTATAGCTTACAATTAAAAAGCATACTCCATTGCGATACGTTGAGAAAACGATGAGAAAAAAATGTATCGGTAGGTACCGATGTTTTTTAGACGGTATTGGTTGGGTTCATGATGATAAAGAACAAAAAAACAACTATATATGACCTCGTTCAAATTAAACTTTTCTCGAATTATAGATACAAAGTAAAAACATTGCAATGGTAATTCGATATCATATGAAATGTATGAAAATTGTAAACAAAGCCACTTTAAAAATGTTATATTATATTACTAGAATAATAGAAAGAATAAATGACGTTACTTTATAAAAAAACTTAAAAAAAACTATACGACGATGTAACTTTAAATACATGTATATGACATATTCACACAATCTTATTTCAACCAATCTCACATTTATCTCTAACCCATCTCCCACAATTCTCTCCACTCCATTTTACAATATCTTAATTCGACTCAAATTCTCTCTATTTCTCTTGAAACAATGGATGATAATATCCCTTTTTTAAGATTTATTAGCCGATGCCACCACTCAAGTTCAAGGTGCTCAATGTCAAGGCGACTTTACATCCTTTTTGACCGCCCAACTCTTAAATTAATGTTATGTGTTTTTTAGTGTTAGTTTTCTATTTGTTTAATTTACACTTTAATGTAATTATATATTATTACTTATTTTAGAAACAATAAAATAAATAAATGCAAAATATGTAAAAGTGAATTGAAATATATAATTTTCTATTGCTAATTCCCATGAACTTTATGAGACATAACTAATAATATTGATGAAAACATAGTGCTAAAAATCTTATTATGGCTTATGACTACTGTAAAAGAATGAAATCGAGCGGTATAATACATTTAATTACCTACATAGTCGCATCCTGTTTGTTTAACTATCAACATTGACTTAACACAATTAACAAAATTTATGTGGTTTAAATTTAGGTCATTAAAATTCTACAGTGATGATGAATTTTATGAGGTTTAAATTTAAGATATTAAAATTGTTCAATAGTAGTGATGATGAATAGTTATATATCTGTTATAATTGAAATATATATATATATATATATATATTAAAAAGCATAGTAAACACTTCTACATTTTAAGGTTTAAAGTAGGTGAAACCACAAAATAGAAACCGAACAGGGAGTTGGCTGTCTAGACTCTAGACTTCATAGCGAGTTGGTTATTTGAAAATCCACAAAAGTTTTTTTTCACATGTTTTTTAACGACAAAACAAAACACTTTACAAAACGGAACCTTTTATTACCCACAGATAGGCCGCATAGCAAGACGCTATGCAACCCATATTACAGAGACAACAGATACTACAAAAAAACTCAAATCAAATGCACAATACAGTACATGTTCTAAATTTAAATGAAATTGCCTCCATTCACACCAAGACACACCTGATACCTTTAATCTCTGTCAACACAACTCAGAACAACTCCTCTTTTATTTCTTCAATCAATTTCCTCACCAAAATGCTTTATCATCAAACAGTTTAGCATTTTTGTTCTTCCATAGTCGCCATAGAGTCTGCAAGAAAATCGCATGAAATATTTGTTTCCGTTTTGTTGTTAAGCTCAAGTCATTTACATTTTGCAGTCTACTTCCCACCGAATCTGTCCCAGCATCCGAGATTCTGAGCCAAGCATACACATGTGTCCACACCATGTCTGCCATCGGACATTGTACCAAGACATGGTCACGGTCTCTACCAATCGATCGCACAACCTACACAATAATGAGGTAAGATCTATAGCATGCTTGCGAATAGATTTGTAAAAAAAAAGTCTGTAATAGTATTCTCATATTTCGATATTACAGACCCATATTAATGAGGGTGTGCTTCAACCACCTTCTTTTGACTACCCTTGAATGCAAGCCCAAGTTCCTTCTTAACATGTTTAATAACCAATTTCTAAAAAAGCACTAAATATTAGCAACTGCTCAATTTAAAAAAAAACTAACCACAAAATTTCAAGTTTTTGCAATAAAAAAAAATTAAACATTCCAATTGATTATGGAGGATGCATCAATGATATGCAAAACAAAGATTTAAACATCAATAATGAAAAATTAAGATCTGAAGTAATTGATTAAACATCCAAAAAACGATAATCTATAGGAGATCTTGAGGCGGTTAACAACTTGCAGACAAAAACAATCATTATATTATGGACTAAGAATTTTGGATGATAAAACAATTGAGTTATTATTCCATATATCTAAATGTTTACCTCTATCCAATCGAAGTAGATCATAACACCCACTTTTGTCACACAGGGGATATCCCTCACCTATACCTTATCATTATGAACCAAAATCATTTTCATGAAAAATGAGACCTAAACTCACTATCATGAAAATGATCACAATTAAAAAAATAGTTACCAGATCTGTTTTATTTGACCTTGACAGGCCCACAACGTGAAAGACATCGTGTATGAAGGAAACAGACGCATGATTGCCCAATATGAACTGCAAAAAGCTTCACCACGCTATAAGACACTGAATCACATTTTAACTCAACAAACAAACAAAATGACATCCTTAGAAATACTCAAGTTGTAAAATATGTAAGACGGTTTTTCCATATCAGTGGTTTAAATAATGTTAACATTGAAGAAAGGCCCATCAAAAAATTTCCAACAATTCATAGGAAATGGCACATAAAAAGACAATCATGGCAAAGCAGTTGTGGTCCAAACAGACGGAAATTAGTGATAAGAACTAACGTGTGTGCGTGAATGGATACACCAAAATCTCTTACATATAACTTAGAACATCCATATTTAGCTTAACCAATTATTATACACAATGTGATCTTCACTTTCTCAGTCCTTACATGGCTAGGGCGACAACTCAGCATTCCAAACTCACAAGAGGATCTAACCGAAAATAGACTCACAGAAATTCTAACTGAAAACAAACTATAAAAATACCTGATTAGATTCTTCCAATCAATATCAATACGAAGAAAATTATGTGTAATAACAGAGCAACATTTACAATCAAAATTAGATTTTAAAAAGTAACTATCAATCAGTCAACCATAAGCAATCGAGCAAGCATAAGCAATCGAGCATACATGTGTGCATACATATGCAGACATATCACAAAGTGTGTGTATTTATAATATTTACCAACTGTTACGATTTAGGAACAAATATTTTTGTCTTCTTATAGTTATAATATATTTGATAGCTCGGTTTAAAACACTAAGCCAACTGATGTCTCCATTTGAATTCCAACTCTTTTTTTTCCAGAAGAACAAACAACCACTGAACACACAAACACATTTATATAAGTGACCTATTAAGCCCTTCCAAAAGTTATATAATTGGGTTGAAATAAAAGATCAACCCAAAAAAATCATATCACATTAATCCATTATTAGATAATTTCATAGAGCATACTGCATACCCTTTTACTGGCATAGATTGGATGATGAACCATTGAGCATACTGCATACCCTTTTACTGGCATAGATTGGATGATGAACCATTGGCTATCCTGCCAGTGAGAAAAGTGGCTTTGGAATAATCAGTAACAACGGCCTGAACCGGGTACCTAAAAATATATACAAAGATGAAAACCTCATAAGGTATTATGTCTTATTGATAACTATATATACAATAATAAAACGATAAGAAAACGTAATCAAATCATAACTCGTAATTGTAGCAAATATTATTACATTACAATAAAGAACAAAGCTAGGTAAACTATTATCTCAAATAAAAATAACAAAAACTTGAAATCAAAACATTAGTAAATACAGAATTGATCATGAAAAATAATAAACAATTGGTATGATGAAGTCATGATAGCATATGAATTTACTTGAAACCGAACTAGCAGTACCTTTTTGTGGGACAGCCAACCATGATCAAAGGCTCACAGCAACAACCCTCATCATCCCCATCCTACGTGTAGATCCAGGATCGCAAATCAAGTAAACCATTAGAAAGAAAACAACCATACTAACGAAACTTACAACCCACGATAACGCATCAACAACTTTGAACTCGAATAACACTGGTCTGGAACCCATTAAACCCTAGACTTTTTTCAAGCAAATTCATCTTCACTATTTGGTTTCGAGAATTGAACAAATAGTTCACGTGATCCAGCAGTTGAATGAAGCTGAAACAAAATTAGGGTTAGCTTAAATCGCGTCAAATAAGATCTGGAACGTTACTTTTCGATCATCTAAAAGTTTAAGATTCATTTATAAACTGAGAGTCTGAGATTCAAATAAACCGAATGGAATAAGATGTACAAAGAAAGATTCAAATAAATAGTTCAAGCGAGATATTATGACAGAAACCAAAACCCTTATTAAACGAAAACATGCCGACACATAGCATCAAACTCTTAAAATCGATGGACAAAGAAAGATTACTTGTTTAGAACTTCAGACTTGAACTTGTTGGTGTCGATTGTGAGAGACGATGGCTTTTTTGTTAGGGTTTGTGAGAAGAGGCGGTAGAGAAAGAACGGAAACGTTAATGATCGATGAAAAACTGTTAATGATAAGTCGGGTTAAAAACTATATATACGGACAACAGAACTAGACCCATATTAGATAACCGGGTCCGCATAACCCAACACTCTAGGAAAAGGAATTTGAGCGGGAAAAACTAAAATAGACTAATTATAAACTTTATTAGTTATTATAGATCGTAAAAGTAGGTGATTATGTGATGGTTGTAAATGTAGTAGTTTGTTTGTACGTTATGTATTTACTTTGAAAATTATATAATTGAAATGATTATATAGATAGGGGTGGGTTCACTGAGGAACTTTAAAAAGTGTGAAATCGAGAATTCATGTATTTAACATGTTAAATATATTATAAAAAATCAATTTAAAATGTAAAAAAGACAACTTTTAAAAAAAATCGAAGCATTTGTATATAAGTATATGTAGAAGTTTTTTTAATAAAAAATAAAAAAAGAAAAAAAAGCTTAAAAACAGTTAAAAAAAGTTTACAAAAACAATTTTTTATCAGAATGACTTATACATATCTTATATGCAAAAGTTCTGAATTAAGATTACTTTTTTACATGTTAAATTGAATTTTTTATGGCATATTTAATACTAGGTTATTACACGTGAATACTCACGAGTTCGGATATTTAAACTTTATTAAACACAACTATGTATATGTTGTAAAAAATGAATAAGGCGTGACGAATAAGGTATATTAATTAAAAATTAACGTCTTCAAAATTAAAAATACTTGTCAAATATAAGACAAAGAAAATAAACTTGATCAAATTCGTTTACATGATAACCAAAACCACATGAATTAAAATGATATTTAATTCAAAAATCAATACCTTACCTATTACAATACCACCTTTTATTTTCCTATGATGATATAAAATTGGCAAGATAAATAATTATATAAAATGTACTACAAACATAAAAAGGTATTTCATTGTAACAAATAATAGATTGGTATGTCACACATGATCCCAAACGTTTAACTTTTTAAGTGTGGTATTTCATTGTAACGAATAATAGTTTCCATTGAGTTTTTCAAATGTAATCCATATTCTCTTCTTGAAAAAAATAAGGTTACATTACAAATACATGGTGTGAGCGAGGGTGGGTATAATTTTAGATATATTTTAAGTATTTTTTACTACTTTATCAAGCTTTGAATTTATAAAACACGATATAACACTATCACTCTCTACAGTACGTTAGGGCAAGTGCACCCATCGTTGGTGTAATATAGTGATGGTAAGATACTAAGATTGTCCAAGCACACAAGAGCTTTTAATACCAGATTACTGTCAATGTTTAATCAACCCAAACTTTGAGAAAAGATTTTCAATAAGTAAAATAAATAAAGAAAATTAAGTAAAGGAAACAAATAAATAAGATAGAATCACTTGGTTCCGACTTATCTTTCATGTACCCTTTGATGATTTTCGCACTTGGCTTTTTTAAAAGATTATCTTGGTTATAGTGGCATTTTCCTCTTTTAGAGGCAACGCTACCTATGGCCATATTGGTCCGAGTCAGTAGGGATACAATCCCGTAAGACCGGAATATTGAAAGATAATTAAGTGAGTTATTAATGCAAAATGTGGCATTTTCCTCTTTTGGAGGAAACGCTCCCCTTGACCATATTGGTCTGAGTCAACAGAGATACAGTCACGCAAGGCCGGTTTAAAGTTTTAATAGTAGTTATTTATAAGGGATTCAAGTCGTTTTTACTTCCGCTGATTTGATGCTATCTGCTTTAAAGGAAGTTCTAATAAGCTTGAATCAAGTCATCGCAGGATCTATACACTGAACGAGGCAAGAACTTTACCCAAACCACCCTTCTAACCCTCTTTCAGGCAGTTAACGTGGTTTATATAGACCGTACAGACACGAATGAGTGATTCAACAAAACATGAAGAAATGATAGGATAAATTTCACTTTCAATATAAAAAACTAGTTATTAAAGTCATTAGTACAAACCCAATTAAAAAGTTAACCAAATGTTGGAAATCAAAAGTAATACGTAAAAGATTTTGTCTTCAACAAGTGATATAAAGATTAGCCAAGCATGATCATAGTTTGACAAAGACTCTTACGATCAATCTTGGATCCCGAGACTACTATACACTCTAAGCTCCAACGACTGTGGTGGGTGATGGTGGTGGAGTGGTGGCAAATGTGAGAGAAATTGTTTGTCAAGGGATGCATTGCAATTGAACCAAGCACTCTTATTTATAGTTGTAAACAGATAGCTTACACGGCCCCATGTCCTCCTTCTTCTCTATCTTCATTAAGTGAGCTTGTCAATCCGGATGCTTGCACGGCCCCGTGTGTCAACGGCACGACCCCGTGGCCATTATACTTCTAACACCTCGTAAAATCGTGTCCAATAATATAGTGACACGTGTCATTACTTTTTATATATATATGTCTATTAAAGACTAAAAAGAACTAAAGGTATCAACATGCTCAAACTAAGCCTCTGAGTGACCCTCTGATGTCAGCATGCATAAACTAAGCCTCTGAGTGACCATTAGTGTCAACATGCTTAAATCAAGCCTCTAAGTGACCATTAGTGTCAACATGCTTAAACTTAGCATCTGAGTGACCAATAGTGTCAACATGCTTAGCCTCTGAGTGACCATCAGAGTCAACATGCTTATACTGAGCTTCTGAGTGATCCTTTACAAAGTCCTAACTCTCACACGAGCCACTAGTTGGACGAGAGGGACTAATTCTGTAAATATGATAAAGTTGAATAACGGAGGGGGTTAAGAGTGTCAACATATTAATATATACCTGAGTGACCTTTTAATGAACCGAGAGCTTGACATTGTTCGGGCATACTCCCGGGTACGCCAAATGTTGCCTACGGAGGGCTAAATATGCTATAAAGATGTTTAAAGGGGTTTAATAAGTTGAGGGGCTAAATGTGACAAGTTTGAAAAGTTCCCATGAGGCTCTCGCGGGGTGCGAGAGACACTGGCCATGTCTCCCGCGGCCCGCTAGAGACCTGTGTCTGCAGAAAATTTGCTTGGCCTCCACACATGTTGCCAAAAACCATTTGATTCAAAACTAGGGACTTCCAAATCTATTATGCCACGTTTTAGGACACTTGTAAGCTCCCTCTAACACTCCCTAACACCTGGCATCACCTCCTTTAAGCTCCCAAACTATAAATAGGTGCCAAGGTTCACCACTTGAACTTGCACCTTTCTCATTCTTCACTCTATCTCCCTCCTCTATAAGTTCCTAGCTGAAAGGAGCATCCAACTTAGTTCTATTTCATCCTAGGAATCACTTGTAAGTGTTCCTTTCTCTTGTATTTTCGTTTATAGGCTTTTATAGCCAAAAGTCAAGCGATTTACGGAAAACGCCTTGACTTTCGGTTAAGACCATTATGGTCCAGCCATTGTTCGTAACGAACATGGCTAAGTGATCGTAATAAGGTAGGTGTTAATCCCTATTAAGGGCACCTCCTAAAGATCACGTTTGCTAGACCAATTGACGGGTCAAAGTTTTAATATTGAAAAGTCAAACAAGCCATTTTTCGAAAATATTATAATCTGAGTTTATATATGTTATGAAACATGTTTTGACACTTTAACAAGTTGGTAATAATTATTAGAACATGTTCGGCTCGTCAATTTCAGTTCTAAGGTCTGTTTGCAACCGAAAGTCGCAAAGTTTGACTTCTGCTTTGACTTTCGATCCTGACCCAATTTAGATTAGTTAGCTACTGATCTAAGGTTGCATTATGATCATAATATGATGTAGCATAACCCTCTGAGGTTATATTACATTATCATAATCAGAATCTGAGTTTATGCACAAGTTCCGTTATTATGCCATTTTGACTAAAATGACATTTTTACATAAAATAAGGTTTAATCAATAACGAACTTGAAAATGAGTTTCCTACTGATGTAATATCAAGTAAGGTTATTTGGGATTTCAAGTCAGATTATATACTGAGTTTATGTACAAGTTCTTGTGTTTTGTCGATAAATGCGATAAAGCCTTTATGGCTCATAAAATGGTTTTAATCATACCTTTTCATATCAAATCTTTTACCTATTGATATGTTATTTTAAATAACATATCTAAAACAATTTAAACCTGATTCATCAGTTTTCATTAAGTTTCGCACAAATCGTCATTTTACGACATAAGCGCCGTTTCGGCGCATAGTATGGTTTTAAACCATATTAATTGACCAAGACTTGTTACCCACTGATTTTAAAACTTATTTAAATATTTTTACAGTAGGTACATGATATATAAACTCAGAATCCCAA
The DNA here is from genome assembly GCA_947069175.1 of Scalesia atractyloides. NCBI lineage: Eukaryota > Viridiplantae > Streptophyta > Magnoliopsida > Asterales > Asteraceae > Scalesia > Scalesia atractyloides. Next base: position 22,578,164 of record CAMTDV010000028.1, on the reverse strand, counting down.
ATAAGTTATCATACTTTGTGTAAATGACCAAAATGCCCCTTCGGTGCATAGTTTGGTCATAAATGATGAATTACACATTTGATCAATATCTTACTGATATTATATCATAAATTGAACATTTTTCCAGAATACTTATGAATACAACATTAAAATATATTTAAGTTCCTTTTATACGGTATATAATTACCAAAACGCCCTTATGAGGCATAATTTCATTTTAAAACCTTAACGGGCATATAAGTTGATATCCTACTGATATTTCAACTTATTTAAAGTATAATGGCATATAGAACTTGTCCATGACTTATCCGGTTACCCGATATCGCTTATATGCGCACGGTTAAGTATATGTAACTAGTTTACACGAAATTAACCGATACGGGTTTAACCTTATCATTTTGGTCTCAAAATCCGGAATGCTTATGGTTTACCCATATTATACAAGTCATAGTACTTGTTGGGTTTAAACTACATTCTATCCGGTCATCGCTTAATCTAGCGTATCTTACCGTTATTGATCCTGTACGCTAGTCGATCTAAGATAATGACTAAATTAAGACCGTTAGCATTTAATTGGTTAGCTTATGCCATATCCAGACTAGAGCCTTCCGGTAAATGCTGTCTGCACTTAGTTAATTTTGGATACGGCTGAGATATTAAATTTTGCATTTTTAAATCAAGACTAGCTCAGGTAAATACACTCAACTTATTTTCCCTATACGGACTTGGGTTAGGTAAACTAATATCACTTGGTCGGAAATGGGATCAATCGAATGCCGGATTGTGGCTAGTAATCCGCATATTCCGTTTTAATCAGTTTTGTTTGATAACTTACACATCGGGGGTTAACGACCGTGTCTTGGATACCCTCAGCTCATTACATTAGTTAATGGCCACGACCAAAGTGCGGGGTGTAGTCATACACCTGACAGATGCTCATGCTAAATTATTTTTACCCAATTCTTAGGGATAACTTCTTCGTGAGTTCATAAGTGGTGTGTAGGTTAATCATGTCTCGGTCTTCCTACTGGGCCCTGTATGTATGGACAAATATATGAATCTGTTAAAAAGGTTACAATGTTGACGTTCAACCTCTCTCTCTTGAAAACATCATGGTCAGAGTTGGAGACCGTGGGAAGTTGAAGGAGCCGGAATGTAGTGTCTTGCATGCATTGTTGTTTGGGTTGCCAAAGTTATCATGGCGGCACATTGTAATGATGAACACATTAGACACTCGTGAGTCCTACATGCGGAAGATGATACCGTATGTGTGGTTAATCAGTGCAATGATTGTGCAGCAAAATAGGCTACAAAGGAGTCACTTTGGGTTTCAAAGCGTGTGGACCAAATCTGCTTTGCATCAATGAAGCAACACTAGAAGATACAAGTTCAAGTTTATGGTCACCAGTATACAGTTTCTGATGATCAAGGACACCAATTCCAGTTTGTTGACCCAAGTGCGGCACTAGAAGCTGCGCGGGAGGAGGAGATGGTAGATGAGGAAGATGAGGATGAGCCTCAAGGTCTGAGGGGACCGCGTCGAAGGTATGCTTGGCCGCACCAAGAGATTTTGGCTGGTGTAGCAATTTTTGTGCCCAACCGGCGTAAACCTAGGTATCCCAACTACAACCAAGGAAAGCAAGATGTATACGATAATGTCTCTGCGAGTCTTGGGGAAAATCGGGAATATGAACAAAAAAGAAGGCAATGGGAACAAAACTGGGAGGCCCAACAACAAGTTCATTAGGCCGAAGAGGCTACTCACCGGGCTAAAGAGTAGGAGCAATGGGAGAGGCAACAAGAGCTATGGGCCATGCAGCAGGCCTATATGGAACAACAAGAATTGTAACGGGTGCAGTTGTCTAGACGGCAAGCGTGGGAGGAAGAGCAAGAGGCACTTCCACGTTGAGCATAATGCATTGGAAGACCGTCGATGGCATGCGATGGCCACAACTCAACAAATGGCAATATATTATGCCAAACACCTCCATGACCAAGAGCGCCATCTTCGAGATTTGGAGGCGGGATGACCGTACCAAGAACACACCCGTTGGACAAATTATGAAAACCTCTCCGTCCCATCCGGACCTTCCAACCCATCTCCACATTGGCCCGAAGGGGTCGGTTCCAGCTACATTCCGCCGCAGTTTCAAGCACCCGCTGAAGGGGAAAGAGGGCCCCTAGATGATTTCAATGAGATGATGTCAGCCCTCACTGGATATCCATACCAGCCATACCTGCCGGTTGACCCCAACGAGCGTTACCAGAGATAGTGCTTGGTATGTCTTATGTTGTTGTATTTTTTTTCTTTTATGTATATTCTTATATTTTTTTATTTAGTAGATAAATGAACTTTGTGGGTGTGTTCCCTATATAACCCTCACGAGACCTCTCTCGTCCTACCGAGCTATCGGGATGTTTAAAGGGCTTGTTGCATGCGCTAAATGCAAACGTGATTCCTACGAAAATGAGTTAGGTTTGTTGTTGTTGTAAAATATTTTTCCACAAAGTCAAAGTTGAATAAAAATATGGCTTGGTAAATGCTTTATAAAAATGGTAGAACTAGGTAACTAACAAGTTTTGATGGTTGTGAGAAGCTTGCCTTAACACGAGGGTTGAGATTTGTAGGTACATTATGTTTGCGAGACGACCATTTTTGTTGAAAAAAGAAGAGCACACGAGGAATGAGTGAAAACCAGGTGCATACGTTTCTTTTTAGCTTTGAATTTTTAGTTAGTAATAAGTGGATTGTATTTTGTATTTTATTTTCGGGGTGAAATTTTGGGAAGGTTAGCTGTGTCACATCCCTTGTGCGTTTTAAAAGCTCAATTCCTACACATTGAGGACAATGTTGACCTCAAGTGTGGGGATGGAGAGAAAAATTTTTTCGATTTTGACCCGTTCATTTAAACACTACACATTGAGGACAATGTTGATCTCAAGTGTGGGGATGGGGGAAAATTTCAATTTTTTTTCAAAATGTCTTTGTTTGAAGCAATCTAAAAAGCACAAGTAACTAAGTTAATGAGGGATGGCACAACCCATGTGGTCTTTTGTCATGGTCAAGTTCAAATTAATAACATGACGGGTATTTAGCGGGTGGTTATTTGGGAATAATCTGCCTAAGAAACTTGGTTTTGTACATATCGCATACCATACCCTTTGTACGATGAGATTTTGAGCCACTTTTATACATCATATATGCATCTATTTATTTGATTGAGTGGACCATCATTCGCGCATTATAGAACTTGTAACTTTTGATGCGTTTGAGACCATAAACCGAATACGAGCACAAGAATGATTAAGGCGTTAGGTAAACCTTTTCATTTTACACCATTTATATATCCTTACCCGAAATTAATCCCTTAGTCGCCAACTTTGAGCTTAAACCTTTCGTTTGACCAACCCATTTAGCCTTTGACCGTGTAGCCTTTTATTTTTAACCCGTGTGTTGAAATTCGATTTTAGGTTTGGTTGTAAAAAGAAATATATTTGATGAAAAATCGTTGAGAAAAGCACAAAAAGATGTGTAGTAGTTGTTGAATAAGAGGAGGAATTGTTGCCCCTTAGTTGTTTAGTCGTAGTAGTTGTTGATAGAATAGTTGTGTTGTAATAAAAATCGAGTTTTCATCACCTTAGCCACTTTCAAAAAATCCTATTTCATGCCCTTAGCCTAGCCCCGTTACAACCCATCAAAGACCTTTTGACTTGTGCCTTAGTGTTTGTGTTCAATGGTGGAGAATGATTGAGTTGCAAGCCTATGCGGGTACGTGTTCTAATCGGGTTGAGTGATTACATTAAAAGTGCTAATGCATCATCTATTAGCAAATTTTAAACCGAGTGTAGAGAACATTGTGAGAGGTATATGAATTTTGAGTTTCACAGGCTGCTTGATCTTGGATAATTATCTTCATGTGATAAATCACTTTACTGCTAAATGTTTGAAATATTACTAAGAGTTTGAACCGGGTATGACAATAGACCTTAGCTTAATTCTCAAGAATGGAAAGTGTGTTTCTCGTTCAACCCACGTGAAATTGAAAAACAGATTTGCTTGAGGGCAAGCAAAAGACAAGTGTGGGGATGTGATGCGTGGTTGAAAACCGGTGTTCTTATTGTGCTTAAGCTTATGTTTTACATAACTTTTAGTTTCAAATAGCCTACTTTTGATTGGATTTGTGTTTTATAGGTTTACGGAGTTTAAGGAGCTATTCGGGAGCTTTCCGGAGCATCGGGGCGGAAAACGGGTCAACCGGGATCGTGAAATGGAAAAACAGGAAAACAAGAATTGGAGGGACCGTCGGCGATGCCCCTGGGCCGTCGGTGGCGCCCTCCAGATGTATCTGTCAGCAAAAATTGTTTGTAGGTAGTGGTTTAGAGCGTCGGAGAAAAATCTAAAAAAACTAGGGGCCATCGGCTAACGCCCCTCCCATATGCCTAACGCTGAAACTTGTTTGGGGCAGGTTATATCAAGTTTTCTGACCATTTTCCAAGGGGTTACACAATTTTGAACCTAGAACACCTCTCTTGGAGCCAAGAACATCATCATCTTCATCCTTAATCATTCCCAATCATTCCATCATCTGAATCACAACATTCAATCCTAATCCTAACTTACCATCATCATCCCATTCATCATCCATTCATTTTAACCATCCATCCAAACCTTAACCATCATCATCATTACCCTCAAGGCTTCAAGATGACCATGTTCAAGAGTTCATCAATGGTTGATCGTGTTCTGTTCGTCATGAGCGGCTAATTCTCGCGGTTTCACCCTGGTGTAGACTTTTGTAAGGATTTCTGGGGTTTGTTACTTATTTAGTATTTGGTTTGTGACTAATTGAATTGCATTTGAATCCTTGGATAATTGTCTTACGTTTGTATTGAATTTACGAATTGTTGAGTGAGTTATGAAATTTGACTTCGTGAAATGAATATGCGTATTTATGCCTTGTCTTTTGATAGGATTTGTTCGTCCAAGGTAACGAAGTGCATTGCAGTCCATTGTCTATAACGTCGAAAGCAATTGGTACCTAAGCCTTGTGATTCTAAAAACCGTTAATGGACTAATTCGATTAAACCAAGTTAAAACGTGTAGTAACCCTAGGTCCTACAATTGTTGAACTGGGTGAACCTTATTCCGAGTTATTGTTTACAACCATTCAATCAAGTTTTGTGAAAATCTCAATTGTTTACGTTTTTATAGTCCAATAATTGCAAACAAACTTGTCGGTTAAATCCAACATCTCTTTCAATCAAATAATCATTCAAATTAAACAACATAGCAACTTCATAAATTGTGACAACCTTCAAAATCAATTGCATCCATCGCAAACCAAAAACTCTTCGTGGTTCGACCCTTTACTACCACTAACACATTGTTAAGGGTAATTTGGGACTATAAATATTATCTTTGACCGGGACGTGACACTTCGATCACAAGCTTCTTTCAACCTTTGTTCAAACGTACAACTTCATGTTAGGTGTCTAGAAGCGTTTCGGAATCTCTACCTGGCATATAGGTGGTGCAAAGTGAGACACCTTGTGACTTTCATCGAGAATCTCAGGAATATGCATAACTATCCTTGGGACGCTGGATATCATATCTGTCACACCCCAACCGATGGCGGAAACATTTGCTCAAAACTTCATAACGCTATGTGACAATATAGATTAAATTCAAATTTCATTCAAGACTAAATTGTCATACAAAATTCCAAATAATAGTCAATAATTGTTTCAAAACGTCATAACATCAAAATAGATAAATTAATCTAGGCGTGTATCTAAGCAATCCTACTAGATTTCTTGCATCATCAGCTTTCTTGCAACATGTATTAAAAGCGTAGATCAATACAAAAGTATTGGCGAGCATACAAGTTTGAAAATTAAATCTAAGTGTAAGAGTTTATTTCAATCATGACGGGAGTATAATAAAGCTGAATCGCATATATATGTAGGCGACTCTCACATAATAATAGCATATAATTGAATTCCTTAACTAGCATGCATAGTATCATTATCATAACAATGTCGTGAGAATACAAATTAAAACTGATAAGCATAAACAACTCAAACGTAACAAGTAGCATGTATAAACGAGTTCAATCTAACACATATAATTCACGTAAGCGTAATTGATAACCCGTTTGGTATTGAGAACACATTTAATCTTGTTAAAAATAAATTTTGTAATTTATACATGTTGCACCCCAAAATGCGTTAAAGTGTAAAAAGGGGTCGAGTATGCTCACTTTTTGTGAAGCGTCTTTTAGTGTTCCGCGAACTGTTGAAGGTTGAAGTATGGACACCGAAGTCACCTCACATTAGGAAAACGAGAGTTATAAAAGTGTATAATAAATTACACTTACACTTATTATTATTTATATAACATCATCCGGGGTTTCGATACACTTTCGTTAGCGCTCGACTTATTTCGTTATGTATATATGTATATATATTTAGTTGACGAAAATATATAAACATATATATAGGGTTTGACGAATAACATAATATATATCTATATATATATATATTAGCGAAAAGGCTAATACGTACTTTTATATACATATAGTTTATTGACGAATGTATATCAGGTATATGTATATCTATATTTCGCGAGAAAGTAATAATATGTATACATTTTTGTCGGGAAATGTAATAGATATGAATATATATATATTGCAAAAAGGGTATAGTAGATATATATATACACTTTGTCGAAGGGTTCAATATACATATATATATTATATATATATATATATATATTTGTCGAAACGTGTATCATTCATATATATATTTCGTCGAAAATATTAGTATGTACATATTTGTCGAAAAACGGGCAGTTTCCGCTCTGTATTAGGATGATCCCGACAACGTTAGTTATCGATAAAATTTGTCAAAACTCATCAATAATTCCAGTTCAATAACAAATTTATTTAAAGTGTCAAAATGTAAAGATATCACTAATTATAACGATTTGGACTCGGTTTGTTTTAAATATAAGAGAAACAATATAAACAAAATAAATAATGAGTCGTTTTAAAGTTTTACCGAGCCTGGTGGATGACTGTGTCGAGTTGACAAGTGGTTGACTTAGTTGACTCGAAGCTGAACCGTGTCGTTCCCAAATGAACCGAACTACCCGAGCCATGAACTGAACTGAATGCACTTAAAACGAGCACTTGAACGTCGAAACTAAACCGGAAACTCAAAATCAGAAATGAACCGCTGCTGTACCAAACCAAGCGGAACAAGCTGGAGCCAAACTCGACAAAACTCGAACTCAAAACTAGATTTGAACTTAATAAAAACCCGAACCTGAACCGAGCTCGAAACTGAATTAAAATCGAAGCATAATCCGAGCCGACGCTGAAACAGGACCTGCCCTCGCCGGTGTTGTCGGAAAATGGCCGGCCTAGAGCCGCTGCGAGCCGCCGCCACCGCCATTCCTCCCTCTCTCATCCCGTCCTCTCTCTCTTGACCGTTTTGCCGCCGTGTGCCACTACCACAGGGTGGTGTCTAGCCGTTTCATTGAGGGAAAAGGTGGGGGGAGGGTTGTTTTCAGGTATGCGTGACAGAGAAAAGAGGTCAAAGGTCACCACCGTTTTAACCTGTGGTCTTCGTTGGAGCAGAAACCAAGGAGAGAAGAGGTGGAGGGTGGTCGGGTGTGTGCGTGGGAGAGGAGAAGTTATGTTGGGAGGGTAGTTTTTGTTGGAAAAACGACCGGCACCGGCCGGATATCACTGTAGGAGTTCGTTTCCGGTCGCCGGAGTGAGAGGGGGTAACAGGGTGTTGTGTATGTGCGGCTGTATGTTTTGTGTATTGTGTGTGTGGTGTAGTGTGTGTGTAGTTTTAAATAGGATTAAGGTTTAGTTATTTAGGTAGGGTTTGAGGTGTGTCGGGCCTAAAGCCCGTTATGTGTTCCCGTTACGTTTCCAAGGCCCGCTTTCGCACCTGAGCTTCGTAATTTGTCGAATATTATTCTGTTTATTATTATTATTATTATTTTCTTATTGTTATATACAAAATAAATAAATAATAATAATGATGATAATAAAATAGATAAATAAATAAATTTAGTGAAACGGTACATATTTCCTAAAAGTATGGATGTGCGGAAGTACGAGGCGTTACAATATCCTTGAGCTTTTGTAGCTCCCTGGCCATAGCCGGGTTGATCCCTGCATCCTGCATGAAACCATAATTAGTATCCATAAATGTGTTGTTAAAATTGTTACCTCTCGTTTGACTCAAAGGTGATATTGCAGAAGTGTATTGAGAATAAGAGACGTCTACTATCGTGGTAGGGCTGATGATGCAATAGTTTACATCGGGATGAAATCCCCATCATGGACTTCGGAACTTCTAAGTGGTTGGCTCCGTAAGGATCCTTGATCCTGAAAGATGTTGGATCTAGGATACATTGGTGCTGAAGGCCTTAATGGATAGTCCATGGATCCTTGAATGCGAGCTGAGGATCCTTGATGCTGAAAGTAGGATCGCTGAGGCTGGTACATTCCCTATGATCCTTCTGGTTGGTAGAATGATCCTTGAAGCTAAGTTGTCTCTAGTTATCTTTGCGAAAGGATAGAGGATCCTTGAGGTTGATAGAAGGATCCCTGAGGCTGCTTCTTTAATAGTGATCCTTGCTGGAGGTTGGAGGATCCTTGAATCTAGATATTGGATCCCCTAGAATGCTGGATTGTTGATGATGGAGTAACAAAATCCAATGACCTAGGCATCAGTGGAGACTAATCTTCTGCCGGTCTTCTAGCTTCTTGATGTCATCAATTTCCGAAGGATTCTCTGGTTAGTCTTGTCTTGTTGCTCCATGTAGCTCTAGATCTGCGAAAAAAACAGAAACATCATTCTTAGTATACTAGAGGAAGAAACACCAGAGGTTTCTGATCATGTGAAGACGGGTGATGTCTTCTTCTGAGTATCATCAACATTCTTCTGAAATGTTGAGGGAATGGGAGGTAAAGGCATAGTGGTTTGAGATGAGTAAACCACCGACATGGCACTTGAAGTAGCTTTCCCCTGAGAGGCCATGAAGTTGATGGAAATGAATGAAAATTCTTAGAAATGAAGCACCACTTGCCCCACGGTGGGCGCCAAATTGTTTTGGTCAAAAATCTGATTAAGGATAATGTAACCAAATATGATTTTGTGAGGTAGTGTGCTTGTATGATGAACAATTGTATGATCAGATATGAAATGTAATGGACAATGAACACGACGATTTATATGAGGAAAAAGCCCTTGATCTTTGTAAGATCTATGGCATAAAAAACCTCGGGTGATGGAAACTACCGATTACCGATTATATTCAACAAAATGATCCACAACTTGTACTATATCGAGCTTGTTACAATTGAGTTCTAGTGTGAGTATTTGTGAACAATTTTCGAGAGTAGCAAAAATGTGCAAGTGTGTCTTATCTAGCTAAATATCACCTCATATATTTTCTAAATTAGCTAATAACTAACTAAGTGAAAATGAAGGAAGCCCTCACATTCACCCTAACGCTATGGCCTCACATGCACGTCCCTAATTCCCATCATATTCCACGAGATTCTAGCTTGAGTAAGTCCCCCTTGTTCATGACCTACATATAAACATTAGTAACAAAATAGAACAATTGTTAGATAGCATAAATAAAGACTAGGATCCTTGATCCTCAGACTTCCTACACTATCTGTTAAGGATAAGTAATCCAGGCTAGATCGCAGGAGATCCAGACTCAATAAAATTTAGCCCCTAACAACCACGATCCACTTAATTGCCTGAAATACATGTACATTTGAAAACATTAACAAGAGTTGGCGAGTTCATGTGTTTTAAATGCGCATCAAATGATCTTAAAAACATTTGAAATATCGTTGTGTGAAAATGTGGTATGTAAAGCACCAATGAACTTGATGATCATTAATGTTTTGCAAGGACATTAATATGTGTGATGACATAGGAAACACTCAACCCTAGACGATTTCATATAGGTCCACCCCGCTAGGATAACAAAAGCACTACGTGCGGCCACAAAAGACCCATGAGTGGTGGCCTACACCTGATAGATCTACCACTCTTGTTTCGCGGTCTTATAAAAGATTAATGGCGCTTTAGAGAGACCCTATGTGCACATGATCTAATATTTCATTCCATAGATAAACCATACCATCGAAACATGTATTTCCCCCGAGAGTTGTAAAACCGAAAACATTTGAAAGGGGGACATGAACTCACAAGTTCGCGTCCATATAAATACTAGCGAATTGGGTATCCAATCGCGTAATAACCTACAAGTGCTCTAACTCATTAAACACTTGGGTTTATGTTAAATGTGTACACGTTGCTCATCTTGAACGTTATTGTATTTGTTATGTATTTGGAATCCTTGCGTATTTTAAATATGTTGGCATTCGTTTCGTATGTTATGCTTTTTAATATATATATATATATATATATATATATATATATATATATATCCATTTTGTACTCATAGTGTGTATAAATGGGCCTCGCCCTCCATGAGTCTTCGTGCCTCGCACGATCATAAGTGGGCCGAGCCCATGACAGTCTTTGTGCCTCTCACAAGTGAGAATGGGCCTAGCCCATTTGAGCCTCCGTCATCCACATGGTGTGAGTGGGCCTAGCCCATTAGTGTCTCCGTGCCACGCACGGTTTACGTTCGTAATATGTGATATATATTCTTCAAATAAAATTTTAGAGAACCTCATTCACATGTATCAATACGTTCGATTCGCGTGTGTATATTTGTTTCACAAATATATATGCATACCTTTTATAGATATAAGTGTTAAGAATATTTATTTCTAATATCATATATATGTTGATGTACATGTACGGTATCTTTGTGAGAGTACACTTCAACAAGTGTATTTGAGTACATCACCATGTACTTGTGTATTTTCACGTATACGTATACCGTTATATACTCGTATTTGTATATTTTATTATTGGTATTTACGTCGTATTTATACGTATGCGTGGACATGCACATTCCTTGTATTCTTGCAATTTTACCAAGTTTATTATTGTACGTATTAGTATACTTGTATACTTATATGTATATACACTTAGTAATATTCATTTTATACTTTTCGGATTTATATGTATTTGAAATTTATTTATATTCCCATTTCTAAAAAATATTTTAGATTTTCGTCGTCGTAACCGAATATATTTATTTTCATGTCGAGAGTAACCAAAAGTCGTCCGCGATATATGTACGCTCCGTGTTGTGATGCTATGGCAATCGTTGCCGATGACGACGCATTTACTTCGTTGCCATGTTTATTTTATATTTCGCATCGGTTTTGGATATATATTATTATTTTGTTAATATATATGTTTTGTACGGTTTGTCCGTTGTCCGCGTCTCGTTTAAAAGGTAATACATAAGTGCACTTCATATGTGTATATTTTCTCTATTATAGTTCTGATAAGGATATACATAAAAGTTCATGACTATTTTATACCCTTGAGCATTCATAGAGATTTCATATATGGTGTGTTCTTTGTATTTAGTTAGTAATATCCTAACTCTAATACATACACACAATATACATGTATTTTTACACATACACATATGATGGTGACAAAGTATGTACATATAAACCTTATAATATATATTTAATAAAAACCTCTAAACATCATATCACTTTTTATATATTATAACAAGATCATTAAAACCAACATATTTTCTGATGCTTTTTAACTAGTTCATCCATGTATATAAACTTGCTTATGTGACTTTTAAAAATATTTATATCACAAATCATGTACTTAACGACTTGTAAAGTTATATTTATTAAAATTTACACTTAAGTTTATGGTTTAAGTTCATGGATTATGAAGGTGGTGATCTTGCTTAGATCTAAACATTCATTATTTTTAACCATGTTCTTACAAGATAATAATCTTTAAACATCCTACTTTAACATAATCAACAAGATAATACAAACTAGTCTACACTAATCAACATATAATATAACATTTTTGTAAGCTTTTAAGTTATATTTAGTGTTTATTTTTAAGCTTTCATTTTTGTGGAGTTCAAGATGACCACTTTGTACATTATTGATCTACATAGTATAAGAAGCTAGAAAATTAGTATAAAGTGTTCTTACAACTTTGCACAAGACTATGTAGTACAAGAAAATAAGATGATAAAGCAGAAGCTTCCAAGTGTCTCCTAATGCTTCTCCATGTTGTGAACTTGTTTAGATCATCTTGAAATGGGGTTTAAGGTTTAAAAAAATGGGGGATGATGGTGGTGATTGGTAGTCGTAAGTTAGAGAGAGTGGAAAGGTGGTGTTGGGATTTTTTCTTGAGAAGTGTAAGAAGTGAGGGGAGTGGTGAGGTTTGGTAAATATAAAAGATTGCAATTCTTTCACAAACCAACAAGTCTTCCAAGTCCATGCTTTCCTACATCATGAGCTAGGTGGGACCCCTTGTGGCCGATTTGGGCATGGAGGAGGCAAGACTTTGTTTTGTTTTTTTTTAAGTTACATATATAAATAAATAGTTATAACGTATTTAGATATTTAAAGGATTAGTGGTATTCTTGCATTATAGACCACTAATGATGGTTTAGGATGTAATTTAATCTTAACTAGTTCATTCTAATTGTTAACTATGTATTAGGTTAATAAAAATATTGTTAGTTCGCTCGTCGGCTCAAAACCGGGTAATATATGAAAGTTGTGATATAATACAGGGAGCGAGGGTTTTAATTTACCATTGATGCTTCGACGTTTATTTAAGGTGTTTACGACGTCAAATGTTGGTTAACTAGTTCCCTAGATCAATACTTTAGGCAATTGGGATGATAGAAAATCACTTGTCCACCAAACGACTCGAGATCGGACAAGTTATGACAGCTGTGATGTAATACCGGAAGCTTATGTTTTGGGTGTCCCATTGATGTCCCCAAGCTTATAGGATGTATAACATTATTTTCGAGTCTTAGGAACATTAAAGTGTCACACCCCGATTTTCATTGTTGCGGAAGGCTGACGAGGTGTGGCCAGAGCAGCAATCGTTGCATTCAATCAAGTAAACGACACTGTAAAACATAATAAGATGTTCATTCATACATTTTATTTAAACCAAATTTACAATCAACTACTTGTTTCAAAAATATGGTACAACTTCAACAGCATTGTTCAAACTTTAAAACACAAGTTTTGCAAACATGATAGCTAAAAACTAGATGACATCTAACAGCATGACTTCACAACACGCAGACATATTTTTCCAAAGCCGTCCACTAGTTACTTGTAATACATGTTAGTTTTGAAAAACGTCAACAAAAGTTGGTGAATTCATGTATTTAGTTTGCATCAAATAATTCTTTAAAATATTTGAAGTATTTAATCTAGTATGTATAGAATGAATGAAACTTGTAAGATCATTAATGTTTTGCGAGGACAGTAATATGTATGCGTAATAGGAGGCAACCAAAACTTGACGGTAAGTTGTGTCTCAGACACTCGTTTTAGACACAAAATCACTCTATAACGATCTGTTTTTATTGCCGTTCAGTGTGGGGCTCGCCAAAACCCAATAGATCTATCTCTTTTGTTCATGGATACTTGTTTATACATTAATGGTCTCTTCGTTTAATTCTATCCGCATGTGATCTAAATATTTTCTTTAAGATAATCATACCAATTGAAACATGTATCCTCCCTGAACGTTTAAACTATAAAACAATTAAATAAAAGGGGAACATAAACTCACAAATTTGTGTTCCGTGCAAATCTCTATGTGATATTTGATTCTGCATTCGTTTTTCAACCTACAAGTGTTCTAATCCCATTAGACACTTGGGTTTATGATCATTTTCGTACAAGTATTCATCTTGAATTCATAACTATACTTGTATTTGTTTGTTTTTCTTTTTTTGTATATGTATACTTCACATATATACATTCCATATCTTTCGTGTTTGAATGGGCCTAGTCTAAAGGTTAAGTGTAAGAATCCAATTCCTATGTTTTTGTATGTGTGGGCGCCCAATTGATTACATATGTGTGGACCTAGCCCAACTTGTTTTATATGTGTGGGCCTTGCCTAAATGAATTTATTTAAAGTGGGTCAAGCCCAAATGGGTTTGTAAAAGTGAGCCTGCCCAAGTTAATCATGTAAGAGTGGGCCTAGCCCAAAATAATTTATAGTAGTTGGCTTAGCTCAATTAATCTCCTAAAAGTGGACTCTAGCCCAATTCAGTTTATAAAAGTGGGCTAGCCCATGTGGTTATTTAATTGTGTTCATTTGTTTGTTTTGACCGTTGCGTTTGCGTCGTCCGTTTTGCTCGCGCTATTCGTTTTGTCCGTTTCGTTTGTTTCGTCCGTAACGTTCATGTAATTGTATATTTTTATATTTATTCCTACATGATCTAAATACATAATATTTATCACAAAATGTATACACATACTAGATCATATCTTAAATATATATTTTATCTAAAAGTATATATTTATCCATTATTAGTGTAAGAAAGACTCCAGAAATTTTATCTTAAACTTTTTCACCCAAATTTTGTTTAATCATGATTAAAATCCTTGGTCATTTTTAATCACAAAAATCTTTATTTTAACCACACTTTAATCATAATAAATTTTATACAAATTTTGCCATAGTTTCTCTTAAACTGTGAAGTTTCTCATGTTTAAATAAACATGTTTTTATTCATTTATCGACTCAAATAATAATCAAATATCAATGACTAATTTTCTAGATCATAATTTTCTAACAATAAATGTTATGAACTTGTAGTAACTTTAAACCTTTCAAAAATGTAAACTTTATTAATACTTTTCAATAAATTTCTAGATCATGTATTTTATATAAAAGTCTATACTTTTACAACACATAAAATCATTTTAAGTGTGAAGACATGTTTATAACCCTTCCAAAAATGGAAACTTTATTGGTGTTTTTTTCCACAAAATTCTTAGATTAGGTATTTCATATAAAAATCTATACTTTATATAATGCATAAGACCATTTTTAATAGTAAATCATGTTCATAACATTTTTGTTAATGGTTCTTGCTAGATCTAAACATGCATGTGTTTAGATCTTATTTTTAACCATGAAAATGCAAGATTACATCTACTACATCAAGACTACTTCAAGGTCATCAAAATCATCAAGAAAGTTAAATAATCATACTAGTAGGTTTAGTTTTATTAGTGTTTTCAAGTGGGTTTTTAAGTAAGATTCAAGATGATCTTGTGCGTTTTATGTTAAATCATAATATTAAAATATAGTAATAAAGTATGAAGCTTACTACTAGCTTGAAGAACAAGATGAAGATGATGATAAGATGAAGAAAAAGATGAAGTTTCAAAGCTGAGAAAATGCTCCAAGTGAGTTTTCAAGTTTTGTAAATTCCTTGAATCATCCATGAACCTCCATGCTTGCTTGATTTTCTAGAGTTTGAATGGGATTTTGAGTTGGCCGATTTTTAGAGAGAGAAACGAGGTTTTGGGTTTTGTTTGTTAGAAATGAAAATGAAGTGTAGGAAGATGTAGGGAATTGGGTTTGTTTATCACTAATACACTTCATCCTACACTAATTCTCTTGACAATTAGCCAACACATCAAGAAAAATGAGTGGGTGGGGGACCCACCAAAACAGTGAGCTAGGGGGGTGGTTTGATTTTTTTTATATAAAAACTTTGTTATGTTTTATAAACTTTGTGAACTTTGATATTTTATGTATTAGTTTTTATAAAATTTTAATGATTCAACACTCTAAAGTGATGTTAAAATAGGTCCAGCTAGATCACTAGACTTATTGTTTCGTTGTTCGGTTGATAGATTTGGCTCATGTCTTGTACCGGGTCGAATACCGACATTTTTATTTTACTTATGTAAATTTATTTACACATTTATCTTTGTGATACTTTTATTGTCCAAATTTATTAATAGTACTCCGGACTTATATATTTGTTATTTTGGACACAGTACCGGCTTTGTTGTCGGTTAATTACCGAACTAGCTGTGTATCTTTAAACCATAAAGTTTAAATAAGGGTTTTGTGTTGTTTTAAATACCCTATATATTGTTTATGATAAATAATATTTATTGTTGAATTTCGGACATTTGATGTTTTGTTTTGCGGAGTGTTGTACACACTACAGAATTGCTGAATTTGGCTATGGACAAAACAGTTTACTTACTTATATAATTTTTCTGGACTGTATTATTTGTACATTGATTCCAACTAGTGTTTTATGTAATATTTGTTGCTGACATATTTTATGTCTCGTTTTTGCGATGTCGGGTTGTACCGCAAGTAGTACTGACATGTATAGTGTGTTCGCGTTTCCGCCACCGCCGAAAGACACTTTTTAAGGTTTGGCACGTGGAAAGTGTAGTGGACGTTGCTAAGAGTTTTTGGTAATCTTAAGCAACAGTTCCAACCTTTTCCAAAATATCATAAGGTCCTATGTATCTTGGGCTAAGCTTTCCTTGCTCCCCAAATCTAGCTACACATTTCCAAGGCGAGACTTTTAACAACACTTTGTCTCCAACCTCCAACGATAACAGTTTGCGGCCTTTATTCGCGTAGCTTTTCTGTCTGTCCCGAGCCACCTTAATACGTTCTCGGATTTTAATTATTTTATTAGTAGTCTCTTGGACTAACCCTGGTCCTATCGTTTGTTTGTCACCCATCTCTGCCCAGCATAGCGGAGATCGACACTTACATCCATATAATGCTTTGAATGAAGCAGCTTGAATACTTGTGTGATAACTATTATTGTATGAGAACTCCACTAAAGGTAAGTGAGTGTCCCAATTTCCACCTAAGTCCATCACACAAGCACGAAGCATGTCTTCTAAAGTTTGAATTATGTGTTCACTTTGGCCGTTAGTTTGAGGATGAAAGGCCATACTTAGATCTAAGCAAGATCCAAAAGCCTTTTGAAAAGATTGCCAAATTCTTGACACAAAACGACCATCTCGGTCAGAGATTATCAACATAGGTACTCCATGTCTTGCCACAATCTCCTTGAGATAGAGTTCAGCTAACTTTTCAGTTTTATCTTTCTCACGTATCGGCAAGAAAAGAGCTGACTTGGTTAATCGATCAACAATTACCCAAACCATGTTGTGACCACGAGAGGTCTTGGGTAATTTTGCTATGAAATCCATGGAAATTTGTTCCCATTTCCAAGTGGGAATTTCAGATTGTTGTAACAATTCTGAAGGTTTTTAGTATTCGGCCTTAATTTTAGCACATGTTAGACACTTTCCAACATAAGTTGCAATATTACCTTTAATATTAGGCCACTAATAATATTCTTTAAGATGATACATTTTATCTGATCCGGTAGAGCTTCTTCTAAAATTAGGTCTCGAAGACAGCCAAAAAGAGGAACCCAAATCTACTCATGAAGTACAAGGCTCCATTCTCTTTCGGTTCTAGATGTATTACCATACCTCTAAGCATTTCTGCTTTAAAGTTTCCTTCCTTTAGTGCTTCTTGTTGGGTGTCATGAATTTGTTTAGTGCTTATTGTGTATTGTGAATCCTAATGATCATACACACAAGGGCTTTACTCGTTCTTTTCGGCTCAAGGCATCCGCAACAACATTCGCCTTGCCCGAATGAGATTTGATTTCACAATCATAGTCATTCAACAATTTAAGCCAATGCCTTTGGCGCATATTTAAACTCTTTCTAGTTAAATATATGTTGAAGATATTTATGATCAGTAAAAATCGTGCATTTAGTGCCGTAAAGATAATGATGCCATATTTTTAATGAAAATACCATTGCACCTAAGTCTAGGTCATGTATGGTATAGTTCTTCTCGTGAAATTTTAATTGGCGTGATGCGTATGCAATAACTTTCTCTCGTTGCATTAACACGCATCCTAACCCTTGATGTGACGCATCGCAATAAACTACAAAGTCGTCCGTGCCGTCCGGAAGTGATAAAATTGGTGCATCACAAAGTTTGTCCTTAAGCAGTTGGAAAGCTGCTTCTTGTTTCTCTCCTGATCAAACTTCTTATCTTTTCGAGTGAGGGAAGTTAGAGGTTGAGAAATCTTTGAAACATTCTCAATGAATCTCCGATAATAACCAGCCAATCCTAAAAATTGGCGTACTTCGGTTGGCGTCTTTGGTGCGTTCTAATTCTTAATGGCTTCTATTTAGATGGATCGACATGTATGCCTTTCTCAATGCTACATGTCCGAGAAATTGAACTTCGCGAAGCCAAAATTCACATTTAGAGAATTTTGCATATAATTTCTCCTTCTTTGATAATTCAAGAATAGTTCTAAGATGATGTTCGTGTTCATCCTTGTTTCGTGAATATATCAATATGTCATCGATAAACACTATCACGGATTTATCAAGGTACGGCTTGCATACATGGATCAATAAGTCTATGAACACTGCTGGTGCATTTGTTAAGCCAAACGACATAACAAGGAACTCATAATGACCATAGTGAATTCAGAATGCCGTCTTAGGAATACTTTCTTCTTGAACTCTAAGTTGATGGTATCCTGACCTTAACTCAATATTTGAATAGAAACTCGATCCTTGAAGTTGATCAAACAAGTCATCAATCCTCGGTAATGGATACCGATTCTTGATCGTGAGCTTATTCAACTCTCAATAGTCTATGCACATCCTGAAACTTTCATCCTTCTTTTTCACGAATAAGACTGGAGCTCCCCAGGGTGAGAAGCTTGGTCTAATGAAACCTTTGTCCAACAAATCTTGAAGTTGCGTGGAAAGCTCTTGCATTTATGAAGGAGCTAGTCGATAAGAAGATTTTGCTATGGGTGCATCTCCCAAATTAAATCTATATGAAATTCGACTTATCGTTGTGGTGGCACTATCGGCAAGTCTTCTGGGAAAACTTCAGGGAATTCCTTCACAACAGGGATCTCCCCAAGTTTCGGCTCCTTAGCTTTCTTATCAACTACGTGTGCTAAGAATGCTATGCATCCTTTATGTAAGCACTTCTGAGCTTTCATACAAGTGATAACTGGTAGTTGCGTTTCATTCTTCTTGCCATGAACAAGAAGTGTTTTGTTATTAGGAAGAGGAATACGAATGATCTTATCGCAACACACGACTTTAGCTCGGTTATTGGATAACCAATCCATACCAACTACGATATCAAAACTACCTAATTGAACGGATAATAAGTCGATATTAAATTTTTGTCCACCAAGCTCTAAAGAGCATCCTCTAAAAATCTCACCAGATTCAATTATTTTTCCATTCGCTAGTTCGATAGTGAAAGGAATATCTAATTTATTTTGATTGATTCTAAGTATATCTATGAACTCTAAAGATATAAACTATAGTCTGCATCAGTATCAAATAAAATAGATGCAAAGTGATTATTGATAGGAAAGTACCGTGATCACATTCGGATCTTGGCGCGCTTCTCGGGCTCTTATCGCAAAGGCTCGACCGTGGCCTTTGTTCTCTTTTGGGCAACTTTCTTAAAATGACCCAAATCTCCGCAACCATAATAGCCTTGGTTCTTTCCTTTCCCATTCATCTTTCCGTTACCGCTTTCTCTCTTCTCCCCATTCTTACTTCCCTTGTTATTTCCCCAACAATTCTCAATGCGGTGTCGTAACTTTCCGCACTTATCACACTTGGTGGTTCGGCATCCACCATAGTGATGATATCCACACTTGTTGCACTTTGGTGCATTCCCCGCATAACCTTTTGGTCTAGTTTCTATTGTGGCCACAAATGCTTTACCTTCTTTCGTTATGGGGTTTCCTTCTTTTTGTTGCTCGGTCTTGATCCCTTTTTAAAATGAGAGAATTTTCTCTTATTGTCATGTGATGATGACTCCACATGTGTCTCCTTTGGCTTCTCCACACTTCTTCTTGAAAGCTTATTCATTCTTACCGCCTCTTCGGTAAGACTTACAGTGATTGTTATAGCTTTGGTGATAGTTTCCAGATGCGACGATCTAACCATACTCCGGATCTCCAGGGCTAATCCCCAAATGTAACATTCGATTCGTTTGAATTCGGGAGTTACCATATACGGAACAACCCGAGAGAGACCGTGAAAGCGTTGAGCATAGCCATAAATCGGATCCAATCATTGTTAGGTTCCAAAATTCTATTTCCAGTTTTTGTAATTCAGCTCTTGAACAATATTTTTCTCTCATCATGTCCTTCAATCTTTCCCAAGTAATAGCATATGCAGCTGCATCTCCTAGTGTCTACACTTGTAAATTCCACCACGAAAGATCATCAATGAACAAACCCGAAACATACATAACTCTCTGATTAGGAGAACAATTGCTCATACGGATTACTGAACTCGTTTTTTCAGTGCATCGAACAAATGCCACAACATCGCCAGTGCCATCAAGTTTAGTGGCTTGCAATCCCAAAATTGCTTGTACGTGCACCCTGAAATGTTTGTTCTAAAAAATTATCAACATATATATTTTTGCAAATAAATATTAACAAAAATTCTTTTGGTAAGGTTATGAATAACTAACTATTAGCAAGACTTAGAACTCTTGGTGGGGTTTGAATTCTAGCTTCGTTATCCTGATTGGTATGGTTTGTTTCGTGTTGTGCGATCGCTTAGGGATTCGCTTGTTTAGCAGAACACTCTAGTTCAGCTTGTGATGCAGGTAAAGGAGTTTGTTGAAGTTTTCGTATATTTATTCTTTTTGGTGCCATGATCTTCATATATATATATATATATATACATATAGAAGCGATTAGACAAATATTTAAATAAATATTGTCATTCATGGACTCAAATGAATAAACACGTCATCATAAAGTATACTAATGTATAAAGATCGAATAATCTCTTCACATAAGGCAACCATACTATAATCATCATAACATGTACATAACGAACAATAATAATGCATAATAAAAGAAAAGATACCAACTTATATATATATATATATATATATTGTCAACTTGATACATCATTTTTGTGAAGAAACAAATATATTCGGAGTTACATCACTCCGATATAAAAGTTA
This sequence comes from Scalesia atractyloides, assembly GCA_947069175.1. Classification (NCBI taxonomy): domain Eukaryota; kingdom Viridiplantae; phylum Streptophyta; class Magnoliopsida; order Asterales; family Asteraceae; genus Scalesia; species Scalesia atractyloides. The sequence goes on along the minus strand of CAMTDV010000028.1, from coordinate 22,557,116 downwards.
TATACAATACAAAACAAAGTAGATATTTTTCTTCACATTGTTCTTCAAAGTCTTCAAGTTGACTTATATGTATCTTCAAATCTTCAATCTTCTACTAAGCGGGTACGTGTATTACCCTCAAAACATGATCACATACCATAACTAGACAGACGGTGGGGTGGGGGTGAAGATGCGCCTATCACACAACGAAAGTATGCTATCTCCTCCTCAATAGCACTGATATGCCTCTCATGAGATGAAGAGACGGCATGGGGTGGTGGAAGTGAGGATACTGATAGAGATGGTGGTGGTGGAGATATCGGTAGTGGTGGTGGTAGTAGGGGTGATGATGTGGGTAGTGGTGGTTGGGATGATGATAACGGAGCACTTGAGATGCTCAAATAGTAGAAAATTGAGCACTAAGCTCATGAACCTGACTAAACAAAATACCAAGTTGTATCTCGGTGGATGTGATCCTATACTCGGTGGCGGTAAGTGGCAAGTGACTCGGGTGGTACGTATCAGATGGGCTCATGCTCGGAGGTGGCTGAACATGTGAAACAACATAGTAGGGTGAGGGGTATGTAACAGTACTATGCTCAAGTGGTGGGGGATGAGATGGATCTCTAGTAGTGGGGGATGGAATAAAAGGAGGATACTCAGTCATAGGATGAGTATGCGGAATATATGATAGCCCTGCAGCAAACGGGGTCCTGATAAAAACTGAAAATGGGTGTAACAGTAGTAAAAAATGACCTAACAAATGGATAAGGGGGTAAGTGATCAACTAGGTTGAGAAGTACTTCCTAGAGTAAAATGAGACGGTCCAGTAAAAAGGTGATGTATCGGATGATCAGTGTGGTGTGTAATATCTCCCGAGGAATGTAGTGGTAGTACAGACTCGGATAGATGATCAGTGGGGGTGTGTCTGGTAAAACAGGATCCACATATACAGGTAGGGTATCTGAAGTGGTGGTAAAACTGTATCGGGTGAAACATAGGTAATGGTATCTCAGGTGTGGAAGGTGTAGAAGATGAGATGTCAACTATCGTGACCTCAGGATGAGCTACCTCTAACATGGCTATGTCGAAGTCCTCCCCGATGCTGAGGTCATCATCAAGGTGGTCAACATGTACGACAGGGATGATAGCGTCATCATCATCAATAACAGGAGGAATGATGTGGTCGTCCTCATCGATATCACCATCCAATGGACCTACCACATTAAGTGGTATGAAGATATACACAATAACGTGTTCACCCTCAGGGTGACCATAAATATTCATTTCATGAAAGTGTGGTACAGCTAGTACATCATCCTCTAAAGGAATATTTGCGGGAATAGGCTTGGAAAGGGCAAAGGGCTGAAAGTCAATGTTCATCCATTCATGGTTCGAGAGATCGTCATTGGAGATAATGATGATGGGTGGAACGTGGTTGTCTAGTGGTATGAAGTCAGTGTCTAAAGTAAATCCTGTAGAATCGGTGTCGGAACTGGTATCGGAAGACATGGTCCTGGAAAATAATCCATACAACTTATATGTAAACAATTATTACTTATAATAAATTTTGGACAATGGTATTTTGGTTACGTTGTAAGTTATCTCATGTATTATTTGGATCAATCTTATTGTTATCGTATCTAATCCTCAAAGACTAACTCGTATAATGTCCTTGCATTATAGTTTCAAATTATAGTTTGGTACCAGTGGACATTTTATGATAATGCAATGAAAAACACTTGTTACGATTTCGTAAATGACTTTTATAAAAAGACCATTTTGAAATTGTAAACTGGACTCAAAAGAATCTTAGTTTCACTACAATTGAATCTCTGATATCAGGTTTGTCACACCTTGATTTTCGTTGTTGTGGAAACGCCGGTGAGGTGTAGCGAGAGCGGAAATCGTTGCATTCAATCAAGTAAATGACAATGTAAAACGTAATAAGATGTTCATCCACACATTTTATTTAAACCAAATTTACAATCAACTACTTGTTTCAAAAACATAGTACAACTTCAACAACATTGTTCAAACTTTAAAAAACAAGTTTTGCAAACATGATAACTAAAAACTGGATGGCATCTAACAGCTTGACTTCACAACACACGAACATATTTTTCCAAAGCCGCCCACTAGTTACCGGTAATACATGTTAGTTTTAAAAAAACATCAACAAAAGTTGGTGAATTCATGTATTTAGTTCGCATCAAATAATTCTTTAAAATATTTGAAGTATTTAATCTAGTATGTATAGAATGAATGAAACTTGTAAGATCATTAATGTTTTGCAAGGACACTAATATGTATGCCGAATAGGAGGCAACCAAACCTTGACGATAAGTTGTGTCTGAGACACTCGTTTTAGACAAAAAAGCACTCTATAACGATATGTTTTTATTGTCGTTCAGAGTGGGGCTCGCCAAAACCCAATAGATCTATCTCTTTTGTTCCTCGGTACTTGTTTATACATTAATGGCCCCTTCGTTTAATTTTATCCGCATGTGATCTAAATATTTTCATTCTTTAAGATAATCATACCAATTGAAACATGTATCCTCCCTGAACTTTAAGACTATAAAACGATTAAATAAATGGGGAAACATGAACTCACAAATTTGCGTTCCGTGCAAATCTCTATGTGATATTTGATTCTGCATTCGTTTCTCAACCTACAAGTGTTCTAATCCCATTAGACACTTAGGCTTATGATCATTTTGTACAAGTATTCATCTTGAAAATATAATTATACTTGTATTTGTTTGTTTTTCTTTGTTTGTATATGTATACTTCATATATATATATATATATATAGATATATATATATTCCATATCTTTCATGCTTGAATGGGCCGAGCCCAAAGGTGAAGTATAAGAATCCAATTCCTATGTTTTTGTATGTGTGGGCCTTGCACAAAATATATACACATACTTGATCATATCTTAAATATATATTTTGTCTAAAAGTATATATTTATCCATTATTAGTTTAAGAAAGACACTAGAAATTTTATCTTAAACTTTTTCACCCAAATTTTATTTAATCATGTTTAAAATCTTTAGTCATTTTCAATCACAAAATTTTAGTTTAACAACACTTTATTCATAATGAATTTTATAAAATTTTCCCATAGTTTCCCTTAAACTATGAACTTTCCCATGTTTAAATAAACATGTTTTTAATCATTTTTCAACTCAATAATAATCAAATATCAATGACTAATTTTCTAGATCATAATTTTCTAACAAGAAATGTTATGAACTTGTAGTAACTTTAAACCTTCTAAAAATGGAAACTTTATTAATATTTTTCAACAAAATTTCTAGATAATGTATTTTATATAAAAATCTATACTTTATACAACACGTAAAATCATTTTAAGTGTGAAGACATGTTTATAACCCTTCCAAAAATGGAAACTTTATTTGTGTTTTTTTCCACAAAGATCTTAGATTAGGTATTTCATATAAAAATCTATACTTTATATAATGCATAAGACCATTTTTAAGTGTAAAATCATGTTCATAACATTTTTGTTAATTGATCTTGCTAGATCTAAACATGCATGTGTTTAGATCTTTATTTTTAACCATGAAAATGCAAGATTACATCTACTACATCAAGACTACTTCAAGGTCATCAAAATCATCAAGAAAGTTAAATAATCATACTAGTAGGTTTAGTTTTATTAGTGTTTTTAAGTGGGTTTTTAAGTAAGATTCAAGATGATCTTGTACATTTTATGTTAAATCATAATATGAAAATGTAGTAAGAAAATGTAGTAATAAAGTATGAAGCTTACTACTAGCTTGAAGAACAAGATGAAGATGATGATAAGACGAAGAAAAAAAGAAGTTCCAGAGCTTTAAGTCTTGAGAAAATGCTTTAAATGTGTTTGCAAGTCTTCTAAATGCCTTGAATCATCCATGAACCTCCATGCTTGCTTGATTTTCTATAGTTTAAATTTGAAAAAGATGAAGATGATGGGGTTTTGGGTTGGCCGATTTTTTGAGAGAGAAAGGAAATTTTGGGTTTTGTTTGTTGGAAATGAAAATGAAGTGTAGGAAGATGTAGGGACTTGGTTTTGTTTATCACTCATACACTTTACCCTACACTAATCCTCTTCACAATTTGCCAACACATTAAGAAAAATGATTGGGTGGGGGACCCACCAAAACCGTGAGCATAGGGGTGGTTTGGTTTTTTATAAAAATTTGTTATATTTTATAAAATTTGTGAACTTGGATATTTTATGTATTAGTTTTTATAAATTTTAATGATTCAACACTATCAAATGATGTTAAAATATGTCCAACTAGATACTAGACTTATTGTTTCGTTGTTCAGTTGATAGATTTGGCCCATGTCTCGTACCGGGTCAAATACCGACATTTTATTTTACTTATGTAAATTTATTTCCACAATTATATTTGTGATATTTTTTTGTGCATATTTATTAATTTAGTTTTCCGGACTAATAAATTTGTTACTTTGGACACAGTTTCTTTACCAGCTTTGTTGTCGGGTAAAAACCGAACTAGGTGTGTTTCTTTAAACCATAAGGTTTAAATAAGGGTTTTGTGTTTTTTTAATACCCTATATATTTTTTATGACAAATAATATTTATTTTTGAATTTCGGACATTTACTGTTTTTTTCTACGGAGTGATGTACACTCTGCAGAATGCTGAATTTGGCTATGGACAAAATAGTTTACTTACTTATGTAATTTTTCTGGACAGTATTACTTGTACATTGATTCCAACTAGTGTTTTATGTAATATTTGTTGCTGACATATTTATGTCTCGTTTTTGTTATGTCGAGCTGTACCGCGACTAGTACTGACATGTATAGTGTGTTCGCGTTTCTTCCGCCAGTCTAGGACATAGTTTTAATTTTTTTCTAATTTTGGCGGGTTTGTTATCATACTAAGTTATGATTTTGTAATTCCTAGACTTTTAAGACTCAATTAAATAAAATCAAGTCGAAAATATACAAAATAAATAATGTAATAGTTGTTTAGGCTATACGGATTTACCAGTATTTTGCCATGTGTCATATAAAGTACTAAATTTTAAATTTCACGGACAAATATTATGGTTACAGTTTGTCGCGGATCGGACACTTTATAGTTATATGTATTTTTCGGAAATTTAGAGTGTTTTAGCATTTTATACCCCTAATTAGGGCTTTTTGTTTATGTTTCCATGAGAATAAACTTTCATGTTGTTCGTTGCTCGTTCAGACAGTTTTCAGAACTAGCTGTCATGAATAATGTGTTCAGGTAAATAGTGTTTTCAGCATTTTGCCAAAATATTCGAACATAGTTTCTTGTCTTCTTGCGACGCAACGAATGTGAGATTATCATTTGCATAGTTTAAACATGTCCTGTGTTGCTAGCCTTTGTATGACCTAATCATGCATCAATGAAGCCATAAATTAATGCAAATTTAATGTATAATTAATTGTTAAGTTCTACGGATTTACAAGTAATTGCCGGTTGTCGCATTTAGTAAATGCCTTTTAGACATGGGGACTGGTTGTCTTCCTACAGTTTCTATAGATGGGCAAGATGATGCTACCTAGATACCTATACCGAGAGATCTGTTAATTTCTATAAATGATAATCTTCTTGAATCAGTTGTGTAAAATAAGTTCCCAAATATTATAAACAAATTTGAGGATGTTGATTACTTGAAGGAACGTTGCATTCTTTGTCCGACTAATGATGATGTTGACACGATTAACCTACACGTTCTTTAGAAGATGCAAGGTGAACTGTATAAATTGTTTAGTGCTGATGAGATATGTGCGAGTACACAAAATGTCAATGAAATGCGTGCAATGTACGCTACTGAGTTTCTTAACAGTTTGAAATTTTCTGGAATTCCGAATCATGTACTACATCTCAAGGTTGGTGCACCTGTTATTTTGTTGCTATTAAATGTTGTGCGTGGTCCGAGAAGTTTTAAAGAGATTCGAACTGTTGACAGGGTGGAGCATCCAACATGTATGTCCGCTTGCAAAGCATTAAGTCTTTTGGGGGATGATGTTGAATGGGTTGATGCTATATGCCAGGCTTATCAATGGCAATTTGGGGTCGGCTTCATGTCTTGTTTGTTACAATTTTTTTATTTGTATTGTTAGTGATCATCAGCAATTATTCTTTGATTGTTATGATTACCTATCAGAAGACATTCCTCATAAACTTCGAACAGTTTTGAAAATTTTTACTATGGTTTTCTTAGATTCTGAAATATTGAATTACACTATGAAAGAGATTGAACTAGTATTGATTCAGAGTGGCCGGTCGTTGACTAGCTTTCCAACCTTACCACAGATTGGCCGTAGTTTGGAAGTTGAAGTTATCAATAGGTTGGTTTTATCTGAGAGAATGTATGATACTAATAAGGAAGGACACGTTTCATTAAGCAACACTTTGGGTTGAATAATCAACAAAAGGAAGTATTTGATAGTATATATTCTCCTGTTCAGGCAAGAAAAGGAGGCGTGTTTTTTGTGTTAGGTAGTGGATGAACCGGGAAAACATGCCTATGGACGACACTTGTAGCTCGTATTCGATCAAATAATGAGATAGTTTTGACTGTTGCGTCATCTGGTATTGCTTCCTGATTACTACCTGGTGGGGGTACAGCATATTCTTGGTTTTGCATCCCTATTGAAGTTGATAAGGACTCATGTTGTGCCATTGATGTTGGTTTAGATTTGGCTAAGTTAATCAATTATGCTTCACTTATTATTTGGGATGATGCACATGTACAACATCGCCATGTTTTTTAGGCTGTTGATCGAAAAGAAAGGGATGTGTAGCATGGCTAGTGCTGAGCGTAAAGTATTTGGTGGAATAGTTCTGGCGTTTGGTGGTAACTTTCGACAGATACTTCCAGTTGTTCAGTTTGGTACACGAACTGAAATTTTTTCTTCTGCTGTTAACAAGTCGCAAATATATGGGGGTCATGTAAAGTGTTTTCTTTAACAACTAACATGCGTTTGCGTGATCCAAGTATTTCTAGTAGGGATCTTATACAAATGCAAGAATTTAGTAAATGGCTTTTAGACAAGGGGACTGGTTGTCTTCCTACAGTTTCTGTAGATGGGCAAGATGATGCTACCTGGATTCATATACCGAGAGATCTGTTAATTTCTGTAAATGATAATCGTGTTGAATCAGTTGTGTCAAATACGTTCCCAAATATTATAAACAAATTTGATGATGTCGATTACTTGAAGGAACGTTGCATTCTTTGTCCGACTAATGATGAAGTTGGCACGATTAACCTACACGTTCTTCAGAAGATGCCAGGTGAACTGTATAAATTGTTTACTGCTGATGAGATATGTACGAGTACACAAAATGTTGATGATCAGCGTGCAATGTGCGCTCCGGAGTTTCTTAATAGTTTGAAACTTTCTAGAGTTCCGAATCATGTAATACATCTCAAGGATGGTGCACCTGTTATTTTGTTGCGTAACCTAAACATGCAACATGGCTTGCGTAATGGGACGGTTGGTTGTAAGTCAAATAAATCGTTGTGTTATTGATTGTACGATTATTACGGGCACACATGTTGGATAGAAAGTATTCATTGGTTGAATTGGTATGACTCCAAGTAATTCGTCTTGGCCTTTCCAGTTTAAGCAACGACATTTTCCTATAAAAGTTTGTTTGCTATGACTATTAACAAAAGTCTAAGCCAAACTTTTAATAATGTTTGTGTTTACTTAGCAAAGCATGTGTTCTCAGATGGACAATTATGTTGCTGCATCTCGTGTAACATCCCGTGCTGGACTTAAGTTTTATGTGGATAACAAAGAAAAATGTCCTAACAATATGACCAAATATGTTGTGTACAAGGAGGTTTTTATAATTTGCCATTACTGCCAGCTGATAGTATTGTGTAACTGGTGTTGTCAAACTAGGTTGTTCAAAGGTAACATGTTTTCTTTGTTGAGTATTATTAGGCTGGTGTGTGTACATATATGGGTCTATCTCTATAGTCTATGTTTATAGTCTTATGAATTATATGTCTGATCTTGAATGCAATCTTATATGTAATTGCAACTCATGCTTGTATAAGATGAATCGTGCAATTATTTCGGATTTACGTGCTTATTTGACCAACAAGTGGCAAGTTGATGTGTTGGTCCCGCGCGCTTGGACATCGTTCAACCCTAAGACAAATCGTATCCTTTCGTTTGACATGATTCTATCAGATGCACAAGTAAGTATTTTTTCCAATGCAATATTGTATAGTTTTTCATTTTACATTGGGTAATTATCTCATCCTAAAATTTATATGTTTTTTCAGGGTTCATCTATCCATGCAAAGATTCCGTCTAACTTGCTGAGGTTATTTCAGAATGCGTTTAAAGAGGGATGTGTATACAGGATTCGTAAGTTTGTTGTTCATAAGTATAGTATCATGTATCATCCATTGCGGTGCGATATTTATATTCAGTTCTTATATTCAACAAGTATTAATACTTGCCCGACGCAGCGGTCTTTCTTCAGACGATATGTATTTGATTTTGTTCCATTCAATCAACCTGTTAACTGATGTATTGATAATAATATCTTACAGGTTTGTGTACAAATCATTATGTTATTTTTGTTATTTTCTTCACGTCTACTAATGTTATATTATATATATATATATATATAGATAGATAGATGTTATTGGCGTTCTTATGGAATGGGGGTCAATTAAGTATCAAATGGAATTTGTTGCATCTTGCAATTCTTGTGTACGAAACATTGTTATCTCTGACACCAAGTATGTTAGTTTTGTCTATATCAATTCTTTCGTTTATATTGCTTATATATACTCTCACATTCTTATATATATATATAATTCAGTGATACGAAGCTGAATGTTTCATTATGGGGGCACTTGGTGCATCAGTTTACCGATGATTTTATTCGAAGAAATGCAAATAATACAGTTGTTATTTTGACATCTTGCAAAGTTCGATTTTAGAAAGGTACGGTGTTATGTATGTGACAACCGGCATTTTCCAGTTATAATTACGCGCATAACAAACAGTAATACCATCATAATTAGCGTAATAGATGTAAATTAACTCGATCAGGCCTTTGGAATGCCTAGGAACGTCTATCGGACTTTTCGGTACGCGAATGGCGATTTGCGGGAAAACTGTTGAACATCAAACGTAACGAACTGACACCGGACAAAATACTGACAACGCTAACAAATACGAATTTTACATGTATAATTTATGCGTAAGAATTGGGTTTTGATGAATTATCATGCTTTCGAACCTCACAAAACGCTTACGCGAACGAAAAAACGCGTCCGGAAGAACGTACCGACAACGAAACGGAAGCAACAGACTCGAGTTATGCGTCGATATTAATATATTATGATATATTTAGCTTCGTAATCGAATTTTATTATTCGTAGTCGAAAACGGACAAGAAACGACAACCGGAGCATTTTACGCATTTTAACGAAACCGACGAACGCACGCTATTAATATCGAATGCCGACCCTATTTTTACACCTTTTTTTTTCTTAAAACAATATTATACGACATTCCATGGAGTTCGGGTGAGAAAACGGGCTTCAGAAACGCTATCGGACCGCTCAAAACACAAGAAATGGATCTTGGGCCGAGTCCATATAAAAGCCCAAGCCCACAAAACACACCTATATAAATCAAATTGTCTTAAAAAACCCTCATAACACACCTACAGTTTCTCTCTCTACCTCACAATCTCTCTCTAGAACACGGCGGCGCGGCGATGGAGGTGTTCCGGCGAACTTTCCGGCGAACGTTTTCCGGCCAAGAGTACACTTTTTCGACTATTTTCGACGTTCCGGATCGCGGGGTGATGTTGGTTTTAGCAGATTCGAAGCCGTTTGGGCTCTGGAGCAACTCCGGCGACATTCCGGCCAAACTCCGGCGAACCCGTTTTGGACTTTTCACTTCGTGCATGTTTAGATCAGGTGGTTAGAGACCTTTCTGCAAATTTTCGTGAAATTTTATTCTCCGGTGAAATTCCGACTCCTGGCATGGTTCTGGCGAGGTTCCGGGCATCCGTTTTCAACGAAAAATATATTTTTGGGCTCCTGGAAACCCGTAGAGTCCATACGAAACACTTTCGTCTCGGGTGAAAAATAAATTTCGGACACTCTCAGGCTCGGGTCAACTCGGTCAACAGGTCAAACACGGGTCAAGGGACAGTTTTGGGTCATTTTTGGTGCCTCGGTTCAGTTTTGGGTTCGGTCAAACACGGTCAACTGCCGGTCAACCGTGGTCAACTGGTCAACTATCGGTCAACCAGTCAACTGCTGGTCAACGCAGTCAACTCAGTCAACACGGTTAACTCAGTCAACGGGTCAACCCAAGACTCGGTAAAAATTAATTACGACGTGAAATTTAATTATATTAGTTTATAATTATTATTAATTATTAGCGAGCGAAACCGAGCTCGCCAAAAGGTTTAAAAATAATAATGAATCGATCCGACTACAATATTCGCGTAAAATTTATAGTTAAAACCGAACCATCGTTATTATAATATAAATCAAAAATTAAATCGACAAAACATTATATTTGATTTCGACATATAGTATACATTGTTTGCGTACATTGCAGATTGTGTTTTGATAAATAAATCGATAACTTGTGTTGTCGGGATCGTCCGAAAACAGAGGAAGCTCTGCCCAATTTTCGTCAAAAATACATAGCACGAAACGCGATATATTTTGAAGGATAAAACGTCCGAATTCAAACGATTATTATAAAATAAATATAGGTATATATTTATTTTGTCGACGCAACTAAAACTTTCAACTTATGAGTCGATACGATAACATTTCAACGCGCGCGACTACAAGACAACAAGTTCGGCAATCCATTATAATCGAATATAATTATTTATATTATTTCAAATGTCAACGATTCGGGAATTAGTTTTCAAACCTCGATAAATCATTCAAACGACGATATAAAAATAAGTATATTGTTTATATTTATTTCGAAGCGCCAAACTTTTACAAGACGAATACAAGGTGCGAATTATTTCAAACGACAAACATTCGGAGATCGTATAACACGAATATATTATATATATTTGAACGTCAAGATTTTGAATACTTTTATAAAATAAATATAGTTATATTTGTTTCAAACGTCGAAGATTCGGGAACTTCAAATGCTATTTTTATATTCGATTCCAACGCTAAACGAAATGCGACACGATACCGCAAGACTATCGCGCGAATACGAAAGGTATTATCTATATGGATATATTTTCGAGTATATATATATAATATACCTTACGAAAACTACGAAGGGTCGTACTATTAACCGTCAATGTAGGCGACGACTAAATATGATTTCATGAAATATAGTTATGTTTAAATGTTAACATATATTTCAAATCTCTCGAAAACTAAGACGATTCTAAGAAGACCATATATTGGTTATTCCGAGTTAAGACAATAACAATTTCATAGAATTGCATGAGTAACGATTCGGTAGAGCTCGGTATCACGTAGTATAGCTACGTCATTATTCGAAACATACAAGTTATTCCATTTTAGGAATACACTAGATTGCATGCTAGCGAGTCAAGTTGTGGAGACAACACTATGGAAATCACATTAAGCTAGCTTTGCACAAGGACAACAGGTGAGTTCATAACCGCCATTTTTTACCGTTTTACATTTTTATAAATGTTTTCGGGGGTGGAAATACATGCAAGTTTTGCAAAAGAACACAATGTTTTGATAAACGAAAATCATACATTTCTAAATCATGTTACAAACAGATTTCATTGATCACAAATGGTTTAAGAAAGGTTTATACTAAACTTACCGATTTTCACAACTATACAAAGCTTTTCGAAACATGCATGAGTTTTATGACTAGTGACGGGATTGTCATAGTCACAACTAGGGGGCGAGGCCCCAAAACTTTAATGAAAACATGGGCTAGGCCTAAAGACAAAATAACATGGGCTAGGCCCAAGGACAAAATAACATGGACTAGGCCCAAGGACAAAATACATGGACTAGGCCCAAGGACAAAATAACATGGGCTAGGCCCAATGACAAGAAAACATGGGCTAGGATCAAAATCAAGAAAACATGGGCTAGGCCCAATAACACAGATTTATAACAATTGGTATGTAGCTATGGGATTAGGTTATAACAGATCAATGTGCGTAAGTAGGATGATAACAATAGTAATCATTAATCATGTAGTGACCAAGTTGCAAAAGGTATAGATCTATCGAGTTTGAGACACGCTCCACTCCCGGTATGTTGACCGGTTAGGAGTGCTTTTGTGATCCCAATGATGTCAAAGTTGTCTCGGGTTGGTTACTTACTTATGGCACATAGGCCAGTGTATTAGCTACACACTGACTGATCCTTAGATTCCATAGGAAAACTACATATTACGATTTCAATACCGATTTACAATTATGACAGAAAACATTTCAACACCGGTTTATTTACAGATACGATTGAAAACATTTTATCACCGGTTTATAAAATAACAGTTATATGCATGGATTTGCAAACACCGTGAGAAAACAATTCAATAGTGTTATACAGTCATGACATTTTAAATGCTTTGGGTTACTATGATCCCACAAACCGGTTTTCGAATGCAAAACTTTCAAATCTTTTATGATTCATCTGAAAGAAAAACAGACAAACTATGAACTCGCCAACTTTATGTTGATTTTTCGCATGTTCTTTCTCAGGTTATGATTACAAGTATGGCACGGTTGGAATAGTGGAACCCATGGGGATTCAAGTAGTTAGCGGGTGTTCATTTACTAGAAACCTTAGCCATCACGTCTGCTTCCGCTGTTCAATGAAGATGCCATTCAGTTCACGCCCCGGCTCTGATGTGAAAGGGATAACATGGGAGTGTGACAGAGTGGTATCAGAGCTATAGGTTTTAGCGAATTAGGTTACAAACCTCTGATAACAGAGTAGTATCAGAGCCATAGGTTTCAGCGAATTAGGTTCTATGGGGATACCTAGGCTTTAACCTCACGTTCCTTTGGGGACATTAGATTAATAAGACTTGGATACATGCAGAACGCCTAGCACTCGAATATGGGTTCCAACCGTGGCCGAAAACATTAGGTCAACATTATGATTTTAATCATACACTAGTGTGGTGTTTGATACACGGTATACGAAACATTACATACCGTAGGCAAAACTTTGAGAGTTTTGGCAACATGCATTTAAGACCTTTGGAAAGCTTATGTCAGTATCAAACTAAGGTCATTACATAGGAACTGCGACTAATAACTCGAGCAAACACATTACATATACTGTCGATGCTATTTTATTTACCCGAGCAGGTAGCCTACGCAAAACGAAACACTAGTGCGCAAATATATGTGAAACTTAAACGATACGACAATGGATGTTGAAGTACATCACATACGACTTTCGAGGCGCGACCTTGAGAAGCACGACATTGCGACAACGATGCTAATCCCGTCAGCGGGAGAACTACCGACCAGAATGCGGCAATTTGACACGTGGTCCTGTAAGCGACACGAAACACGCTGAGGTACGTCCAAACAAGATTTCATAACAGTCGGTACTTATTACTATGGTAATCACAACAATTGGCGCTGCAAATGAATTCACACGTCTTCGCATTCCCCCTACTTCATTAATGACGATTACGCCATATATGACATTCGGTGGTAATGTCACGAAACAATAAGTCATCACAGGAAATACCAGGTAAAGTCCTCGAATTCCTTTTGTTGAAATTTCAACTTTGCATATACTGAGTAGGATTGCACACCTCTACTCCTCATAATGGTCATTGTGTCACGAAAATTCTTTCTTGATTTGCGAACACCTATTGCATCATTTCTTGACAGATTTACATGTTACACATGCTTTGTTGCTACGCATGTGGTTAACTTGATACGTGGAGGCCATCAGGGTCTTCACTTCGAATGATCATTTCATCAGTCGTTCAAAGGTTGGTTCGCTATACTCAAAATTTTTGCTTTATGATCTAGATGACCTGCTCTATTGTGAATATTGACTCCTTGATATCGACTCAACGAATTCGTGAAATTTCATTTTCTTTCCAAGTTGCATACATGGGGTTTTCGTTGTAACCATATCGAAACTTCTTGGTCGAATCATGTATTTATTGTTGGATTGTGTCAAACCAAGTTCAATTGTTTGAGCTTGTTCACTATATACAAAGTTCAATTCAAGGATTTCATATGATGGATTGAGGCCGTCATATTCAAAGTAATATCAACAAGCAATTTATTTGTTTCGAATCATAGTAGACTGGTTTAGTCTGCACCCTTATTAAGACATTTATAGGTTACGACCCCTTGTGGTGCCGTTTACACTAGTTGAAGCTTGTGCTAATCTCGCTTTCACAACTCATGTACGGAATTAATTGCTTGATTATTTATTCATTTTAAATCCCCTTGTTGGATCATTTTCTTAAAATATTCTTAATACAATCGTGTATTAAGAAAAGGGTACGCAAATTTATGATCTATTTCAGTGTACCTCATAACGGTTCTTTCATTATCGGTCGAAAATTTTGGGATAGTTATTTTTCTTCCACTATCGATCGAAAATTATATTTAATTGTTCTTCCATCTTCAGTTGAAAAATCCTATGAGATCTATTTGGGATAGACATTCAGATGTACTTCGTTAAACTTTTCATCTGATTGCAAACACGGTGAATTTGTTCGGTCACCGCTATCATTGAGTTATTTTGATTACTACGACACCTTGTGGTGTCGGTATAAACTTGTAGCTTGGGCTAATCATGATCCATCATTTTAAGCCAAACTATGTGAGTCTTTTGTTTGACACATCATTTGAATAATCTTAATGAACTATGTGTTGAGACAATGATACACTAAGTTCCATTGTAAATTGGTGTATCCTTGCAATTCAATAATGTCAACACACAAATTTTTATTCATGTTATGGTTGAAAGTTGACAAATCATTTTCATGTTTCTATTTCATTGAACTTGATGATTCTAAGTTTTCACCTATCCAACAACCAACGCTAGTTTCCGTTGATAGTAAATTCCATCATTTCTAAAATCCATTTGTAGATTGTGAACATTCATTTGGACATCTATTGGTTTAATTCCTCTTTTGTTCGACCCATGTAAACTTAGTCACATTTGTGGTATCACTACACTTTGTTCACTTGGTATTGATTCTGAAAATAGATTCAGTTGAACTAGTGGGTTCATATGGTTGTAGTAAGTCATTGTATTCATATAATTCAAACGAGTCTCGATGAAATACATGATCATTTACCTTGGTATTTTTATACCTACCTACGCATGACAACAATCTAAGGAGGTAACATAATTTTTATTTCGAGGACAAAATTTTTATAACAAGGGGAGAATGTGACAACCGGCATTTCCGGTTATAATTATGCGCATAAGAAACATTAAGACCATCATAATTAGCGTAATAGATGTAAATTAACTCGATCAGGCCTTTGGAATGCCTAGGAATGTTATCCGACTTTTCGGTACGCGAATGACGATTTGCGGGAAAACTGCTGAACATCAAACCGTAACGAACTGACACCGGACAAAATACTGACAACTCTGAAAAATACGAATTTTACATGTATATTTATACGTAAGAATTGGGTTTTGATGAATTATCATGCTTTCGAACCTCACAAAATGCTTATGCGAATGGAAAACGCGTCCGGAAGAACGCACCGACAACGAAACGGAAGCAACAGACTCGAGTTATGCCTCGATATTAATATATTTTGATATATTTATCTTGGTAATCGAATTTAATTATTCGTAGTCGAAAACGGACAAGAAACGACAACCGGAGCATTTTACGCATTTTAACGAAATCGACGAACGCACGCTATTAATATCGAACGCCGACCCTATTTTTACACATGTTTTTCTTAAAACAATATTATACGACGTTCCATGGAGTTCGGGTGAGAAAACGGGCTTCAGAAACGCTATTGGACCGCTCAAAACACAAGAAATGGGTCTTGGGCCCAGTCCACATAAAAGCCCAAGCCCACAAAACACACCTATATAAACCAAATTCTCTTAAAAAATCCTCATAACACACCTACAGTTTCTCTCTCTACCTCACAATCTCTCTCTACTCTCTCTCTCTAGAACACATTTCGGGCACCGAAGTCCGACGAGTAGCGGCGGCCGGCCACGGCGGCGCCACCGCCGACGCCGGCGATGGAGGTTTTCCGGCGAACTTTTCGACGACCGTTTTTCCGGCCAAGAGTACACTTTTTCGACTATTTTCAACGTTCCGGATCGCGTGGTGACGTTGGTTTTAGCAGATTCGAAGCCGTTTGGGCTCGGGAGCAACTCCGGCGACATTCCGGCCAAACTCCGGCGAACCCGTTTTGGACTTTTCACTTCGTGCATGTTTAGATCGGGTGGTTAGAGACCTTTCTGTAAGTTTTTATGAAAATTTATTCTCCGGCGAAATTCCGACTTCTGGCATGGTTCTGGCGAGGTTCGGGCATCCCTTTTCAACGAAAAATATATTTTTGGCTTCCTAGTAATCCGTAGAGTCCATACGAAACACTTTCGTCTCGGGTGAAAAATAAATTTCGGGACACTCTCGGGCTCGGGTCAACTCGGTCAACAGGTCAAACACGGGTCAAGGGACAGTTTTGGGTCATTTTTGGTGCCTCAGTTCAGTTTTGGGTTCGGTCAAACTCGGTCAACTGCCGGTCAACCGTGGTCAACTGGACAACTATCGGTCAACCAGTCAACTTCTGGTAAACGCAGTCAATTCAGTCAACACAGTCAACCCAGTCAACGGGTCAACCCAAGATTCGGTAAAACTTAATTACGACGTGAAATTTAATTATATTAGTTTATAATTATTATTAATAATTAGCGCGCGAAACCGAGCTCAAAACCGAACCGTAAACGAATACTTATCTCCAAAAGGTTTTAAAATAATAAATGAATCGATCCGACTACAATATTCGCGTAAAATTTATAGTTAAAACCGAACCGTCGTTATTATAATATAAATAAAAAATTAAATCGGCGAAACATTATATTTGATTTCGACATATAGTATACATTGTTTGCGTACATTGCAGATTGTGTTTTGATAAATAAATCGACAACTTGTGTTGTCGGGATCTTCCGAAAACAGAGGAAACTCTGCCCAATTTTCGTCAAACATACATAGCACGAAACGCGATATATTTTGAAGGATAAAACGTCCGAATTCAAACGATTATTATAAAATAAATATAGGTATATATTTACTTTGTCGATGCAATTAAAACTTTCAACTTATGAGTCGATATGATAACATTTCAACGCGCGCGACTACGAGACAACAAGTTCGGCAATCCGTTTGTCACACCCCGACCCGCAGCGGAAAAGGTGATCGGGGCATGATTGGGTTATCATCAAAGCTTATGACATTTATTTTAACGTTTCATATTCATTAATACAATTTAATTGAAATTTACAATCATAATTACATCATGAGCTAAACATCAATCTAAGCTTCTTTGTTTTCTTCTAAGGCATTTCCTATGTTTTCCTTGCTTCATCCTGTTCACCTGTATCATGTGTAAAAAGGGTTTTTGGATCAACAAAAAGTTGGCGAGTGAATCCTATGGAAAACATTTGAACAAGTTTATTTAATTGATTATGAAATAAAGTGCACAACCACACTTGAGTAAAAATAGATGTAAACTTATTCATAAATCAATTTAATATTAAACAATACACACATGAACAATAATGGATCATTTAGAGGCACGCGTTGCTCAACTCATCTCTCACGAGGAACTGATGGGCCTAATGAATGAATTGCATAAACATGATAATATGAAAGACATAACTACAAACAATATAAACTCAATAATACACACATGAACAATAATGGATTGGTTTTGAGGCACGCGTTGCTCAACTCGTCTCCCACGAGGAACTGATGGGCTTAATAAATGAATTTCATATAAGTTGACAAAATGAAATACATAATCACAACAATATAAACAATCTAAGTTTAGATCACGATATGGTATGGCACAAGTTTAAATAAACGAGTTAATTATTTTGTGACACATGACACACTCCAAAACGTGTAATTAAAAAAGGGGGAGTTGTAAGATTCACTCACAGTGGGTGCGTTCGGTTGATGATGTTGAATGCACGCGAAATGGTTTTAACCACGAGTGAAATTAACCTAGATAAATAGCATTATGGTTCGGTAAGTAAACGGATTTTATTAATCCATTTTAGTAGGATTGTTGGGTGTATTTTTGTGAGTTTAAGGCTATTTTCTAACCTTAAAAATGTTATTTTTAAGTATTTTTAATTGATTCTTAATTAAAATAAATAAATAAAAATAATCAAAAAAGTTGACTTTTTTGACCGTTGACCGTTGACCGTTGACCTTGACTGTTTGACCGGTTCGTATGCGTGTATGTGTGCGCTGAGTGAGGCTCGAACCCGAGACCTCCCGTACGCGTGCACGCAGCTCTACCAACTGAGCTACGTGTCTAACCCGAAATATTTCTGTTTTTAATTATATTTATATATTAATTAGATTAATCCGAAAATCAACTTATTTCTAAAAAGATTTTACTGAATCGGACCGGTGCTCTCCCCAGGTCTTGAACCCGGGACCTGTGGGTTGAGTTAACACACAGTCCACCGCTGGACTGTGTGTCCAACTTGTTAATAAACTGATTTTTATTATACTTAAATACAAACTAAGTATTTTCATTTCTGACTTAAATAAAAAGTTTGATAATTGTTCGGACGGTGCGGTAGTCCGGACTCGAACTCGTGTCCTGTGATTAAACATACACACAGTCCACCACTGGACTGTGTGTCTAACTTGGTTATTATTCCCGTTATTATTAAACTTAACATGTACAGCGGTGACTCCGGTTCGGTTAACAAAAAAAGACATTTTTATTAAGGCAGCATGCGTGGGACAAGATTCGAACTCGAGACGTTTACGTGTTTATTGTGCACACAGTCCACCGCTGGACTGTGTGTCTAACCCGAGTTATAACTTGATTTTAATTATACTTATACACAACTGGAACTTCGTCTTCTTCGTTGAATTTAACCAGAATCGGAAGTCCGACTGGTTCGATGTTTTAATCGTGTTCTTTAGTGTTTTGAGGTTAATTACAGATGAGATATGTAAAAAGAATGAAAGATTTAAGCGTAAAGTATACCGACTGGACTCCTCTGTTTCTCCGGCAGAACTCCGGCGACAGCAAAAGATTCCGGCGTCGTGTGTCTTGCAGCAGAGAGTCTTCAGCAAGCTTAAAAAGGATGTGGGCGACTTCGGTATAAGCTCAGGGGGTTCAGTAAGGCTCAGAAGTGAAGGGTTCGGTTTTCCGGCGATGAGCAGAAATTTTCCAGCGAGTGAAATTACGTCGGGTAAAGGTGCGGTTTTGAGCGAAAAAGCTTGCAGAGGTTCGAGGAGGTATTTATAGGGCAGGTCGTCGATGAATTTGGTCCGATTTCCGACTTGATTCGTCGGTTAAAAATTCTCCGGCGGTTATAGCTTGTGTCGCGGGTTCAGGCATAACCGATGTAGTGTTTAAGGTTTACGTTAAGACTTGAAGAAACCGTCAAATCTCGCGAGATCGCTGGGATTTCCGACGACTGAAATTTGGGCGCCGGTTTTGAATTCGAGAATCATGATATGAATTAATTGATTCTAATAATTAACAAGGAACACTAGTGGCGCAGTGGTTGAGTGTGTGTGTGTTAAGTTGCTGAACCGGTTGACTGACCCGGGTTCAAAACCCGGCAGCAACATATTATTTTTATTTCTTATTTTTAACAGTTTTTCAAAAACAAATTATATATTCCAATATAATAATTAATTATGTATCGTTTAAAATTAATTTGGGCATTAAATACGCCATGAAATTTTAAACTGATTGTTCGATTAATAAAACGGAGCGGTTTGGTAAAATCCGTTTTTGACGGATGTTACAGTATCCCCTGCTTTTTAGAAATTTCGTCCCGAAATTTAAGTAGTGATATATTTGACTAAAAGAATGATGGTGTTTAGTTTGACAGTTACATACTTAGAAGAAAAGTAAGAGTTTAATTTTTTTGTTTGAGGCGGTAACGTCCCTTGTAAGGGTTAAGTACCCTATTACAGGAATCGCTTTTTGTTGCCTACTGTAAAAGTATTGATAAGCAGAATTGATTCGCTAAATATGATATCATGCATAAGAGTTTGGATATGTTTGGAAAGATATGGTTATATCCTAAGGCAAAACTTCTAATACTACAACCTACATGGAACTTCTCATAACCATCTAACAATACCTCTGATCCTTTGACAAGAATACTTATATATAGGAAGTACCAGCGGCGTATCCACCATATTCTTGTCAAATTCTCATTGGTTTTATCAGTAAGTTATGATTGGTTCTATGACTATAGAACATAAATAAACACAACAGCTAATATTTGAATCCACATTCTGATAGCATATATGTTTTAATTGTGACAGTTCCTATCTCGTTTGTTATGATGGAGAGGTTAGTTTATGTAGAAATGGATCACAATCCAATTTCTTTGAATAGCGAGATGATATAAATGTAACACAAATTTCAACCAAGGCAATACTAAATCCTACATAGAACTTCTCATAACCGCCTGATAATGCCTCTGATCCTTTGGCAAGAATACTTATATATAGGAAGTACCAGCGGCGTATCCACCATATTCTTGTCAAATCTTCGTTGGTTTTATCCGCAAGTTATGATTAGTTACCAAGAAACTACTAAATCCTACATAGACTTCTCATAACCGTCTGACAATGCCTCTGATCCTTTGACAAGAATACTTATATATAGGAAGTACCAATGGCGTATCCACCATATTCTCGTCAAATTTTCATTGGTTTTATCAGTGAATTATGATTAGTCCTATGTGACTCTACAACCAATACAATAAACACAAAATACTAAAAATGAAAAAAATGTCGGTGCGATCAAGGCTCAATCAAACGGAGCCGATCGTATTGCATGTACTGAAAATGAAATGTCTGTGCGATCAAGGCTCAATCAAGCGGAGCCGATCGTATTGCATGTACTGAAAATAATAAATTTAATCTAAAATAATCACACAAACAGCCTATACATGGAACCTCTCATAACCGCCTGATAATGCCTCCAATCCTTTGACAAGAATACTTATATATAGGAAGTACCAGCGGCGTATCCACCATATTCTTGTCAAATTTTCATTGACTTTATCCACAAGTTATGATTAGTTCTATGTGACTCTACAACAAACATAACACCCACAAGATACTGATAATGAAAATGTCTGTGCGATCAAGGCTCAATCAAACGGAGCTGATCGTATTGCATGTACTGAAAATAATAAATTTAATCTAAACAATAACCACACAAACAGCCTATACATGGAACCTCTCATAACCGCCTGATAATGCCTCCGATCCTTTTACAAGAATACTTATATATAGGAAGTACCAGCGGCGTATCCACCATATTCTTGTCAAATTTTCATTGACTTTATCCACAAGTTATGATTAGTTCTATGTGACTCTACAACAAACATAACAACCACAAGATACTGATAATGAAAATGTCTGTGCGATCAAGGCTCAATCAAACGGATCCGATCGTATTGCATGTACTGAAAATGAAAATGTCTGTGCGATCAAGGCTCAATCAAACGGAGCCGATCGTATGTGGGCACGCCAGGTTCAACCTCATAATGAAATGGGGAACATGCTCAACGCTCATAATGTAATGGGGAGCGGCGGCCTATGAAATTGCATGTACTGAAATAATAAACAATAATTACTCAAACAGTCTACACATGGAACCTCTCATAACCGCCAGATAATGCTTCTGATCCTTTGACGAGAATACTTATATATAGGAAGTACCAGCGGCGTATCCACCATATTCTTGTCAAAGTTTCATTGGCTTTATCCTTAAGTTAGGATTGGTTCTATGTGATTCTAAAACATAAAGAAAACATAAAACTAAACGATTGGAGTTAAATCTGGATTTTCGGTGAAGAGGACTAGTTGGGTATCTTCGTTTGGGCCGTCAATATCTTCGACAGGATTGGCGTTGATGTTGAAGACTCTTCCTCTTGCTAGTGGCCTAGCGGTTGGGTTTTCTTGGTTTACTTGGTTAACTGGGTTTGATTGGGCTTGAGCGTTTATGATGTTAACCAATCGAGGGCACGTGTTTCTAAAGTGGGTAGGGTCGCCACAATTGAAACAAGCTCTAACATATGGGAACATGGGGTATTGGGGTTGTTGATAGGTTTGGACCAGGTTTTGGGTAGGGGAAGAGATTTGGTTTTGAAAGGTGCGGCAAACCTTGCTCAAATGACCATAGCGTCCACAAGTTGCACATAGTCGACAAGGTAAGGTAAGGGATGGTGATAAAAACAGTTGTTGCATCGAGGGTGAGGTCCAAGATATGGTTTCTTATTTGGGTAAGTTGAGTTGGGTGCCACTTGAGTGATTGGGATAGCTTGGATGGGTATGGCGTGTAAAACTGGTTGATTACGTTGGGTAGTAGCGAAAAGTTGCCCGTCTCTTTTTCTCTTAAAATTGGGTTGAGAAGGGGATTCGGTTTGGGTGTAGTCGGAGGTTTCAGTCGATACTTTATACTTCTTCTTCTCCTCCTTGAAGTCTTTGTTCCGGATTCGGTTCTCGGTGAGCGCTGTTGCTAGCTCCATTGCTGCTTCCAAAGTTGCAGGCGTGGTGCTTATTACAGAGTCTTGAATCTTTTACGGAAGACCACGAATGTAGTGCTCGATCAAACGGTAGAGGGGAGTGAACATGTTGGGAACCATTTGATGTAACTCGAGGAATCTTTTGTTGTACGTGGCGTGGTCGCCTTCCTTTTGCTTCAACGAATAAAATTCATCTTCTAATTTCTTGATTTCGCTCCTTGGGCAAAATCGTCTGGTCATGATTTCCTTCAATTCGTTCCAAGTTAAGGTCATAGCATCTTCCACACCTCGTTTGGCCTTCTCTGTATTCCACCAAGTAAGTGTTATCCCATATAATCGACCGGTAGCATATCGCACTTTGCGATCATCGGGGCAATCGCAATTTAGAAAAGTGTTCTCCATCTCTTCAAACCAATGGAGGAGAGCAGTGACACCTTCAGTCCCTTTGTATTTCGGAGGGTCGCATGATTTGAAATGCTTGTAGGTGCATTTAGTGGTATTTGGGGAGAGTTGATAACGTTTTGATTTTCTTGACTGACAGGATTAGCGGTAAGTGCTTGTTGTACTTGGATTACAATGTTGGGTATTACGGCAGCCATTTGTTGAGCGATTAGGGCAGCCATGCGCTCGCGGGCTTTTCCTGCTCTCATCTTCCTACGGGCGTGGTTAGAAGACATCTACAAGGAATACATGTCAAGAGTATGAGTTGGATGCTTTTGGGATCATGGGTCGCACTTAGGAATGAACATTCATAAAATAATTATAGAAAAATAAATCTACTACATCCATAGGATGTCTTGGGCTTTGCTCGCCATTAGGCCCTACATGCCGCCATACTTCACCTTCGTAATCATGTGGGACCCCATGAATACCGGGTTTTTCATATGGTTCGCATGTGTTAGCCTTGTTGCGTACACTAAAACCCAGAGAAAATCGAGAAATATGTATACAACGTATGTATTCGGAATGTGTCCAGGTGTAGACACGGTGACACCTCAAAGTGGGTTAGTTCGAACGACGTTTGGTGTGACATGCTTTGGCCTAATAGGTCCTTCGTACTCTCATCGTTAGTCCCCAGGTAGGCAAACTGGTCCGTTATATTGGATTTATACGAATGTCAACCTAGACAGGACGTTCCGACTACCGGTACTTGTACCCTTCCAGTTACTACATGCCCGTCGCAGAACTTACTTTGATGAGATTTGAAAATTGCAACAAAATCTTTGAATAACAAAAGTATGAAGATGAATTGAATATATGAACATTGATATATATATATATAATGAGTGTGCATGTAAGTATGTATGTTTGACTGTAAATATAAACAAATAAACATCATAAGTTTGTATGTAACCACCTAATCAATTAAAATTTAGGCAGACTATAGTATAGGCTCTAAGGGTCTAATAACCTATCCTATATCCCTATAGTCATGGCTCTGATACCAATCTGTCACACCCCGACCCGCAGCGGAAAAGGTGATCGGGGCGTGATTGGGTTATCATCAAAGCTCATGACATTTATTTTAACGTTTCATATTCATTAATACAATTTAATGGAAATTTACAATCATAATTACATCATGACCTAAACATCAATCTAAGCTTCCTTGTTTTCTTCTAAGGCATTTCCTATGTTTTCCTTGCTTCATCCTGTTCACCTGTATCATGTGTAAAAAGGGTTTTTGGATCAACAAAAAGTTGGCGAGTGAATCCTATGGAAAACATTCGAACAAGTTTATTTAATTGATTATGAAATAAAGTGCACAACCACACATGAGTAAACATAGATGTAAACTTATTCATAAATCAATTTAATATTAAACAATACACACATGAACAATAATGGATCGTTTAGAGGCACGCGTTGCTCAACTCGTCTCTCACGAGGAACTGATGGGCCTAATGAATGAATTGCATAAACATGATAATATGAAAGACATAACTACAAACAATATAAACTCAATAATACACACATGAACAATAATGGATTGGTTTTGAGGCACGTGTTGCTCAACTCGTCTCCCACGAGGAACTGATGGGCTTAATAAATGAATTTCATATAAGTTGATAAAATGAAATACATAATCACAACAATATAAACAATCTAAGTTTAGATCACGATATGGTATGGCACAAGTTTAAATAAACGAGTTAATTATTTGTGACACATGACACACCCAAAACGTGTAATTAAAAAAGGGGGAGTTGTAAGATTCACTCACAGTGGGTGCTTTCGGTTGATGATGTTGAATGCACGCGAAATGGTTTTAACCACGAGTGAAATTAACCTAGATAAATAGCATTATGGTTCGGTAAGTAAACGGATTTTATTAATCCATTTTAGTAGGATTGTTGGGTGTATTTTTGTGAGTTTAAGGCTATTTTCTAACCTTAAAAATGTTATTTTTAAGTATTTTTAATTGATTTTTAATTAAAATAAATAAATAAAAATAATCAAAAAAGTTGACTTTTTTGACAGTTGACCGTTGACCGTTGACTGTTTGACCGGTTCGTATGCGTGTATGTGTGCGCTGAGTGAGGCTCGAACCCGAGACCTCCCGTACGCGTGCACGCAGCTCTACCAACTGAGCTACGTGTCTAACCCGAAATATTTCTGTTTTTAATTATATTTATATATTAATTAGATTAATCCGAAAATCAACTTATTTTTAAAAAGATTTTACTGAATCGGACCGGTGCTCTCCACAGGTCTCGAACCCGGGACCTGTGGGTTGAGTTAACACACAGTCCACCGCTGGACTGTGTGTCCAACTTGTAAATAAACTGATTTTTATTATACTTAAATACAAACTAAGTATTTTCATTTCTGACTTAAATAAAAAGTTTGATAATTTTTCGGACCGGTGCGGTAGTCCGGACTCGAACTCGTGTCCTGTGATTAAACATACACACAGTCCACCACTGGACTGTGTGTCTAACTTGGTTATTATTCCCGGTTATTATTAAACTTAACATGTACAGCGGTGACACCGGTTCGGTTAACAAAAAAAGACATTTTTATTAAGGCAGCATGCGTGGGACAAGATTCGAACTCGAGACGTTTACGTGTTTATTGTGCACACAGTCCACCGCTGGACTGTTGTCTAACCCGAGGTATAACTTGATTTTAATTATACTTATACACAACTGGAACTTCGTCTTCTTCGTTGAATTTAACCAGAATCGGAAGTCCGACTGGTTCGATGTTTTAATCGTGTTCTTTAGTGTTTTGAGGTTAATTACAGATGAGATATGTAAAAAGAATGAAAGATTTAAGCGTAAGGTATACCGACTGGACTCCTCTGTTTCTCCGGCAGAACTCCGGCGACAGCAAAAGATTCCGGCGTCGTGTGTCTTGCAGCAGAGAGTCTTCAGCAAGCTTGAAAAGGATGTGGGAAACTTCGGTATAAGCTCACGGGGTTCAGTAAGGCTCAGAAGTGAAGGGTTCGGTTTTCCGGCGATGAGCAGAAATTTTCCGACGAGTGAAATTACGTCGGGTAAAGGTGCGGTTTTGAGCGAAAAAGCTTGCAAAGGTTCGAGGAGGTATTTATAGGGCAGGTCGTCGATGAAGTTGGTCCGATTTCCGACTTGATTCGTCGGTTAAAAATTCTCCGGCGGTTATAGCTTGTGTCGCGGGTTCAGGCGTCGGTTATAACCGATGTAGTGTTTAAGGTTTACGTTAAGACTTGAAGAAACCGTCAAATCTCGCGTGATCGCTGGGATTTCCGACGACTGAAATTTGGGCGCCGGTTTTGAATTCGAGAATCATGATATGAATTAATTGATTCTAATAATTAACAAGGAACACTAGTGGCGCAGTGGTTGAGTGTGTGTGTGTTAAGTTGCTGAACCGGTTGACTGACCCGGGTTCGAAACCTGGCAGCAACATATTATTTTTATTTTCTTATTTTTAACAGTTTTTCAAAAACAAATTATATATTCCAATATAATAATTAATTATGTATCGTTTAAAATTAATTTGGGCATTAAATACGCCACCAAATTTTAAACTGATTGTTCGGTTAATAAACGGAGCGGGTTTGATAAAATCCGTTTTTGACGGATGTTACAGTATCCCCTGCTTTTTAGAAATTTCGTCTCGAAATTTAAGTAGTGATATATTTGACTAAAAGAATGATGGTGTTTAGTTTGACAGTTACATACTTAGAAGAAAAGTAAGAGTTTAACAGATCAATGTGTGTAAGTAGGATGATAACAATAGTAACCATTAATCACGTAGTGACCAAGGTGCAAAAGGTATAGATCAATCGAGTTTGAGACACGCTCAACTCCCGGTATGTTGACCGGTTAGGAGTGCTTTTGTGATCCCAGTGATGTCAAAGTTGTCTCGGGTTGGTTACTCACTTATGGCACATAGGCCAGTGTATTAGCTACACACTGACTGATCCTTAGATTCCATAGGAAAACTACATACTATGATTCAATACCGATTTACAATTATGACAGAAAACATTTCAACACCGGTTTATTTACAGATACGATTGAAAACATTTTATCGCCGGTTTATAAAATAACAGTTATATGCATGGATTTGCAAACAACGTGAGAAAACAATTCAATACTGTTATACAGTTATGACATTTTAAATGCTTTGGGATACTATGATCCCACAAACCGGTTTTCGAATGCAAAACTTTCAAATGTTCTATGATTCATCTGAAACAAAAACAGACAAACTATGAACTGGCGAACTTTATGTTGATTTTTCGCATGTTCTTTCTCAGGTTATGATTAAAAGTATGGCATGGTTGGAATAGTGGAACCCATGGAGATTCGAGTAGTTAGCGGACGTTCATTTACTAGAAACCTTAGCCATCACGTTTGCTTCCGCTGTGCAATGAAGATGCCATTCAGTTCACGCCCCCGCTCTGATGTGAAAGGGATAAAACGGGGGTGTGACAATGTATAGGATATGTTGCATTGTTAATTGATTAATTATAGCTTATGTTTAATTGTTTGTATTGAATTAGGTGCTACAAGTTTGATGACATCTGTGGTGACGCAAATTTATTTGGATCTTTCAATACCTGAAGTTGATACCTACAGGATTATGTAATTATTTAATTATGTAATTTGCCATTTTTATTAGATGCATTATTATTTTATGTTTCATATACGTTGTATTTTTGTTTTTGGTGAGTCTCCTCAAATCACTATGATTGAAGACAACAATGCCAACTTTCAAATTACGAGTGTTGCACACATATATAGCCTTCTTACAGTAGATGTACCTGAGGTATTGTATGAATAATACACATAAATCAATTCTTTTATGTTAGTTTTTGACTTTTAATGTTGTACAGGGAACAATTTTCAACATTGATGCAAACATAAGTAGTGTGGAAATGCATAATGATTGGAAATATGTTAAGTGTAATAAACGTAGTAAGAAGGCGTTAGTGGTTGACCTTACTATTTTGTTGGAACTGTGAAGAAGATGGTGTCAATCCACGACATGTGTAAATTTTTAAATATTTTATTTGCTGTTGTTTTACGTTTTATTAATCGTTTCCATTTTGCAGATACAAATTGGAACTCTGTATTACTAACGGTACCAATGAAGAGATGATGTGTGTTCTTTTTAACGAAGCTATAGTATCTCTACTTAAAATGATGGCTGATGAGTTAGTTAACAAGACTTTGTCAGAGGTTTATTTTCATTTCCTTTTACAATTATTAGTTGATGAATGTTTTTTCATATTTAGTATATATTAGTTTGCTCGTTTATGTTGATAGCTTATTATGTTTTTTTGTAGGGTGCTAATGATCCAAATAGGATAGAATCCTATTTGAATGAAAATTTATGTTCTTGAATGGTTATTTTTGTTATTAAGATCGAGGCTATAATTTAGCGCCTAAATTTTCCAGTAAAACCCGTTTTACTGTTTCTAAATACCTCGGGGATGATATCAATGTGCTTATACAACCTAGGTCTATATCTACAACTGTTGATACTGCCAACCCTCCATTAGCTGGTGTTCTTCAAATTGATGAAGAAATAGAAACACGTGCAAAAATAAAAAATGTCGAATGGGAGATGGTTGATGAAGCATTTAGCTCATTAGTTGATAATTCTGTTACAACGTCAACGCACTCATCTGTAAGTCTTTATTTATTTTGTTTTTTGTTTCAATATTTATTTGTGGTTTGATTTTTTTGAGTTTCGAACTTTTAATTGGGTTCATGCATATATATTAACTTTGTAACAGTAATACTTACCAAAGAGGGTATATAACAAAAACACAATGTTTATCAAAATGTTTCACAAAACCACAATGTTATCATCAACATAATGGCAATAACACAATGCTATACATGAAATACAATTCTTTTGTACCAACAACAGTCATTGTAAATTATCAAATACGCTACTGTTACTGTACATATTTACTCATATTCCCCATGTAAAATAATCAACATAAAAAATTGTAGAGCAATTTAACCCAAGTTTGTAAGAAAATAAACATTTTCAATCTAAAGTTGTGTTATACTTTACAATCCGTTAGTATACATATTTCTATATGATACTTGATCATGTGTTTTGTAATTTGTTAATTTATGTAATAAATCTAAATATAAACAAAACAAAAAAAATATTTGGTAAAATGGTAGAATAGAGTCATTAAGTAAATTTGTTATAAGACAATGTCAATATTTAAATAAGTTTATTACATTAAGTAAATAGGATACACTTGAAGATGGTCGAATACATGAGCGATCTAAAAAATAAAAGTAAACATTAAGCGTTTCTAATAGTTATTCATTATAATAATTCTTTCATTCTTCATCTTCATGTACTTGGACAAGGTATACTTCAGGTCTTCTAACGAAAGTGTTATGTTTTTTTTTTTTTTTTTGTAACTGTTCATTCAAATATTGTATTATCTTTATTTGATCTTCGTTATGTAGCCCACTAGAAATATACTCCAGAATGTTGTGTTCATATTCGTTTTGTTTCTCTCTACATCTCCAATGATGGTGTTATGCATTCTCTGTAGCGTTTGTAACATCGCTGAATCGTGTTGATCCTCTTTAAAGTATGCGGTACATAGTTTTCTTAGCCTCTGTTGTGTCTCCAAAATGGTAGTATGATTTAGGCATGATTATAGTTAATGTGAACATAGAGGTGTTTCAAGTTAGTGTTAGAAGATAGATGTTGTGTTATGGGTTAGTTTATTTTATAAGTGGTCAGTGGGTAGGGAATTAAATAGCAGGTAAAGCGATTGGATTATTACGTTATAATTACAAAGGTTATTAATATTTTCATTGATTCATGCGTAATAAGGCGTGTATCACGTTAAGTTTCCCGTGTTTAATGAAGGGGTTTGTGTGTTTAGTAATAACTGTATGTAACCGTGTCACAACCCGATCTGCAGCGGAATAAAAGTCAGGGCAGGATTGGGTTATCACCAAAGCTCATGATATTTACTAACAAGTTTCATATTTATTAAATTCAAGTATCCAACACGAAATTTCATACAAACACAAATAATAAACCAAACGATTGTTCTAACAAAATAACTTGATTATTCTTCTAAGGCCATCCTAGGTGTTTCTTTCCTTAACTTGATCACATGTATCATGCGTAAAACAGAAAAATTTGGGTCACAAAAGTTGGCGAGTGAAACTTGATAAAACATTTAAGTAAATAAATTTTGTTGTTGTTTAAATAAGATTGTGCATAAATCACATGTGAGCAAATGTATATATGTAACAAATCACAAACCACATTGAATGAATATATGACATAAATGATGATGTGTCTGAGATCAAAGCTCAATCAAACGGAGCCGATCTAATGAGGCACCTGATGCTCGACCCGTATCCCACGGGGAATTGATGGGCCTAATGTAATGAGTGCACTGGAATAATAAAATGTATCCACATATAAACCACATAACAAAACAATACACATTTGATCATCAAATGATATTAGCACAAGTGTTAAATAAAATAAAGAAATGGTACCACGCATGATTCACCCAAAACTGTGATTAAAACGGGGAATTTGTAGAGTTTCACTCACCTTGGGTGCGTATTCTTGAGTAGTAATAAAAGCGCACGAGTTGTGGATTTAACCGACGGAAGGGTACTAACCTATTATAATAATGCAATAAAAAGGTAAATAACTAATTTAATGCTTAAGATAAAAAAAACTTTTGTTTATAGTTTTAGATTATTTTTGGTAGGTTTTAAAATCCCTATTTCTTTCTTTTTAACTGATTTTCTAAAATAAACATAAAATAGATATGTAAACTGAATAATAATAAAATGTAATTAAATTAAAGGCTTTAAAAAAAATGTTGTCAGTCTGACAAGGGCACTTGTCAGACCGGTTTAATTGAATTTCAGGCGTGCGTGTGGTGAGGCTTGAACCCGTGACCTCGCGGTTGCGTGCACGCAGCTCTTCCAACTGAGCTACGTGTCTAACCCGAAAGAATCTGAATTTTAATTATATTTATACACTTTTTAGGTTATTTCTAATTTAATTAATTTTACAAAAATATTTTTAACAATCCAACCGGTGCGTGCCAAAGGACTTCAAACCCGAGACCTTGGTGGTGTGATGCACCCAACCCAACCAACTGGGCTGGGTGTCTAACCCGACTATACATGTATTTTAATTAAACTTATCTACTAAATAGGCTTACACAGGAAAGATGGATTTAAAAAGGGGTTTAAATCGATTAAGCCGGTGTGTGAGCGTGGGATCGAACCTGTGACCCCGGGTTCAATTTGCACCCGGCCCAACCAGTTGGGCTGGTGCTTAACCCGTTCAATATTCGCATTTTAATAATTATAAAAACATTCTAACATCGTCTTCTTCATTTCCCAATTGAACCAATTGATTACCTGCCCAATTTTACTCATTTTAATTATGATAAACCTAATGTATGTTAAGGTATTTACATAACACTCAAGAGTAAAGAATAAAAGTCTACCGTATACTTGAGATGGTGTGTCGCGATTTCCGGCGGTTGGCAGAATTTCCCGGCGAATAGGTGGGGGGGGGGGGGGGAGAGAGAGGAGTAAGCAAGTAGTACAGGATAAAATGAACGATTTTGAACGGAGGATTTTATTTGGTATATATAGAGTGAAGTTTGGTTTGGTTTTAGGAAACCGAATTCGATTGATTGCCAATTAGCCGCGGGGATGCCAGCTATCATGATTGTAATTTGCCAAAAATAAGCGTCGAGCCAGTTGTCGGAAAGATTCGAAAGAAAGGAATGGCGGTCTTGATTTGAGTTGATTCCGGTAATGGTTGCAGGTTTCCTACCCGGTATATGTATATATATTGTTATATGGGGTTTGATACATCAGGGGTGTGCAGTGTAGTGGTGTTTGGTGCGTGTGACAACCCGGGTGACCCGGGTTCGATTCCCCGGTTTCCCATTTTTTAGCTTTTTCTTTACTTTATTAATTTATTAATTTATTAAATCATTTATTCATTATAATTATTTAATTATTTGATTGATTATTTATTTTATTTTATTAAGATTAGTTTAAACATTTGTTATTAATATATGTATATATATAAAATTTTTAATATATAAACAATAAACAAAAATGTTAAAATCAATCCGAAATAAATAATACGCTTTGATAATTTGGGACGGGTTTTCGAAACCCGGTTTACACGGATGTTACAGTATCCCTTACTTTTAGAAATTTTGTCCCGAAATTTAAGTAGTGGTTGCAACTGGAAAGAGATGCGGGTATTTTTCGCGCATTGAGTCTTCACATTCCCAAGTAAACTCGGGCCCTCGTTTTGACTCCCAACGCACCCTAACGATTGGAATTCGACTTCGCCTTGAACGCTTCTCACGGAAGTCCATGATCTCTACTGGTCTTTCAACGAAGTGCATTGATTCATCAACTTGAATGTCTTCTAGTGGGATATGGTGGTTTTCGTCGGCGAGGCACTTTTTCAAGTTTGATACGTGGAATGTGGGGTGAATTCTGTTAAGTTCTTCTGGTCACACACCCCGACCCGCAGCGGAAAAGGTGATCGGGGCATGATTAGGTTATCATCAAAGCTCATGACATTTATTTTAACGTTTCATATTCATTAATACACTTTAATGGAAAATTACAATCAATATTACATCATGTCCTAAATATCAATCTAGGCTTCATTGTTTTCTTCTAAGGCATTTCCTATGTTTTCCTTGCTTCATCCTGTTCACCTGTATCATGTGTAAAAAGGGTTTTTGGATCAACAAAAAGTTGGCGAGTGAATCCTATGGAAAACATTTGAACAAGTTTATTTAATTGATTATAAAATAAAGTGCACAACCACACATGAGTAAAAATAGATGTAAACTTATTCATCAATCAATTTAATATTAAACAATACACACATGAACAATAATGGATCATTTAGAGGCAGCGTTGCTCAACTCGTCTCTCACGAGGAACTGATGGGCCTAATGAATGAATTGCATAAACTTGACAATATGAAATACATAACTACAAACAATATAAACCCAATAATACACACACGAACATTAATGGATTTGTTTTGAGGCACGTGTTGCTTAACTCGTCTCACACGAGGAACTGATGGGCCTAATGAATGAATTGCATATAAATAGACAAAATGAAATACATAACTACAAGCAATGTATACAATCTAAGTTTAGATCACAATATGGTATGCCACAAGTTTAAATAAACGAGTTAATTTTATGACACATGACACACCCCAAAACGTGTAATTAAAAAGGGGAGTTTGTAAGATTCACTCACCTTGGGTGCGTTCGGTTGATAATGTTGAATGCACGCGAAGTTGGTTTTAACCACGAGTGAAACTAACCTAGATAAATAGCATTATGGTTCGGTAAGTAAACGGATTTTATTAATCCATTTTAGTAGGATTGTTGGGTGTATTTTTGTGAGTTTAAGGCTATTTTCTAACCTTAAAAATGTTATTTTTAAGTATTTTTAATTGATTTTTTAATAAAATAAATAAATAAAAATAATAAAAAATGTTGACTTTTTGACCGTTGACCGTTGACCATTGACCATTGACTTTGACTTTGACTTTGACCGGTTCGTATGTGTGTATGTGTGCGCTGGGTGAGGCTCGAACCCGAGACCTCCCGTACGCGTGCACGCAGCTCTACCAACTGAGCTACGTGTCTAACCCGAAATATTTCTGTTTTTAATTATATTTATATACTAATTAGATTAAACAGAAAATCCTTTATTTTTTAAAAACGATTTAAATCTATCGACTCGGTGCGCTCCACAGGTCTCGAACCCGGGACCTGTGGTTTAGGTTAACACACAGTCCACCGCTGGACTGTGTGTTTAACTTGTTATATAATCTGATTTTTATTATACTTATATACAATTAAATAATTTCAGTTCTGCCTTATTTAAAAAGTTGGATAATTGTCTGGACCGGTGCGGTAGTCTGGATTCGAACTCGTGACGTGTGTTTAAACATTCACACAGTCCACCGCTGGACTGTGTGTCTATCTTGGTTATTATTCTGGTTTTTATTAAACTTAACATCTATGCGAAATGAATCCGGTTCAGTAATAAAAAGGAACATTTTTATTCACGCGAGTATGCGTGGGACAAGATTCGAACTCGAGACGTTTGCGTGTTTTATTTGCACACAGTCCACCACTGTACTGTGTGTCTAACCCGAGTTATATCTTGATTTAAATTAAACTTATATACTACTGAGTCTTCGTCTTCTTCGTTAATCTTAACCAAATCGGAAGTCCGACTGGTTCGAAGTTTTAATCAAAATCGTTAGTGTGTTTCAGTTAATTACAGGTGAGAAATATAAAAAGAATGAAAGATTAAGTGTTAGATATACCGAAACTGGACTCCCTGTTTCTCCGGCGAAACTCCGGTGACAGCAGAACTTCCGGCGACGTGTGTCCTGCGGCAGAGAGTCTTTAGCAAGCTTGAGATGGATGTGAGTGGTTTCGGTATAAGTTCTGGGTGTTCAGTAAGGCTCAGAAGTGAAGGGCTCGGTTTTCCGGCGAAGTGCAGAACTCTTCCGGCGAGTGAGTTTTCGTCCGGTAAAGGTGTGATTGTGAGCGAAAAAGCTAGCAGAGGTTCGAGGAGGTATTTATAGGGCAGGTCATCGATGAATTTGGTCCGATTTCCAACTTGATTCGTCGGTTAGAAATTTTCCGGCGGTTATAACTTGTGTCGCGGACTCAGGCGTCGGTTATAACCGATGTAGTGATTAAGGTTTACGTTATAACTGAAGAAACCGTCCAATCTCGCGAGATCGCCGGGATTTCCGACGACTGAAATTGGGCGCATCGTTATTTGAATTCGAGGTTCATGTTATGAATTAATTGTTTCCATTTATGAACAAGAAACATAACTGGCGTAGTGGTTGGATGGTTAAGTGTTAAGTTATTGTTAACACCGGGTTCGAAACCCGGCAGTACCATTTTATTTTTATTTTATTATTTTAACAGTTTTTCAAAAACAAATTATATATCCCCATATACTTATTAATTATGTATCGTTTAAAATTATTTTGGGCATTAAATAAGCAACGAAATTTTTAACTGATTGTTCGGTTAATAAACGGAGCGGGTTTGGTAAATCCGTTTTTTGACGGATGTTACAGTATCCCCTGCTTTTTAGAAATTTCGTTCCGAAATTTAAGTTGTGATATATTTGACTAAAAATGATGGTGTTTAGTTTGACAGTTACATACTTAGAAAAAGTGTAAGAGTTTAAATTTTGTTTGAGGCGGTAACGTCCCTTGTAAGGGTTAAGTACCCTATTACAGGAATCGCTTTTGTTGCCTACTGTAAAAATATTGATAAGTAGAGTTGATTCGCTAAATATGATATCATGCATAAGAGTTTGGATATGTTTGGAAGGATATGGTTATATCCTAAAGCAAAACTTCTAATACTACAACCTACATGGAACTTCTCATAACCATCTAACAACACCTCTGATCCTTTGACAAGAATACTTATATATAGGAAGTACCAGCGGCGTATCCACCATATTCTTGTCAAATTTTCATTGGTTTTATCAGTAAGTTATGATTGGTCCTATGATGTAACTCTAGAACATAAATAACACAACAACCAATATTTGAATCCACATTCTGATAGCATATAGGTTTGAATGGTCACAGTTCCTCTCTCATTTGTTATGATGGAGAGGTTAGTTTATGTAGAAATAGAACACAGTCCAATTTCTTTAAATGGCGAGATGATATGAATGTAACACAAATTTCAACCAAGGCAATACTAAATCCTACATGGAACTTCTCATAACCGCCTGATAATGCCTCTGATCCTTTGGTAAGAATACTTATATATAGGAAGTACCAGCGGCGTATCCACCATATTCTTGTCAAATTTTCGTTGGTTTTATCCGCAAGTTATGATTAGTTACCAAGAAACTACTAAATCCTACATAGAACTTCTCATAACCGTCTGACAATGCCTCTGATCCTTTGACAAGAATACTTATATATAGGAAGTACCAGCGGCGTATCCACCATATTCTCGTCAAATTTTCATTGGTTTTATCAGTGAATTATGATTAGTCCTATGTGACTCTACAACCAATACAACAAACACAAAATACTGAAAATGAAAAAATGTCTGTGCGATCAAGGCTCAATCAAACGGAGCCGATCGTATAGCATGTACTGAAAATGAAAATGTCTGTGCGATCAAGGCTCAATCAAACGGAGCCGATCGTATTGCATGTACTGAAAATAATAAATTTAATCTAAACAATAATCACACAAACAGCTTATACATGGAACCTCTCATAACCGCCTGATAATGCCTCCGATCCTTTGACAAGAATACTTATATATAGGAAGTACCAGCGGCGTATCCACCATATTCTTGTCAAATTTTCATTGACTTTATCCACAAGTTATGATTATTTCTATGTGACTCTACAACAAACACAACAACCACAAGATACTGATAATGAAAAATGTCTGTGCGATCAAGGCTCAATCAAACGGAGCCGATCGTATTGCATGTACTGAAAATGAAAAATGTCTGTGCGATCAAGGCTCAATCAAATGGAGCCGATCGTATTGCATGTACTGAAAATAATAAATTTAATGTAAACAATAATCACAACAGTTTATACATGGAACCTCTCATAACCTCCTGATAATGCCTCCGATCCTTTGACAAGAATACTTATATATAGGAAGTACCAGCGGCGTATCCACCATATTCTCGTCAAATTTTCATTGACTTTATCCGCAAGTTATGATTAGTTCTATGTGACTCTACAACAAACACAACAATCACAAGATACTGATAATGAAAAATGTTTGTGCAATCAAGGCTCAATCAAATGGAGCCGATCGTATTACATGTACTGAAAATGAAAAATGTCTGTGCGATCAAGGCTCAATCAAACGGAGCCGATCGTATGTGGGCACGCCGGGTTCACGCTCATAATGAAATGGGGAACATGCTCAACGCTCATAATGTAATGGGGAGTGGCGGCCTATGAAATTGCATGTACTGAAAATAATAAACAATAATTACTCAAACAGTTTACACATGGAACCTCTCATAACCGCCAGATAATGCCTCCGATCCTTTGGCAAGAATACTTATATATAGGAAGTACCAGCGGCAAACCTTGCTCAAATGACCATAACGTCCAGAAGTTGCACATAGTCGACAAGGTAAGGTAAGGGGATGGTGATAAAAACAGGTGTTACATCGAGGGTGAGATCCAAGATATGGTTTCTTATTTGGGTAAGTTGAGTTGGGTGCCACTTGAGTGATTGGGATAGCTTGGATGGGTATGGCGTGTGAAATTGGTTGATTTCGTTGGATAGCAGCGAAAAGTTGCCCGTCTCTTTTTCTCTTAGAATTGGGTTGAGAAGGGGATTCGGTTTGGGTGTAGTCGGAGGTTTCAGTCGATGCTTTATCCTTCTTCTCCTCCTTGAAGTCTTTGTTCCGGATTCGGTTCTCGGTGAGCGCTGTTGCTAGCTCCATTGCTGCTTCCAAAGTTGCAGGCGTGGTACTTATTACAGAGTCTTGAATCTTTGACGGAAGACCACGAATGTAGTGCTCGATCAAACGGTAGAGGGGAGTGAACAAGTTGGGAACCATTTGATGTAACTCGAGGAATCTTTTGTTGTACGTGATGTGGTCGCCTTCCTTTTGCTTCAACAAATAGAACTCATCTTCTAATTTCTTGATTTCGCTCCTTGGGCAAATTCGTCTGGTCATGATTTCCTTTAATTCATTCCAAGTTAAAGTCATAGCATCTTCAACACCTCGTTTGGCCTTCTCTGTATTCCACCAAGTAAGTGCTATTCCATATAAACGACCGGTAGCATATCGCACTTTGCGATCATCGGGGCAATCGCAATTTAGAAAAGTGTTCTCCATTTCTTCAAACCAATGGAGGAGAGCAGTGACACCTTCAGTCCCTTTGTATTTTGGAGGGTCGCATCATTTGAAATGCTTGTAGGTGCATTTACTGGTATTTGGGGGAGGGTTGATAACGTGTTGATCTTCTTGATTAACAGGATTCGCGTAAGTGCTTGTTGGACTTGGATTACAATGTTGGGCATTACGGCAGCCATTTGTTGGGCGATTAGGGCAGCCATGCGCTCGCGGGCTTTTCCTGCTCTCATCTTCCTACGGGCGAGATTAGAAGACATCTACAAGGAATACATGTCAAGAGTATGAGTTGGATGTTTTTGGGATCATGGGTCGTATTTAGGAATGAACATTCATAAAATAATTATAGAAAAATAAATCTACTACATCCATAGGATGTCTTGGGCTTTGCTCATCTTTAGGCCCTACATGCCGCCATACTTCACCTTCTAATCATGTGGGCCCCCATGAATACCGGGTTTTTCATATGGTTCGCATGTGTTAGCCTGGTTACGTACACTAAAACCCGGAGAAAATCGAGAAATATGTATATAACGTATGATATTCGGAATGTGTCCAGGTGTAGACACGGTGACACCTCAAAGTAGGGTTAGTTCGAACGACGTTTGGTGTGGCATGCTTTGGCCTAATAGGTCCTTCGTACTCTCATCGTCAGTCCCCAGGTAGGCAAACTGGTCCGTTATATTGGATTTATACGAATGCCAACCTAGACAGGACGTTCCGACTACCGGTACTTGTACCCTTCCAGTTACTACATGCCCGTCGCCGAACTTACTTTGATGAGATTTGAAAATTGCAACAAAATCTTTGAATAACAAAAGTATGAAGATGAATTGAATATATGAACATTGAAATATGTATGATGAATATGTATATAAGTATGTATGTTTGACTGTAAGTATAAACAAATATGAAACAAATAAATATCATAAGTTTGTATGTAACCACCTAATCAATTAAATTTAGGCAAACTATAGTATAGGCTCTAAGGGTCTAATAACCTATCCTATATCCCTATAGTCATGGCTCTGATACCAATCAGTCACACCCCGACCCGCAGCAGAAAAGGTGATCGGGGCATGATTGGGTTATCATCAAAGCTCATGACATTTATTTTAACGTTTCATATTCATTAATACACTTTAATGGAAAATTACAATCAATATTACATCATGTCCTAAATATCAATCTAGGCTTCATTGTTTTCTTCTAAGGCATTTTCTATGTTTTCCTTGCTTCATCCTGTTCACCTGTATCATGTGTAAAAAGGGTTTTTGGATCAACAAAAAGTTGGCGAGTGAATCCTATGGAAAACATTTGAACAAGTTTATTTAATTGATTATAAAATAAAGTGCACAACCACACATGAGTAAAAATAGATGTAAACTTATTCATCAATCAATTTAATATTAAACAATACACACATGAACAATAATGGATCGTTTAGAGGCATGCGTTGCTCAACTCGTCTCTCACGAGGAACTGATGGGCCTAATGAATGAATTGCATAAACTTGACAATATGAAATACATAACTACAAACAATATAAACTCAATAATACACACACGAACAATAATGGATTTGTTTTGAGGCACGTGTTGCTCAACTCGTCTCACACGAGGAACTGATGGGCCTAATGAATGAATTGCATATAAATAGACAAAATGAAATACATAACTGTAAGCAATGTATACAATCTAAGTTTAGATCACAATATGGTATGGCACAAGTTTAAATAAACGAGTTAATTTTATGACACATGACACACCCCAAAACATGTAATTAAAAAGGGGAGTTTGTAAGATTCACTCACCTTGGGTGCGTTCGGTTGATAATATTGAATGCATGCGAAGTTGGTTTTAACCACGAGTGAAACTAACCTAGATAAATAGCATTATGGTTCGGTAAGTAAACGGATTTTATTAATCCATTTTAGTAGGATTGTTGGGTGTATTTTTGTGAGTTTAAGTCTATTTTCTAACCTTAAAAATGTTATTTTTAAGTATTTTTAATTGATTTTTTTAATAAAATAAATAAATAAAAATAATAAAAAAAATGTTGACATTTTGACCGTTGACTGTTGACCATTGACCATTGACCATTGACCATTGACTTTGACTTTGACTTTGACCGGTTCGTATGTGTGTATGTGTGCGCTGGGTGAGGCTCGAACCCGAGACCTCCCGTACGCGTGCACGCAGCTCTACCAACTGAGCTACGTGTCTAACCCGAAATATTACTGTTTTTAATTATATTTATATACTAATTAGATTAAACAGAAATCCTTTATTTTTTAAAAACGATTTAAATCTATCGACTCGGTGCGCTCAACAGGTCTCGAACCCGGGACCTGTGGTTTAGGTTAAAACACAGTCGACCGCTGGACTGCGTGTTTAACTTGTTATATAATCTGATTTTTATTATTCTTATATACAATTAAATAATTTCAGTTCTGCCTTATTTAAAAAGTTGGATAATTGTCCGGACCGGTGCGGTAGTCCGGATTCGAACTCGTGATGTGTTTAAACATTCACACAGTCCACCGCTAGACTGTGTGTCTATCTTGGTTATTATTCTGGTTTTTATTAAACTTAACATCTATGCGAAATGAATCCGTTCAGTAATAAAAAGAACATTTTTATTCAAGCGAGTATGCGTGGGACAAGATTCGAACTCGAGACGTTTGCGTGTTTTATTTGCACACAGTCCACCATTGGACTGTGTGTCTAACCCGAGTTATATCTTGATTTAAATTAAACTTATATACTACTGAGTCTTCGTCTTCTTCGTTAATCTTAACCAGAATCGGAAGTCCGACTGGTTCGAAGTTTTAATCAAAATCGTTAGTGTGTTTCAGTTAATTACAGGTGAGATATATAAAAAGAATGAAAGATTAAGTGTTAGATATACCGAAACTGGACTCCTCTGTTTCTCCGGCGAAACTCCGGTGACAGCAGAACTTCCGGCGACGTGTGTCCTGCGGCAGAGAGTCTTCAGCAAGCTTGAGACGGATGTGAGTGGTTTCGGTATAAGTTCTGGGTGTTCAGTAAGGCTCAGAAGTGAAGGGCTCGGTTTTCCGGCGAAGTGCAGAACTTTTCCGGCGAGTGAGTTTTCGTCCGGTAAAGGTGTGATTGTGAGCGAAAAAGCTAGCAGAGGTTCGAGCAGGTATTTATAGGGCAGGTCATCGATGAATTTGGTCCGATTTCCGACTTGATTCGTCGGTTAGAAATTTTCCGGCGGTTATAACTTGTGTCGCGGACTCAGGCGTCGGTTATAACCGATGTAGTGATTAAGGTTTACGTTTAACTGAAGAAACCGTCCAATCTCGCGAGATCGCCGGGATTTCCGACGACTGAAATTGGGCGCGTCGTTATTTGAATTCGAGGTTCATGTTATGAATTAATTGTTTCCATTTATGAACAAGAAACATAAGTGGCGCAGTGGTTGGATGGTTAAGTGTTAAGTTATTGTTGACCCGGCTGACTGACCCGGGTTCGAAACCCGGCAGTACCATTTTATTTTTATTTTATTATTTTTAACCGTTTTTCAAAAACAAATTATATATCCCCATACACTTATTAATTATGTATCGTTTAAAATTATTTTGGGCATTAAATAAGCAACGAAATTTTTAACTGATTGTTCGGTTAATAAACGGAGCGGGTTTCGTAAATCCGTTTTTGACGGATGTTACAAAGCTTGTATGCTACAGGACCTACTCTTTCGAGTATTTTGAAAGGTCCTACGTAGCATGGTGCTAGCTTGCCCTTTTAGCCAAAACGAACCACTCCCTTCCACGGCGATGTTTTCAAAAGTACTTGATCTCCAACGCCAAATCCAAGGGCTTTCGTCGCTTGTCAGCATAACTCTTTTGACGACTTTGAGCTGCTAGAAGGTTGTTTCGAATTTGAATGATTTTGTCGGTTGTTTCTTGAATCAATTCAGGTTCGGTGATTTGCGCTTCACCAATTTCGTGCCAACATACTGGAGATCGGCATTTACGACCGTATAAAGCTTCGAAAGGAGCCATGCCGATACTTGTGTAACATCCGTAAAAAACGGATTTTACCAAACCCGCTCCGGTTATTAACCGACAATCAGTTAAAAATTTCGTTGCGAATTTAATGCCCAAAATATTTTTAAACGATACATAATAATTATTATATGGGAATATATAATTTGTTTTTGAAAAACTGTCAAAAATAAGAAAATAAAAATAATTTGTTCCTGCCGGGTTTCGAACCCGGGTCAGTCAGCTGGTCAACACAGACTTAACACTTAACACTTAAACCACTGCGCCACTGATGTTTCTTGTTAAATGTTAGAATCATTTAATTCATAACATGACTTTCCGAATTCATAACCCGGGGCCCAAATACAGTCGTCGGAAATCCCGACGATCTCGCCAAGAATTTACGACTTTTTCAGTTATAACGTAAACTTTAAACACACATCGGTTATACCGACGCCTGAGTCCGCGACACAAACTATAACCGCCGGAAAACGTAATGACTTTGAATCAAGTCGGAAATTGGACCAAGTTCATCGATAACCTGCACTATAAATACCTCCTCGAACCTCTGCAAACTTTTTCGCCCAAAACCGCACCCTTTCTCGGCGAAAACTCACTCGCCGGAAATCTCCTGCTCGTCGCCGAAAAACCAAACCCTCCACTTATAAGCCTTACTAAACCCCCTGAGCTTATACCGAAGTCACCCACATCCTTTTCAAGCTTTCTGAAGGCTCATTGCTGCAAGACACACGACGTCGGAACCTGTTGCTGTCGCCGGAGTTCTGCCGGAGAAACAAAGGAATCCAGTCGGTATACCTCACGCTTAAATAGTCCCTTCTTTTTATTTAATCTCACCTGTAATTAACTAAAAAACGCTAAAGAAACCGATTAAAACATTGAACCAGTCGGACTTCCGATTCTGGTTAAAACTGACGAAGAAGACGAAGTTCGGTAACATATAAGTATAATTAAAATCAAGTTATTACTCGGGTTAGACACACAGTCCAGCGGTGGACTGTGTGCACATTAAACACACTAACGTCTCGAGTTCGAATCATGTCCCTCGCATGCTGCCTTAATAAAAATGCCTTTTTTTTGTTAACCGAACCGGAGTCACGCTGTATATGTTAAGTTTATTAATAACCGGAAAAATAACCAAGATAGACACACAGTCCAGCGGTGGACTGTGTGTATATTTAAATCACACGTCACGAGTTCGAGTCCGGTCTACTGCACCGACTCGGACAATTATCTACCTTTTTAAATAAGTCAGAAATGAAAATACTTAGTTTGTATTTAAGTATAATAAAAATCGGTTTATATAACATGTTAAACACACAGTCCAGCGGTGGACTGTGTGTTAACGCAACCCACAGGTCCCGGGTTCGAGACCTGTGGAGCGCACCGGCCAGATTCAGTTAAATCGTTTTTAAAAATAAATGATTTTCGGTTTAATCTAATTAGTATATAAATATAATTAAAAAAGATATATTTCGGGTTAGACACGTAGCTCAGTTGGTAGAGCTGCGTGCACGCGTACGGGAGGTCTCGGGTTCGAGCCTCACTCAGCGCAC
Source organism: Scalesia atractyloides (assembly GCA_947069175.1). Classification (NCBI taxonomy): domain Eukaryota; kingdom Viridiplantae; phylum Streptophyta; class Magnoliopsida; order Asterales; family Asteraceae; genus Scalesia; species Scalesia atractyloides. The sequence continues at coordinate 22,513,342 of CAMTDV010000028.1, read as the reverse complement.
ATATACACGCATACGAACCGGTCAACGATCAAGGTCAAGGTCAAGGTCAAGGTCAACGGTCAAAAAAGTCAAAATTTTTTATTATTTTTATTTATTTATTTTAATTAAAAATCAATTAAAAATACTTAAAAATAACATTTTTAAGGTTAGAAAATAGCCTTAAACTCACAAAAATACACCCAACAATCCTACTAAAATGGATAAATAAAACCCGTTTACTTACCGAACCATAATGCTATTTATCTAGGTTAATTTCACTCGTGGTTAAAACCACTTCGCGTGCATTCAACATCATCAACCGAACGCACCCACTGTGAGTGAATCTTACAACTCTCCCTTTTTAATTACACGTTTTAGGGGGTGTCATGTGTCACAAAATAATTAACTCGTTTATTTAAACTTGTGCCATACCATATCGTGATCTAAACTTAGATTGTTTATATTGTTGTAATTATGTATTTCGTTATGTCAACTCATATGAAATTCATTTATTAAGCTCATCAGTTCCTCGTGTTAGACGAGTTGAACAACGCGTGCCTCAAAACCAATCCATTATTGTTCATGTGTGTATTATTGAGTTTATATTGTTTGTAGTTATGTCCTTCATATTATCATGTTTATGCAATTCATTCATTAGGCCCATCAGTTCCTCGTGGTAGACGAGTTGAGCAACGCGTGCCTCAAAACCAATCCATTATTTTCATTGTGTTTTGTTTGATATTAAATTGATTTATGAATAAGTTTACATCTATTTTTACTCATGTGTGGTTGTGCACTTATTTCATAATCATTTAAATAAACTTGTTCAAATGTTTTCCATAGGATTCACTCGCCAACTTTTTGTTGATCCAAAAACCCTTTTACACATGATACAGGTGAACAGGATGAAGCAAGGAAAACATAGGAAATGCCTTAGAAGAAAACAAAGAAGCTTAGATTGATGTTTAGGTCATTGATGTAATTATGATTGTAAATTTCCATTAAATTGTATTAATGAATATGAAACGTTAAAATAAATGTCATGAGCTTTGATGATAACCCAATCATGCCCCGATCACCTTTTCCGCTGCGGGTCGTGGTGTGATAGATTGGTATCAGAGCCATGACTATAGGGATATAGGATAGGTTATTAGACCCTTAGAGCCTATACTATAGTCTGCCTAAATTTTAATTGATTAGGTGGTTACATACAAACTTGTGATATTTATTTGTTTCATATTTGTTTATACTTGCAGTCAAACATACATGCTTATATACATATTCATTATACATATATCAATGTTCATATATTCAATTCATTTTCATACTCTCATTATTCAAAGATTTTGTTGCAATTTTCAAATCTCATCAAAGTAAGTTCTGCGATGGGCATGTAGTAACTGGAAGGGTACAAGTACCGGTAGTCGGAACGTCCTGTCTAGGTTGGCATAAATCTAATATAACGGACCAGTTTGCCTACCTGGGGACTAACGTGAGAGTACGAAGGACCTATTAGGCCAAAGCATGCCACACCAAACGTCGTTCGAACTAACCCACTTTGAGGTGTCACCGTGTCTACACCTGGACACATTCCGAATATCACACGTTGTATACATATTTCTCGATTTTCTCCGGGTTTTAGTATACGCAACCAGGCAAACCCATGCGAACCATATGAAAACCGGTATTCATGGGGGCCCACATGATTACAAAGGTAAAGTATGGCGGCATGTAGGGCCTAATGGCGAGCAAAGCCCAAGACATCCTATGGATGTATAGATTTATTTTTCTATAATTATTTTATGAATGTTCATTCCTAGCGCGACCCATGATCCCAAAAGCATCCAACTCATACTCTTGTCATGTATTCCTTGTAGATGTCTTCTAACCACGCCCGTAGGAAGATGAGAGTAGGAAAAGCCCGCGAGCTCATGGCTGCCCTAATCGCTCAACAAATGGCTGCCGTAATACCCAACATTGTAATCCAAGTACAACAAGCACTTACCGCTAATCCTGTCAATCAAGAAAACCAAAACATTAACAACTCTCCCCCAAATACCACTAAATGCACCTACAAGCATTTCAAATCATGCGACCCTCCGAAATACAAAGGGACTGAAGGTGTCACTGCTCTCCTCCATTGGTTTCAAGAAATGGAGAACACTTTTTAAATTGCGATTGTCCCGATGATCGAAAAGTGCGTTATGCTACTGGTCGTTTATATGGAATAGCACTTACTTGGTGGAATACAGAGAAGGCCAAACGAGGTGTTGAAGATGCTATGACTTTAACTTGGAATGAATTGAAGGAAATCATGACCAGATGATTTTGCCCAAGGAGCGAAATAAAGAAATTAGAAGATGAGTTCTATTCGTTGAAGCAAAAGGAAGGCGACCACATCACGTACAACAAAATATTCCTCGAGTTACATCAAATGGTTCCCAACATGTTCACTCCCCTTTACTGTTTGATCGAGCACTACATACGTGGTCTTCCGTCAAAGATTCAAGACCCTGTAATAAGTACCACGCCTGCAACCTTGGAAGCGGCAATGGAGCTAGCAACAGCACTCACCGAGAACCGAATCCGGAACAAAGACTTCAAGGAGGAGAAGAAGAAGGATAAAGAATCGACTGAAACCTCCGACTCCACCCAAAACGAATCCCCTTCTCAACCCAATCCTAAGAGAAAAAGAGACGGGCAACTTTTCGCTGCTATCCAACGGAATCAACCAATTTCACACGCCATACCCATCCAAGCTATCCCAATCACCCAAGTGGCACCCAACTCAACTTACCCAAATAAGAAACCATATCTTGGACCTCACCCTCGATGCAACAACTGTTTTTACCACCATCCCCTTACCTTACCTTGTAGACTATGTGCAACTTGTGGACGCTATGGTCATTTGAGCAAGGTTTGCCGCACCTTTCAAAACCAAATCTCTTCCCCTACTCAAACCATGAACCAAACCTATCAACAACCCCAATACCCCATGTTCCCATATGTTCGAGCTTGTTTCAATTGTGGCGACCCTACCCACTTTAGAAACACATGCCCTCAATTGGTTAACGTCATCAACACTCAAGCTCAATCAAATCCAGTTAACCAAGTAAACCAAGAAAACCCAACCACTAGGCCACCAGCAAGAGGAAGAGTCTTCAACATCAACGCCAATCCTGTCGAAGATAATGACGGCCCAAACGAAGATACCCAACTAGTCCTCTTCACCGAAGATCCAGATTTAACTCCTATCGTTTAGTTTTTATGTTTTTCTTTATCACATAGAACCAAACATAACTTAAGGATAAAGCCAATGAAACTTTGACAAGAATATGGTGGATACGCCACTGGTACTTCCTATATATAAGTATTCTTATCAAAGGATCAGAGGCATTATCTGGCGGTTATGAGAGGTTCCATGTGTAGACTGTTAGGGTAATTATTGTTTATTATTTCAGTACATGCAATTTCATAGGCCGCCGCTCCCCATTACATTATGAGCGTTGAGCATGTTCCCCATTTCATTATGAGGTTGAACCTGGCGTGCCCACATTTTTCATTTTCAGTACATGCAATACGATCGGCTCCGTTTGATTGAGCCTTGATCGCACAGACATTTTTCATTTTCAGTACATGCAATACGATCGGCTCCGTTTGATTGAGCCTTGATCGCACAGACATTTTCATTATCAGTATCTTGTGGTTGTTGCGTTTGTTGTAGAGTCGCATAGAACAATCATAACTTGCGGATAAAGTCAATGAGAATTTGACAAGAATATGGTGGATACGCCGCTGGTACTTCCTATATATAAGTATTCTTGTCAAATGATCGGAGGCATTATCAGGCGGTTATGAGAGGTTCCATGCATAGGCTGTTTGTGTGATTGTTGTTTAGATTAAGTTATTCATTTTCAGTACATGCAATACGATCGACTCCGTTTGATTGAGCCTTGATCGCACAGACATTTTCATTTTCAGTACATGCAATACGATCGGCTCCGTTTGATTGAGCCTTGATCGCACAGACATTTTCATTATCAGTATCTTGTGGTTGTTGCGTTTGTTGTAGAGTCGCATAGAACTAATCATAACTTGCGGATAAAGTCAATGAGAATTTGACAAGAATATGGTGGATACGCCGCTGGTACTTCCTATATATAAGTATTCTTGTCAAATGATCGGAGGCATTATCAGGCGGTTATGAGAGGTTCCATGCATAGGCTGTTTGTGTGATTGTTGTTTAGATTAAGTTATTCATTTTCAGTACATGCAATACGATCGACTCCGTTTGATTGAGCCTTGATCGCACAGACATTTTCATTTTCAGTACATGCAATACGATCGGCTCCGTTTGATTGAGCCTTGATCGCACAGACATTTTCATTATCAGTATTTTGTGGTTGTTGTGTTTGTAGTAGAGTCACATAGAACTAATCATAACTTGCGGATAAAGTCAATGAAAATTTGACAAGAATATGGTGGATAGGCCGCTGGTACTTCCTATATATAAGTATTCTTGTCAAATGATCGGAGGCATTATCAGGCGGTTATGAGAGGTTCCATGTATAGGCTGTTTGTGTGATTGTTGTTTATATTAAGTTTATTATTTTCAGTACATGCAATACGATCGGCTCCGTTTGATTGAGCCTTGATCGCACAGACAATTTCATTTTCAGTACATGCAATACGATCGGCTCCGTTTGATTGAGCCTTGATCGCACAGACATTTTTCATTTCAGTATTTTGTGTTTGTTGTATTGGTTGTAGAGTCATATAGGACTAATCATAATTCACTGATAAAACCAATGAAAATTTGACAAGAATATGGTGGAAACGCCGCTGGTACTTCCTATATATAAGTATTCTTGTCAAAGGATCAGAGGCATTGTCAGACGGTTATGAGAAGTTCTATGTAGGATTTAGTAGTTTCTTGGTAACTAATCATAACTTGTGGATAAAACCAATGAAAATTTGGCAAGAATATGGTGGATACGCCACTGGTACTTCCTATATATAAGTATTCTTGCCAAAGGATCAGAGGCATTATCAGGCGGTTATGAGAAGTTCCATGTAGGATTTAGTATCGCCTTGGTTGAAATTTGTATTACATTTATATCATCTTGCTATTTAAAGAGATTGGATTGTGTTCCATTTCTACATAAACTAACCTCCCCATCATAACAAACGAGAGAGGAACTGCCACCATTCAAACATATATGCTATCAGAATGTGGATTCAAATATTAGCTGTTGTGTTTATTTATGTTCTATAGTCATAGAACCAATCATAACTTACTGATATTAGCTGTTGTGTTTATTTATGTTCAAATATTAGCTGTTGTGTTTATTCATGTTCCATGTAGGTTGTAGTATTAGAAGTTTTTGCCTTAGGATATAACCATATCCTTCCAAACATATCCAAACTTTTATGCATGATATCATAGTTAGCGAATCAATTCTGCTTATCAATACTTTTACAGTAGGCAACAAAAAGCGATTCCTGTAATAGGGTACTTAACCCTTACAAGGAACGTTACCGCCTCGAACAAAAACTTAAAACTCTTACTTTTCTTCTAAGTATGTAACTGTCAAACTAAACACCATCATTCTTTTAGTCAAATATATCACTATTTAAATTTCGGGACGAAATTTCTAAAAAGCAGGGGATACTGTAACATCCGTCAAAAACGGATTTTACTAAACCCGCTCCGGTTATTAACCGAACTATCAGTTAAAAATTTCGTTGCGAATTTAATGCCCAAAATATTTTTAAACGATACATAATTAATTATTATATGGGAATATAAAATTTGTTTTTGAAAAACTGTCAAAAATAAGAAAATAAAAATAATTTGTTCCTGCCGGGTTTCGACCCTGGTCAGTCAGCTGGTCAACACAGACTTAACACTTAACACTTAAACCACTGCGCCACTGATGTTTCTTGTTAAATGTTAGAATCATTTAATTCATAACATGACTTTCCGAATTCAAAACCGGCGCCCAAATACAGTCGTCGGAAATCCCGGCGATCTCGCCAAGAATTTACGACTTTTTCAGTTATAACGTAAACTTTAAACACACATCGGTTATAACCGACGCCTGAGTCCGCGACACAAACTATAACCACCGGAAAACGTAATGACTTTGAATCAAGTCGGAAATTGGACCAAGTTCATCGATAACCTGCACTATAAATACCTCCTCGAACCTCTGCAAACTTTTTCGCCCAAAACCGCACCCTTTCTCGGCGAAAACTCACTCGCCAGAAATCTCTTGCTCGTCACCGGAAAACCGAACCCTCCACTTATAAGCCTTACTAAACCCCCTGAGCTTATACCGAAGTCACCCACATCCTTTTCAAGCTTTCTGAAGACTCATTGCTGCAAGACACACGACGCCGGAACCTGTTGCTGTCGCCAGAGTTCTGCCGGAGAAACAAAGGAATCCAGTCGGTATACCTCACGCTTAAATCGTCCCTTCTTTTTATTTAATCTCACCTGTAATTAACTAAAAAACGCTAAAGAAACCGATTAAAACATTGAACCAGTCGGACTTCCGATTCTGGTTAAAACTGACGAAGAAGACGAAGTTCGGTAACATATAAGTATAATTAAAATCAAGTTATTACTCGGGTTAGACACACAGTCCAGCGGTGGACTGTGTGCACATTAAACACACTAACGTCTCGAGTTCGAATCATGTCCCTCGCATGCTGCCTTAATAAAAATGCCTTTTTTTTGTTAACCGAACCGGAGTCACGCTGTATATGTTAAGTTTATTAATAACCGGAAAAATAACCAAGATAGACACACAGTCCAGCGGTGGACTGTGTGTATGTTTAAATCACACGTCACGAGTTCGAGTCCGGTCTACTGCAGCGACTCGGACAATTATCTACCTTTTTAAATAAGTCAGAAATGAAAATACTTAGTTTGTATTTAAGTATAATAAAAATCGGTTTATATAACATGTTAAACACACAGTCCAGCGGTGGACTGTGTGTTAACGCAACCCACAGGTCCCGGGTTCGAGACCTGTGGAGCGCACCGGCCAGATTCAGTTAAATCGTTTTTAAAAATAAATGATTTTCGGTTTAATCTAATTAGTATATAAATATAATTAAAAACAGATATATTTCGGGTTAGACACGTAGCTCAGTTGGTAGAGCTGCGTGCACGCGTATGGGAGGTCTCGGGTTCGAGCCTCACTCAGCGCACATATACACGCATACGAACCGGTTAACGGTCAAGGTCAAGGTCAACGGTCAACGGTAAAAAAAGTCAAATTTTTTTATTATTTTTATTTATTTATTTTAATTAAAAATCAATTAAAATTACTTAAAAATAACATTTTTAAGGTTAGAAAATAGCCTTAAACTCACAAAAATACACCCAACAATCCTACTAAAATGGATAAATAAAACCCGTTTACTTACCGAACCATAATGCTATTTATCTAGGTTAATTTCACTCGTGGTTAAAACCACTTCGCGTGCATTCAACATCATCAACCGAACGCACCCACTGTGAGTGAATCTTACAACTCCCCTTTTTAATTACACGTTTTGGGGTGTGTCATGTGTCACAAAATAATTAACTCGTTTATTTAAACTTGTGCCATACCATATCGTGATCTAAATTTAGATTGTTTATAGTTGTAATTATGTATTTCGTTATGTCAACTCATATGAAATTCATTTATTAAGCCCATCAGTTCCTCGTGGTAGACGAGTTGAACAACGCGTGCCTCAAAACCAATCCATTATTGTTCATGTGTGTATTATTGAGTTTATATTGTTTGTAGTTATGTCCTTCATATTATCATGTTTATGCAATTCATTCATTAGGCCCATCAGTTCCTCGTGGTAGACGAGTTGAGCAACACGTGCCTCAAAACCAATCCATTATTATTCATGTGTGTTTTGTTTGATATTAAATTGATTTATGAATAAGTTTACATCTATTTTTACTCATGTGTGGTTGTGCACTTATTTCATAATCATTTAAATAAACTTGTTCAAATGTTTTCCATAGGATTCACTCGCCAACTTTTTGTTGATCCAAAAACCCTTTTACACATGATACAGGTGAACAGGATGAAGCAAGGAAAACATAGGAAATGCCTTAGAAGAAAACAAAGAAGCTTAGATTGATGTTTAGGTCATTGATGTAATTATGATTGTAAATTTCCATTAAATTGTATTAATGAATATGAAACGTTAAAATAAATGTCATGAGCTTTGATGATAACCCAATCATGCCCCGATCACCTTTTCCACTGCGGGTCGGGGTGTGACAACTTGAATGATAGCTATTGTTGTATGAAAACTCGACTAACGGTAGATGTGCATCCCAATTCCCTTTGAAGTCTATGACACATGCTGGAAGCATGTCTTCGAGGGTTTGGATGGTGTGCTCAGATTGACCATCAGTCTGAGGTGAAAGGCGGTACTGAGCTCTAAACGTGTACCCAAAGCAGTTTGTACGGCTCGCCATGTGGTGAAGTGAAACGACCATCACGGTGTGAAATGATGCTTAATGGTACACCATGACGGCTTACGATTTCGCTGATGTAAATATGAGCTAACTTCTCGTTATTGAAGTCCTCGCGAATCGGAATGAAATGAGTTGTTTTTGTGAGACGATCAATGATTACCCATATGGTGTCATACCCACTGGAGGTGCGAGGTAACCCGGTAATGAAGTACATGGTTATGTTTTCCCACTTCCATACAGGTATTTCGGGTTGGACCAGGAGTCCTGAAGGTCTTTGGTGTTCAGCTTTTACTTTGGAGCAGGTAAGGCACTTGGAAACAAAAACAGCGATATCCTTCTTCATGCCTGGCCACCAGTAGGTGTATCGTAAGTCTTGATACATCTTATCGACTCCTGGATGTACATAGTATCGTGTTTTGTGTGCCTCATCCATGAGGAAATCACGAAGGTTGTCGTGGTCAGGGATCCAAATACGGTTTAAATAGTATAGAATACCATCGGATTTGGTTTTGATTTTAAGTTTAGCTCCACATGACAACCCATCGCGTACGTCATTTTCCGTTATAGAGATATGTTGAGCTACCCGTATTCGATCTTTGATATCGGTTACAATTTGCGAACATAGAAGATGGATAGAGTTTACATAACCCTTACGAATGAGCGCATCAGCCACCACGTTTTCCTTGCCAGGATGATACCGATTCTCACAGTCGTAATCATTGAGAAGTTCGACCCATCTTCGTTGCCTCATATTCAACTCTTTTTTATTGAAGATATGTTGGAGACTCTTGTGGTCAGTGTATATTTCACACTTGGTACCGTAAAGATAATGTCTCCATATCTTGAGAGCGAACACGACGACTCCAAGTTCCAGGTCATGGGTGGTGTAATTCTTCTCATGTTCTTTGAGTTGCCTAGAGGCATAGGCTTTGCATCAGTACACAGCCTAAACCTTGCCCTGATGCGTTGCAATAAACCACAAAGTCATCGCAACCCTCAGGGAGTGTAAGGATAGGTGCGTCACAAAGCCTTTGTTTCAAAGTTTGGAAGGCATCCTCTTGTTTAGGTCCCCAAATGAAGGGTTTTCCCTTGTGAGTCAAGGCCGTGAGCGGAACGGCGATAGAGGAGAAATTGGCAATGAAGCGTCGGTAATAACCAGCCAAGCCAAGAAATGACCTAACTTCAGTAGGGGTACGTGGCTTTTGCCACTCTTGTACTGCCTTGATTTTCGAAGGATCGACATGAATCCCTTTGTCATTGATAACGTGACCAAGAAATTGCACCTCTCTTAACCAGAATTCGCATTTTGAGAACTTAGCGTAAAGCTTTTCAGTCCTTAAGAGTGTAAGAATGAGTCAAAGATGCAGCTCATGATCGGATTTTGATTTGGAGTAGATAAGGATATCGTCGATGAAGACTATGAAAAACGGTCGAGATAGGGTTTGCATACCCTATTCATTAAATCCATAAAGACAGCGGGGGCATAGGTTAATCCGAAAGGCATCGCCATGAACTCGTAATGACCATAACGAGTTCGAAAAGCAGTTTTTGGGATATCTTCTTCGCGCACCCTAAGCTGATGATAACCAGAACGAAGGTCGATTTCTGAAAAACAGGTGGCGCCTTGAAGTTGATCTAGAAGGTCATCAATACGAGGCAATGGATAGCGATTCTTAACAGTCAACTTGTTGAGTTCTCTATAGTCAATGCACATGCGAAACGTTCCATCTTTCTTCTTCACAAAAAGAACAGGTGCACCCCAAGGCGACGTGCTAGGACGTATGAATCCTTTGTCAGTCAGCTCTTGCAGCTGACTGGCCAATGCTTGCATTTCAGATGGGGCTAACCTATAAGGATATTTTGCGACTGGTGTAGCGCCAAGCACAAGATCAATTCGAAATTCGACTTCTTGCACAGGAGGAAGTCCTGAAACGTCGTCGGGAAAAACTTCCGGAAATTCTTTCATGATTTGGATATCTTCGAGCTTCCTTTCTTTGCCTTCCTTCTTGACGATGTGGGCTAGAAATGCGATGTCATCCTTGCGAAGATATCTTCGAGCTTGAAGACAGGACATCAATTTGAGCCCTTTCGAAGGAGTTTCTCCAAAGATACGTAGGGCCTGACCATTGGCGAGAGGGATACGGATGAACTTTTCATGGCATACCACTTCGGCGTGATGATGGCTGAGCCAGTCCATCCCAATGATAACGTCGAAACTTCCCAATTTCATAGGAATGAGATCAATCGAAATATCGTGATCATTTAGGGTGAGAGTACAATCACGAACAATAGAATTTAGCGAAATGGGTTCTCCGTCAGCAACTTCCACCGTGAGCGATTCAGCAAGACTAACACGAGGTAGGTCGAGAATAGATTCGAATTCTAAAGATACAAAACTCTTATCCACACCAGTATCGAATAATATGGATGCATAACTACCATTTACGAGAAACGTACCTGACCACATTGTTGTCAGCCCTTGCTTGGTTGGCGTTGATATTGAAAGCCCTTCCTCTAGCAGGTGGATGAGCTTGGTTAGCTTGGTTCACCGGATTTGCTTGGGCTTGGGCATTGATGATGTTCACTAGGCGTGGGCAAGTGTTTCTGAAGTGGTTTGGATCCCCCACAGTTGAAGCAGGCTCTTATGGGTTGGGTCATGGGGTAGTTGGGTTGGTAGAAAGGTTGTGCTATGGGTTGGGCAGATGGTAGAAGTAAGGGTTGTTAGGCTTGGCCCACCATTTGGTTTTGTATTTGGGTTGGAGGCTGATTGCGGTTTGATCGCTGAAGCGTACGCAGGTTTGGATAGTGTGACCTGCACGGTCACAACTTGTGCATTGTTGGCAAGGGTTCTCAGGAGGGTGATGGTATTGGCAACGGTTACACTTTGGGTGTGGGCCAGTGTATGGCCTTTTGAATGGTGCGGGTGGAGGGGCAACTTGGGCGATTGGAGCAACAGTAATGGGAGGGTTGGTTTTGTCACACCCCGACCCGCAGCGGAAAAGGTGACCGGGGCATGATTGGGTTATCATCAAAGCTCATGACATTTATTATACGTTTCATATTCATTAAATACAATTTAATAGGAAATTTACAACTGTAATTACATCATGACCTAACATCAATCTAAGCTTCTTTGTTTTCTTCTAAGGCATTTCCTATGTTTTCCTTGCTTCAACCTGTTCACCTGTATCATGTGTAAAAAGGTTTTTGGATCAACAAAAAGTTGGCGAGTGCATCCTATGGAAAACATTTGAACAAGTTTATTTAATTGATTATGAAATGAGTGCACAACCACACATGAGTAAAAATAGATGTAAACTTACTCAACAATCATTAGATATTAAATAAAGCACACATGAACAATAATGGGACGTTTAGAGGCACGCGTTGCTCAACTCGTCTCTTACGAGGAACTGATGGGCCTAATGAATGAATTGCATAAACATGATAATATGAAAGACATAACTACAAACAATATTAACTCAATGATACACACATGAACAATAATGGATTGGTTTTGAGGCACGCGTTGTTCAACTCGTCTCCCACGAGGAACTGATGGGCTTAATGAATGAATTTCATATAATTTGACAAAATGAAATAAGTAATCACAACATTATAAACAATCTAAGTTTAGATCACGATATGGTTGGCACAAGTTTAAATAAACGAGTTAATTATTTTGTGACACATGACACACCCCAAAACGTGTAATTAAAAAGGGGAGTTGTAAGATTCACTCACAGTGGGTGCGTTCGGTTGATGATGTTGAATGCACGCGAAATGGTTTTAACCACGAGTGAAATTAACCTAGATAAATAGCATTATGGTTCGGTAAGTAAACGGATTTTATTAATCCATTTTAGTAGGATTGTTGGGTGTATTTTTGTGAGTTTAAGGCTATTTTCTAACCTTAAAAATGTTATTTTTAAGTATTTTTAATTGATTTTTAATTAAAATAAATAAATAAAAATAATAATAAAATTTGGCTTTTTTGACCGTTGACCGTTGACTTTGACCGGTTCGTATGCGAGTATATGTGCGCTGAGTGAGGCTCGAACCCGAGACCTCCCGTACGCGTGCACGCAGCTCTACCAACTGAGCTATGTGTCTAACCCGAAATATTTCTGTTTTTAATTATATTTATATATTAATTAGATTAATCGAAAATCATTTATTTTTAAAAACTATTTAACTGAATCGGACCGGTGCTCTCCACAGGTCTCGAACCCGGGACCTGTGGGTTGAGTTAACACACAGTCCACCGCTGGACTGTGTGTTTCACATGTTATATAAACCGATTTTTATTATACTTAAATACAAACTGAACTTTTTCATTTCTGTCTTATTTTAAAAAGTTAGATAATTGTCCGAGTCGGTGCAGTAACCCGGACTCGAACTCGTGCCCTGTGATTTAAACATACACACAGTCCACCGCTGGACTGTGTGTCTATCTTGGTTATAATTCCGATTATTATTATACTTAACATATACATGAAATGAATCCGGTTCAGTTAACAAAAAAAGGACATTTTTATTAAGGCAGCGTGTGTGAGACAAGATTCGAACTCGAGACGTTAGTGTTTATTGTGCACACAGTCCACCGCTGGACTGTGTGTCTAACTCGAGTTATAACTTGATTTTAATTGTACTTATATGTTACCGAACTTCGTCTTCTTCGTCCGTTTTTAACCAGAATCGGAAATCCGACTGGTTCAATGTTTAATTCAGTTTCTTTGGCGTTCTTTAGTTAATTACAAGTGAGATATAAATAAAAAGAAAGAAAAATAGGCGTAAAGTATACCGACTGGACTCCTCTGTTTTTCCGACAGAGCTCCGGCGACTGCAACAGGTTCCGGCGTCGTGTGTCTTGCAACAGCGAGTCTCCAGAAAGCTTGAAAAGGATGTGGGTGACTTCGGTATAAGCTCAGGGGTTTAGTATGGCTTAAAAGTGAAGGTCTCGGTTTTCCGGCGAGATACAGAAGTTTTCCGGCGAGTGAGTTTTCGCCGAGAAAGGGTGCGGTTTTGAGCGAAAAAGTTTGCAGAGGTTCGAGGGAGTATTTATAGGGCAAGTCGTCGATGAATTTGGTCCGATTTCCGACTTGATTCATCGGTTATAATTTCTCCGGCGGTTATAGTTGGTGTCGCGGACTCAGGCGTCGGTTATAACCGATGTGTTACGTTATAACGGAAGGAATCGTTAAATTTTTGGCGAGATCGCCGGGATTTCCGACGACTGCATTTGGGCGCCGGTTTTGAATTCGGATTAACATGTTATGAATTTATTGTCTTCATTATTTAACAAGAGATACAAGTGGCGCAGTGGTTGGAGAGTTGTGCGATAAAACTGTTGAACCGTGACCCGGTGACTGACCCGGGTTCGAAACCCGGCAGGAACATATATTTTTTATTTTCATATTTTTAACAGCTTTCAAAAACTAATTATATATTCCCATATAATAATTGATTATGTATCGTTTAAAATTATTTTGGGCATTTAATTCGCAACGAAATTTTTAACTGATTGTTCGGTTAATAAACAGAGCGGGTTTGGTAAATCCGTTTTTGACGGATGTTACAGGTTTGGGCGACGGTGAAATTTTTGCCATTTCGCTTCCTCTTACCAGCAAACTTTGAAGATGGACCAGATGGGGTTGGAGTTGGGGTTTCGACAGTCGTTCTCTTCTTTTCATCCTTAAAATCGCCATTACGAATGCGATTTTCTGTAAGTTCCGTTGCTAATTCCATTGCGGTTTCGAGTGTTGCAGGAGAAGTTCTTAAAAAAGAATCTTGGATTTTCGAGGGGAGGCCTCGAATGTAGTGCTCAATTAAGCGGTATAATGTGGTGAACAGATAGGGAACCATCTGGTTTAATTCAAGAAATCTCTTGTTGTAGGAGGTGTGATCCCCTTCTTTTTTTCTTTAAGGAATAGAATTCATTTTCGAGCTTTTTGATCTCGCTCCTAGGACAGAAACGTCTTGTCATTACTTCTCTTAATTCCTCCCATGATAAAGCCATGGCATCTTCCACACCTCGCTTGCCCTTTTCCGTGTTCCACCAGGTAAGGGCCACCCCAAACAAACGTCTAGTAGCATAACGTACCTTGTGATCCGCAGGATAGTCGCAATTGAGAAAGGTGTTTTCCATCTCCTCAAACCAATGGAGGAGAACGGTGACACCTTCAGTCCCTTCATATTTTGGGGGATCGCAGGACTTGAAGTGTTTGTAGGTGCATTTAGTGGTTTTGGGAGGAGGGTTGGCGACGCCTTGGTCTTCTTGGTTTGGAAGGTTGATGGGATTAGCGGTAAGAGCTTGTTGAACTTGTAGCACGATGTCAGGAAGTACCGCGGCCATTTGTTGGGCAATTTGCGTGGCCAAGCGTTCGCTCAACTTTCCTGACCTTTTACCTTCTCGTAAGTGTCTAGCAGACATCTACAGGAATATATATAGGGAGATTGTGAGTTTGAGAATTTTCTAGGTGTCATGTGTCGTAGAAAGGAATGAAAACTAACATTTATAAATAACTGAAAATAATTTAACTACATCCATTGGATCTCTTGGCTTGCTCATGTTTGGGCCTCCAAATGTCTCCTATACCATAGCTTGTATAGTCATGTGGGCCCCCATGACTATTGGGCTTGATAGGGTTCACAATGGTGTCGGCTGGTTAACACTCACATCACCTGAATGAAAATCGTAAAACATGATTGCGAGATGTAAGGTCGGAGGGTGTCCAGGTGTAGACACAATGACAGCTCAAAGTGGGGTTAGTTCACACGACGTCTGGTATAGCATGCTTTGGCCTAATAGGTCCTTCGTAATCTCATCGTTAGTCCCCAGGTAGGCAAACTGGTCCTTTATTTTGGATTATACGAATGCCAAGCCTAGACAGGACGTTCCGACTACCGGTACTCATACCCTTCCAGTTACTACATGCCCGTCGTGAAAACTCACTTTGATGTGATTTGAAAATATGAAAACATTGCAAAAATCTTTGAAAAGAATTCATGGAAATTGTGAAATCGTGAGGTGTGTGCTCTCGTAGATATGATATGTTATGAGGATATAAACTATGATGAGCATTGCATATTGACATGTACTTGCGAGAGTGCTTGCATAATATTGTGGGTGAAAATAAACATGAAATATATAAACATCATGAATTTTGCATGTAACACATAAACAATTTACATCTAGTCAACTATAGTATAGGCTCTAAGGGTCTAATAACCTATCCTATATCCCTATAGTGACAAGCTCTGATACCAATCTGTCACACCCCGACCCGCAACGGAATAAAAGTCGGGGCAGGATTGGGCTATCACCAAAGCTCATGATATTTACTAACAAGTTTCATATTTATTAAATTCAAATTAAATTCAAGTATCCAACATGAAATTTCATACAAACACAAATAATAAACTAAACGATTGTTCTAACAAAATAACTTGTTTATTCTTCTAAGGCCATCCTAGGTGTTTCTTTCCTCAACTTGATCACCTGTATCATGCGTAAAACAGAAAAATTTAGGTCAACAAAAGTTGGCGAGTGAACCTTGATAAAACATTTAAGTAATAAATTTTATTGTTGTTTAAATAAGATTGTGCATAAATCACATGTGAGCAAATGTATATATGTAATAAATCAGAAACCACATTGAATGAATATATGACATAAATGATGATGTGTCTGAGATCAAGGCTCAATTAAACGGAGCCGATCTTGAATGAGGCACCTGATGCTCGACCCATATCCCACAGGGAACCGATGGGCCTAATGTAATGAGTGCACTGGAATGATAAAATGTATCCACATATAAACCACATAACAAAACAATACACATTTGATCACGAAATGATATTAGCACAAGTGTTAAATTAAATAAAGAAATGGTACGATGAATGATACACCAAAAAACGTGATTAAAACGGGGAATTTGTAGAGTTTCACTCACCTTGGGTGCGTATTATTGAGTAGTAATAAGAGCGCACGAATTGTGGTTTTAACCGACGGAAGGGTACTAACCTATAAAATAATGCGATAATAACTAATTTAATGCTTAAGATAAAAAAAACTTTTGTTTATAGTTTTAGATTATTTTTGGTAGGTTTTAAAATCCCTATTTCTTTCTTTTTAACTGATTTTCTAAAAAAAACATAAAATAAGATACGTAAACTGAATAATAATAAAATGTAATTAAATTAAATGCTTTAAAAAAATGTTGTCAGTCTGACAAGGGCGCTTGTCGGACCGGTTTAATTGAATTTCAGTCGTGTGTGTGGTGAGGCTTGAACCCGTGACCTCTCGGTTGCGTGCACGCAGCTCTTCCAACTGAGCTACTTGTCTAACCCGAAAGAATCTGAATTTTAATTATATTTATACACTTTTTAGGTTATTTCTAATTTAATTAATTTTACAAAAAGATTTTTAATAATCCGACCGGTGCGTGCCAAAGGACTCGAACCCGAGACCTTGGTGGTGTGATGCACCCAGCCCAACCAACTAGGCTAGGTGTCTAACCCAACTATACACGTATTTTAATTATACTTATCTACTAAATAGGCTTACACAGGAAAGATGGATTTAAAAAGGAGTTTAATTCGATTAAGACGGTGTGTGAGCGTGGGATCGAACCGGTGACCCCGGGTTCAATTTGCACCTGGCGCAACCAGTTGGGCTGGGTGCTTAACCCGTTCAATATTCGCATTTTAATAATTATAACAACATTCTAACATCGTCTTCTTCATTTCCCAATTGAACCAACTGATTACCCGCCCAATTTTACTCATTTTAATTCTGATAAATCTAATGTATGTTAAGGTATTTACATAACACTCAAGAGTAAAGAATAAAAGTCTACCGTATACTTGAGATGGTGGGTCGCGATTTCCGGCGGTGGTGTTCCGTCGGTTAGCAGAATTTCCCGGCGAACAAGGGGGGGGGAGCGGAGGAGTAAGGCAAGTAGTACAAGATAAAATGAACGATTTTGAACGGAGGTTTCATTTGGTATATATAGAGTGAAGTTTGGTTCGGTTTTAGGAAACCAAATTCGATTGATTGCCAATTAGCCGCGGGGATGCCAACTATCTTGATTGTAATTTGCCAAAAATAAGCGCCGAACCTGTTGTCGGAAAGATTCGAAAGAAAGGAAAGGGGCATCTTGATTTGAGTTGATTCCGGTAATGGTTGCAGGTTTCCCACCCGGTATATGTATATATATTGTTATATGGGGTTTGATACATCAGGGGTGTGCAGTGTAGTGGTGTTTGGTGCGTGTGACAACCTGGGTGACCCCGGTTCGATTCCCCGGTTTCCCATTTTTTGGCTTTTTCTTTACTTTATTAATTTATTAAGTTTATTAAATCATTTATTCATTACAATTATTTAATTATTTGATTGATTATTTATTTTATTTTATTAAGATTAGTTTAAACATTTGTTATTAATATATGTGTATATATATATATAAATTTTAATATATAAAACAATAAACAAAAATGTTAAAATCAACCGACATAAATAAATACGCTTTGATTGATAATTTGGGGCGGGTTTCGAACCTGATTTAGGCATGATTGTAGTTAATGTGAACGTAGAGGTGTTTCAAGTTAGTGTTAGAAGATAGGTGTTGTGTTATGGGTTAGTTTATTTTATAAGTGGTCAGTGGGTAGGGAATTAAATAGCAGGTAAAGCGATTGGATTATTACGTTATAATTACAAAGGTTATTAAAATTTTCATTGATTCATGCGCAATAAGGCGTGTATCACGTTAAGTTTCCCATGTTTAGTGAAGGGGTTTGTGTGTGTAGTAATAACTGTATGTAACCGTGTGTCTCTTTAGTTATTTGCATCGTTTCCCATGCTGTTAGTACATTATGTAACCGTTCCTGCCATTAACAGTTTCGCGCTAGTAACCATATACCCTTTATATATATAGACAATACATGTATGATGTATGTCAACTTATTTAAGTTTTATAGATATCGAATTAAAAAGTAAAATTGTTATAATGGCATCAACATCATCTAATGAAGGAGACCAATTCAAGCAACTCTTTTTAAAAGAAGTGAGGGAAGAATATGAAGTTGACAAAGTGATTGCTAGAGATTTAAGGAAATGTTTTGATGTAATGGAGAATCAAGTTGTCTCTCGAGACCTTGTATCTAAGACCTTGCTGTTAATGTCTCCAACTGTCGTTCGTGACATGGCAGTTCTGTATAACAGTGAGAATGGGATGAAGGATGTGGAGTTAATGCCACATATCAAAGATTTACTGAAACAAGTCAGTATTTCAATGGATTTGAAGTGTAGGTTTTTACTTTCATATGAGTAATTCTGTTATGTTTAGTTTTTCGTTTATTTTGTTTATTTTATTTTCTTCAATTGTAGTATGTATACATTTGAAGTGTTACTGTTATTAATTTAAAGAATTTTATGGTAAAGAACAAATGTAAGCATTTAAGTGTTGTAAATCCATGTTTATATCATTCGTATTAAAAAGAATAACTTAGTTAAAGCATTTGTCATCAAACATATATTCTTTAGAAATAATGTGTTGTAATTGTAAACATAAATTGTTATATTCTAAGTTTATTAACTTTTAAATTTTTAAATGTTTATAAAAAAACAAAAGAAAACCAAAGGTGTGTTGCATGTATACAAATATTTATACAATTGTGTTTTTATGTTATTATTTTTTGTTTATTTGTTTTATGTTATATACATTTAATATTAATTCTAGCAAAAGTCAGATAAGAGTACATGTAACATTTGCATAAATCGGGTTTCGAAAGCCCGCCCCAAATTATCAATCAAAGTGTATTTATTCTTGTCGTTCGGTTATTTTTATTTTTCTTATATAAATAATGATAATTAGTGTTTAAAAATAATCTTAATAAATAACCAATTAAATACTAAATATTTAGATAATTAATAAGCACAAAAAAAATATATTAAAGGAAATAGGTGAACCGGGAATCGAACCCGGGTCGCCCGAGTAACCACACACGACAAACACCACTGCACTGCACACATCAATTGTGCTATCTTTAGATTCTTATTTCCCTCATATTCAAGTTAAAAAGAACCTGCAACACCCGCATTCTTCTCCTCGCCGGAAATCTTGGCAATCTACGCGGTTGCCTCTAAAATCACAACTGTCTAATCTAATTTTGGTAAATGCCCGTCTGTGATTGAGCTGGCAATCAATCCAAGCTAATTGTTGCCGAAACCGAGCTCTCGATCACCCCTATAAATACAAGACGGATTCCCCCCGACAAAACTCGCTCATATTCTCTATCTTACTCTCTAAAACTCGGTCGTCTGAAAGAAACTCTGTTCCACCGGAGAACCACCGGAATCGTCGGAATCCAGTCGCCGGAATCGTGCCGCCATCTCTGTTATCGGTAGACCTCCTTTACTAATCTTTTTCACCTAATTAACATTATATGCGGTCGATCACTAACAACAATCAGAAAGAAAATATATTCAGGCGGGTAAAAGTTCTGGTTTAAGTTTAAAATGAAGAAGACGAAGTGGGTTAAGTGTTTTTATGTAATTAAAATGAATGTTTCAAACGGGTTAGACACACAATCCAGTGGTGGATTGTGTGCAAACATGATATACACGTCCCAGGTTCGAATCCGGCTCATGATAGCATAAATACACATAACCGTTTTTATTTTGGATAAAATATATCAGTGGCAGTATGTATACACATGTAATTAAAATCGGGTTTTTAATTGGGTTAGACACACAGTCCAGTTGTGGACTGTGTGCATAATTAACATGCTTGTCCGAGTTCGAGCCTACGGCAACCCCAGATTTCCGGAAATAAAATATCCTTTTTAAACAAGCCTAATCAGATTCATTCAGTATGTATATAAAGATAAAAGAAACTCAGTTTATTATGGGTTAGACACCCAGCCCAGTTGGTTGGGCTGGGTGCAAGTTGTTGGTGTGATCGCGGGTTCGAGTCCCTCCGCAAGTTACCAATATCAAGCATGAACCGGTCAGACCCCCCCCTTGTCAGGTCTGATAAGTTTTTATTAATTATTATTTTTACATATATATACATTTTGCTTAAAAACTAATTAAAAACGCTTAAAGACACGGTTTGGTAGTTTTAGAAATCTCAAACAATATTATAAAAATAACCTAAAAATCAAACTGAAAGTATTAAGTCAAGATATTAATTTTGTTATATTTATCGAATTACCGCATTATTATTTTAGGTTAGTATTTTTTCGTCGGTCAAATTCTCAACTCGTGCGCATCCATCACCAAGCAAGGACCGCACCCACTGAGAGTGAATCTCTACAAATTCCCCGTTTTAATCACGTTTTGGGGTGTATCATGTGTCGTACCATTCCTTTATTTTATCTAAACACTTGTGCTTATATCATTTCGTGATCAAATGTGTATTGGTTGTTGTGTGATTTATATGTGGATTAAATTTATCATTTCAGTGCACTCATTTCATTAGGCCCATCAGTTCTCATGGGATACGGGTTGAGCATCAGGTGCCTCATTAGATTGGCTCCATTTGATTGAGCCTTGATCTCAAATACATCATCATTCATGTCATACATTCATTCAATGTGGTTTGTGACTGTTTACATATATATATTTGCTCACATGTGATTTATGCACGAATTTTATTTAATAAATAAAACAAGCAACTATTTACAATGTTTTAACAAGGTTCACTCGCCAACTTTTGTTGACCCAAAATCTCCCCTGTTTTACACATGATACAGGTGATCCAGTTGAGGAAAGAAACACTTAGGATGGCCTAGAAGAATAAACAAGTCATTGCGTTGGAATAAACATTTAGAATTGTTTTTTTTGTATTTGTATGAATTCTGTTTATTGGATATTTAAATATGCAATTTGAATTTAATAAATATGAAACTTCTTAGTAAATATCATGAGCTTTGGTGATAACCAGTCATGCCCCGACTTTTATTCCGCTACGGGTCAGGGTGTGACGGATTGGTATCAGAGCTTGTGGCTATAGGGATATAGGATAGGTTATTAAAGACCCTTAGAGCCTATACTATAGTTGATTAAATTTTAATTGTTTATTGTTACATGCAAAATTCATGATGTTTATATGTTTCATGTTTGTTTTCACACCCAATATTATGCAAGCACTCTTACAAGTACATGTTAATATGCAATGCTCATCATAGTTCAATCCTCATAACATGTCATATCTATGAAAGCACACACCTAACGATTTCCATGATTTTTGCAATGATTTCGTATTTTTTTCAAATCACATCAAAGTGAGTTTTCACGACGGGCATGTAGTAACTGGAAGGGTACGAGTACCGGTAATCGGAACGTCCTGTCTAGGCTTGGCATTCTTATAAATCCAAAATAAAGGACCAGTTTGCCTACCTGGGGACTAACGATGAGAGTACGAAGGACCTATTAGTCCAAAGCATGCTATACCAAACGTCGTGTGAGCTAACCCCACTTTGAGTTGTCATTGTGTCTACACCTGGACACCCTCCGACCATACTTCTCGCAATCATGTTTTACGATTTTCATTCGGGTGGTGCAAGTGTTAACCCGCCGACACCAATGTGAATCCTGCCAAGCCCAATAGTCATGGGGGCCCACATGACTACACAGGCAATGGTATGGGGGACATTTGGAGGCCCAAACATGAGCAAACCCAAGACATCCTATGGATGTAGTTAAATTATTTTCAGTTATGTTGTTTTCATTTTTTACGACACATGACACCTAGGAAATTCTTGAACTCACAATCTTCCTACATATGTTACTATAGATGTCGGCTAGGCAATTATGTGGAGGTAGAAGGTCAGGAAAGTCAAACGAACGCTTGGCCACACAAATTGCTAAACAAATGGCCGCAGTGCTTCCTGACATCGTGATACAAGTTCAACAAGCCCTCACCGCTAATCCCATCAACCCTCCCAACCAAGAAGACCAAAGCGTCGCCAACCCTCCTCCCAAAACCCCCAAATGCACCTACAAACACTTCAAATCCTGCGATCCCCCAAAATATGAAGTGACTGAAGGTGTCACCGCTCTCCTTCACTGGTTTGAGGAGATGGAAAACACCTTTCTCCATTGAGACTGTCCCGAGGACCGTAAGGTGCGTTACGCGACTGGAAGGTTGTTTGGGGTAGCCCTTACCTGGTGGAACACGGAAAAGGGTAAGCGAGGTGTTGAAGATGCCATGGCCTTAACATGGGAAGAGTTAAGGGAAATCATGACAAGACGCTTATGTCCAAGAAGCGAAATCAAAAAGCTAGAAGACGAGTTTCACGCATTGAAACAAAAGGAAGGAGACCACACTTCATACAATAAGAGATTTCTCGAGTTGAACCAGATGATCCCCAATCTGTTCACCCCCTTATACCGCTTAGTCGAACACTACATTCAAGGCCTCCCCTCGAAAATCCAAGATTCAGTTTTAAGCACTTCGCCTGCAACACTTGAAGCCGCAATGGAGTTAGCTACGAAACTCACTGAAAATCGCATTCGAAACGGCAAATTCAAAGATGAGAAGAAGAAAACACCCATTGAGACCCCAATTCCAAACCACCCAGGTTCATCCTCGAAGTTTGCTGGTAAGAGGAAGCAAAATGGCAAGAACTTTGCCGTCACCCAAACCAACCCTCCCATCACTGCTGCCAATCACCCAAACCAACCCTCCCATCACTGCTCCCAATCACCCAAGTTGCCCCTTCAGTCCCACCATTCAAAAGGCCATACACTGGCCCACACCCAAAGTGTAACCGTTGTCAATACCATCACCCTCCTGAAAACCCCTGCCAACATTGCACAAGTTGTGGCCGTGCGGGTCACACCAACCAAACCTGCCGCACCCTTCAGCGATTGAACCGCAGTCAACCTCCAACTCAAACCCAAAATCAAATGGTGGGCCAAGCCCAACAACCCTTACTTCTACCACCTGCACAACTCGCAGCCCAACCTTACTACCAACCCAACTACCCCATGATGCAACCCATGCGAGCCTGTTTCAATTGTGGGGACCCGAACCACTTCAGGAACACTTGCCCACGTCTGGTGAACATCATCCATGCCCAAGCTCAAGCAAACCCGGTAAACCAAGCCAACCAAGCTCCTCCACCTGCTAGAGGAAGAGCTTTCAATATCAATGCCAACCAAGCAAGGGCTGACAACAATGTGGTCAACGGTACGTTTCTCATCAATGGTAGTTATGCATCCATATTATTCGATACTGGTGCGGGTAAGAGCTTTGTGTCCTTAGAATTCGAATCTATCCTTAACCAACCTCGTGTTAATCTCGTTGAATCTCTGACGGTGGAAGTTGCTGACGGAAAACCCACTTCATTAAATTCTATTATACGCGATTGTACTCTCACCCTAAATGATCACTATTTCCCAATTGATCTCATTCCTATGAAATTGGGAAGTTTCGATGTTATCATCGGCATGGACTGGCTCAGCCAGCATCACGCTGAAGTGGTGTGCCACGAAAAATTCATTCGTATTCCTCTCGCTGACGGTCAGACACTACGTATCTTTAGGAAAACCCCTTCGAAAGGACTCACATTGATGTCCTGCCTTCAAGCCCGAAGTTATCTTCGCAAGAATCACGTCACATTTCTAGCTCACGTTGTCAAGAAGGAAGGCAAGGAGAGAAAGCTCGAAGATTTCCCAATTGTGAAAGAATTCCAGCAAGTTTTTCCCGACGACGCTTCAGGACTTCCTCCTGTGAGAGAAGTCGAATTTCGAATCGATCTTGTGCCTGGCGTTACACCGGTCGCAAAATCTCCTTATAGGTTAGCCCCATTCGAGATGCAAGAGCTGGCCAGTCAACTGCAAGAGTTGACTGACAAAGGATTCATACGTCCTAGCTCATCGCCTTGGGGTGCGCCCGTTCTTTTTGTGAAGAAGAAAGATGGAACGTTTCGCATGTTCATTGATTATAGAGAACTCAACAAGTTGACGGTTAAGAATCTCTATCCACTGCCTCATATTGATGACCTTCTAGACCAACTTCAAGGTTCCACCTGTTTTTCCAAAATCGACCTTCGTTCTGGTTATCGCGAGGAAGATATTCCAAAAACCGCCTTCCGAACTCGTCATGGTCATTACGAGTTCATGGTCATGCCCTTCGGTTTAACCAACGCCCCCGCTGTCTTCATGGATTTAATGAATAGGGTATGCAAACCCTACCTCGACCGTTTCGTCATAGTCTTCATCGACGACATTCTTATCTACTCCAAGTCAAAATCCGATCATGAGCGACACCTTGGGACTCATTCTTACACTCTTAAGGACTGAAAAGCTTTACGCTAAGTTCTCAAAATGCGAATTCTGGTTAGGAGAAGTACAATTCCTTGGTCATGTCGTGAATGACAAAGGGATTCATGTCGATCCTTCAAAAATCAAGGCAGTACAAGAATGGCAAGCGCCACGTACCCCCTACCGAAGTTAGGTCTTTTCTCGGCTTGGCTGGTTACTACCGATGCTTCATTGCCAATTTTTCCCGTATCGCCGTTCCGCTCACGGCCTTGACTCAAAGGAAAACCCTTCATTTGGGGACCTAAGCAAGAGGAGGCTTTCCAAACTTTAAAGCGAAGGCTTTGTGACGCACCTATCCTTACACTCCCTGAGGGTTGCGATGACTTTGTGGTTTATTGCGACGCATCAGGGCAAGGTCTAGGCTGTGTATTGATGCAAAGAGGAAAGGTGATAGCCTATGCCTCTAGGCAACTCAAAGTTCATGAGAAGAATTACACCACCCACGACCTGGAACTTGGAGCCGTCGTGTTCGCTCTCAAGATATGGAGACATTACCTCTACGGTACCAAGTGTGAAATATACACTGACCACATGAGTCTCCAACATATCTTCAACCAGAAAGAGTTGAATATGAGGCAACGGATATGGGTCGAACTTCTTAACGATTACGACTGCAAATTCGGTACCATCCTGGCAAGGCAAACATGGTGGCCGATGCACTCAGTCGAAAAGGATATGCGAACTCTATTCGTCTTCTATGTTCGCAAATCATAACCGACATCAAAGATCGAATCTGGGCAGCTCAACATGTTTCTGTGACGGAAAATGACGTACGCGATGGGCTGTCATGAGGAGCTAAACTCAAAATTGAAACCAAATCCGACGGTATTCTATACTATTTAAACCGCATATGGATTCCTGATCGCGACAACCTTCGTGATTTCCTCATGAATGAGGCACACAAAACACGATACTATGTACACCCAGGAGCCGATAAGATGTATTAAGACCTATGATACACCTACTGGTGGCCTGGCATGAAAAAAGGATATCGCTGTTTTTGTTTCCAAGTGCCTTACCTGTTCCAAACTAAAAGCTGAACATCAAAGACCTTCAGGACTTCTAGTCCAACCCGAAATACCTGTATGGAAGTGGGAAAACATAACCATGGACTTCATTACCGGGTTACCTCGCACCTCCAGTGGGTATGACACCATATGGGTAATAATCGGTCGTCTTACAAAATCATCTCATTTCATTCCGATTCGCGAGGACTTCAAGAACGAGAAATTAGCTCGTATCTACATCAGCGAGATCGTAAGCCGTCATGGTGTACCATTAAGCATCATTTCAGACCGCGATGGTCGTTTCACTTCACGAACATGGCGAGCCGTACAATCCGCTTTGGGTATACAGTTAGACCTCAGTATCCGCCTTTCACCCTCAAACTGATGGTCAATCTGAACGCACCATCCAAACCCTTGAAGACATGCTTCGAGCATGTGTCATAGACTTCAAAGGGAACTGGGACGCTCATCTACCGTTAGTCGAGTATTCGTACAGCAATAGCTATCATTCAAGTATCGGCATGGCTCCTTTCGAAGCTTTATATGGTCGTAAGTGCCGATCCCCAGTATGTTGGCACGAAATTGGTGAAGCGCAAATCACCGGACCTGAATTGATTGAAGAAACAACCGACAAAATCCTTCAAATTTGAAACAATCCTCTAGCGGCTCAAAGACGTCAAAAGAGTTATGCTGACAAACGACGAAAGCCTCCGGAGTTTTGTGTTGGTGATCAAGTA
The DNA here is from genome assembly GCA_947069175.1 of Scalesia atractyloides. NCBI lineage: Eukaryota > Viridiplantae > Streptophyta > Magnoliopsida > Asterales > Asteraceae > Scalesia > Scalesia atractyloides. The sequence continues at coordinate 22,486,786 of CAMTDV010000028.1, read as the reverse complement.
CTTCTGAAAGTATCACCGTGGAAGGGAGTGGTTCGTTTTGGCCATAAGGGCAAGCTAGCACCCCGCTACGTAGGACCTTTCAAGATACTCGAAAGAGTAGGACCTGTAGCCTACAAGCTTGACCTACCAGAAGAACTCAACAGAATTCATCCCACGTTCCATGCATCAAACTTGAAAAAGTGTCTCGCCGACGAAAACCTCCATATCCCTCTAGAAAATATTCAAGTCGATGAATCAATGCACTTCGTTGAAAGACCAGTGGAAATCATGGATTTCAGTGAGAAGCGTTTGAGGCGAAGTCGTATTCCAATTGTCAGGGTACGTTGGGAGTCAAAACGAGGACCTGAGTTTTACTTGGGAACGTGAAGACTCAATGCGCGAGAAATACCCGCATCTTTTTCCGGTTACAACTACTACTTAAATTTCGGGACGAAATTTCTAAAAGTAGGGGATACTGTAACATTTGCATAAATCGGGTTTCGAAAGCCCGCCCCAAATTATCAATCAAAGTGTATTTATTCTTGTCGTTCGGTTATTTTCATTTTTCTTATATAAATAATGATTATTAGTGTTTAAAAATAATCTTAATAAATAACCAATTATATAATAAATATTTAGATAATTAATAAGCACAAAAAAAAATATATTAAAGGAAATAGGTGAACGGGAATCGAACCCGGGTCGCCCGAGTAACCACACACAACAAACACCACTGCGCTGCACACATCAATTGTGCTATCTTTAGATTCTTATTTCCCTTATATTCAAATTAAAAAGAACCTGCAACACCCGCATTCTTCCCCTCGCCGGAAATCTCGGCAATCTACGCGGTTGCCTCTAAAATCACAACTGTCCGATCTAATTTTGGTAAATGCCCGTCTGTGATTGAGCTGGCAATCAATCCAAGCCAATTGTTGCCGAAATCGAGCTCTCGATCACCCCTATAAATACCAGACGGATTCCCCCCGACTAAATTCGCTCATATTATCTATCTTACTCTCTAAAACTCGGTCGTCTGAAAGAAACTCTGTTCCATCGGAGAACCACCGGAATCGTCGGAATCCAGTCGCCGGAATCGTGCCGCCATCTCTGTTACGGTAGACCTCCTTTACTAATCTTTTTCACCTAATTAACATTATTTGCGGTCGATCACTAATAACAATCAGAAAGAAAATATATTCAGGCGGGTAAAAGTTCTGGTTTAAGTTTAAAATGAAGAAGACGAAGTGGGTTAAGTGTTTTTATGTAATTAAAATGAATGTTTCAAACGGGTTAGACACACAGTCCAGTGGTAGACTGTGTGCAAACATGATATACACGTCCCAGGTTCGAATCCGGCTCATGAAAGCATAAATACACATAACCGTTTTTATTTTGGATAAAATATATCAGTGGCAGTATCTATACAAATGTAATAAAATCGGGTTTTTAATTGGGTTAGACACACAGTCCAGTGGTGGACTGTGTGCATAATTAACATGCTTGTCCGAGTTCGAGCCTAGGGTAACCCCAGGTTTTCCGGAAATAAAATATCCTTTTTTAAACAAGCCTAATCAGATTCATTCAGTATGTATATAAAGATAAAAGAAACTCAGTTTATTATGGGTTAGACACCCAGCCCAGTTGGTTGGGCTGGGTGCAAGTTGTTGGTGTGATCGCGGGTTCGAGTCCCTCCGCAAGTTACCAATATCAAGCATGAACCGGTCAGACCCCCCCCCTTGTCAGGTCTCACAAGTTTTTATTAATTATTATTTTTACATATATATACATTTTCTTAAAAACTAATTAAAAACGCTTAAAAACACGGTTTGGTAGTTTTAGAAATCTCAAACAATATCATAAAAATAACCTAAAAATCGAACATAATGTATTAAGTCAAGATATTAATTTTGTTATATTTATCGAATTACCGCATTATTATTTTAGGTTAGTATTTTTTTGTCGGTCAAATTCTCAACTCGTGCGCCTCCATCACCAAGCAAGGACCGCACCCACTGTGAGTGAATCTCTACAAATTCCCCGTCTTAATCACGTTTTGTGGTGTATCATGTGTCGTAGCATTCCTTTATTTTATCTAAACACTTGTGCTTATATCATTTCGTGATCAAATGTGTATTGGTTGTTGTGTGATTTATATGTGGATTAAATTTATCATTCCAGTGCACTCATTTCATTAGGCCCATCAGTTCCTCGTGGGATACGGGTTGAGCATCAGGTGCCTCATTAGATTGGCTCCGTTTGATTGAGCCTTGATCTCAAATACATCATCATCCATGTCATATATTCATTCAATGTGGTTTGTGACTGTTTATCATATATATATTTGCTCACATGTGATTTATGCACGAATTTTCTTTAATAAATAAAACAAGCAACTATTTACAATGTTTTAACAAGGTTCACTCGCCAACTTTTGTTGACCCAAAATCTCCCCTGTTTTACACATGATACAGGTGATCCAGTTGAGGAAAGAAACACTTAGGATGGCCTAGAAGAATAAACAAGTCATTGCGTTGGAATAAACATTTAGAATTGTTTTTTTGTATTTGTATGAATTCTGTTTATTGGATATTTAAATATGTAATTTGAATTTAATAAATATGAAACTTCTTAGTAAATATCATGAGCTTTGGTGATAACCCAATCATGCCCCGACTTTTATTCCGCTGCGGGTCGGGTGTGACAGTACAGGATGTTGATAACAATATGTCTAACTCAACGGTTGGTGGTTGTTCGGTAGTTAAACTAAGTGGAGTGAACTACAAGAAGATACTTAGGAATAATTAGGAGAAGGTGAAACACGTTAAGAAGTAGTTTATGTTCGTTGTTGTATGTTCAAATTCCACAAACGGGTTATGTTTATGTTTTTTTAATTTAAATGTAGTTAGTGTGTTGGTGTGTTCAACTAATGTGTTACGTTGATGCTTGTGAATTAAAATGTATGTTGTATGTTTGGTTTTTGTGGATTACGAAACCTTTAGTTTTGTTTTTTTGGATATTTAATTTTAAAGCTTATGGGTGATGTATCTTGTGTGATTATTAATTGTATTAGGGTTGTTATTAGTGTCCATAACTTTCAATTTGTGTGTAGAGAATAGTTAATTACTTTTATAATAGAGAAATTTACATTATAATAATACTTAACAAAGATGATATATAACAAAAACACAATGTTTATTAAAATGTTTCACTAAACCACAATGTTATTATTAACACAATGCTAATAACACAATGCTATAATGAAATACAATTAAGTATCTGGTAAAATATAAATAAAACAAAATGCTATATGTGAAATAAAATTATGTAATAAATCAAAATATGAACAAAACAAAAAAAATTATCTAGTAAAATGATAGAATAGGGTCATCAAGTAAAATTGTTTAAGACAGTGTCAAATACATGAGCTATCTAAAAAATAAAAGTAAACATGAAGCCTCTATAATAGTTATTCATTATAGTAATTCTTTTTTTCTTATCTTCATGTACTCGGGCAAGGTGTGTTGCATGTATACAAATATGTTATACAATTGTATTTTTTTCATAGTGTTTTTTATGTTATTATTTTTGTGTAGTTGTTTGTATGTTATAAATTACATTTTTATATTAAGTGTAGTGCCATCTTATTTTACAATATTTATAGTATTTTATAAAAAATAATTGATCATTTAGCTTCACATTTTAAGAACAACTCATCTCTCTCTCTCTCTCTCTAACTCTCTCTCTTTCTGTGGCTCTCTTAATGTGTGTGTGTTATATATATATATAATATATATATAGATATATATATGTATATGTGTGTATTTACACTCCTAATATTAGAAATGGTTTTGCTATATATATGGTTATTTATTTAATAACTACCTATTACTCATAATTCTAGGAGCTCTTATGTACGTGTATTAACTGTTACTTGTGATAATATTTAGTTGGAGTTTCATCTTCTTAGGAATCACTTTGCATATCTTTTTAGTTCTGTTATACATCGTCAAAGTGTATGTTTTTAACCTACATTGACAATGAATGTGGAGTTTCTTCGGTCTCTGCTGATACTGATGAAGATAATGCCAAGAATTCTGTTAAAAGCTGTTACATAGTGCAAGGGTCGTGTGTAAAGATTGCCTAGCCTATCTTTCAACGCCTAAGTTTGCTATGAATCATTGTCGTTTCATGCGCAGATTAGGTGATCATAAGATATTTGCTGGTAACCAATTATTGTGTGATATTTGTTATGTGGATAATGAATCCCCTAAATGTTTCTTAGGTAGTAATGTTCACATTCCCTTGGACGCTCATCCGTGAAATATTTTATTTCTAACAAGTTTGGATGTGATGGTATGTGTTTGCTTAATCAATACTCGTGAATTGGTAATTTGGAATCCATAACTCGTGTGTTCAAGATGTTGTCAAATTCTAATTCGCATGGTTTTTACAGTCTGGATGATGATAGTGTTGGATTTTGTGTCAACTCTTCTGGTGATTACAATATTGTGCATATTAAATAGACACATATGATGTTGGCTGTTTACATTTGTTCTGTCAGCGAAGGGTCATGGTCAACTCCAATGTTCTCAAACTACAGTCCGTATAATGTTGACATCTATAGTTGGTACGTAGGCACGTTTTGTGCAAATCATTTGTATTTCGTATTGACCAGATTCTGGTGTGTGGGTAATGCATGTGTATTTTGTTTAGATGTTGATAGCAGGGTAATTTCTGATGTAGGATTCCCAGATACAATGGATAAGCTACATGTCAATTGTGGAAACTTGAAAATGAAAAATGGTCGAAAGTGTTTTCTTGTCTACCTGCTATTTCTATGCAATTGATGATTGGGTCCTATGTGCACTATATCAATGGAAATAAGAAGTTCATTATTGTACAAGAATGGGGTGAGATTACTAATGTAAATGTGGAGACAAAGGAAATGCATGGTCTTTTGCCTATCATCTTCACTCAAGGCATCAATGGATCAGTCTATATTGAAACTATAGTTTCACCAAATGTTTAGTTATGTTATTGTATGTAGTTCTTTAACAGTTTTTCATTGTTTTAAGCAGTTACTAATCAATGTGTGTGGTTGTTTTTATGTGTGGTATATTTTGTGACAACAACATTGAATCTTTATGAATTATTGTGGTATATTATCATTTTAAATATTTATTGAGTTTGGATGGTTTTAATATTACCTTTATACGTATATAATTATGGTTGCATGTGATTGTGTTTTAATACACAAAGCTATACAAAAAAAACACAATGTTTCTTAATAAAGACATTGTGTTACAGAAAAACACAATGGTAATGAGACAATTTAATATTTAAAAGCACAATAAATTCTTGAAATCACAATGTTACACGAAACCAACAAAAAATTTATAACAAAAAATCACAATCTTTTGGTGAAAAGAAAAATCATGTAAAAGGACAATAATGGTCAGTTGGTGTATATGTTTACCTAAATACCTAGTGTAAATACTAAACAATCTTTTTAATTGCCTTTTGCATTAAATAATGGTTTTACATGATGTGATAAGTATTACCTTTCTATACGACCAATTAAGACATTAAGAATACTTGTGCACTTGCATAGATAAACACTACATTAATCTATCAAGGGACAACACATGCAAATGTATAATAATCTAATTAAAAATATTAAGCATATTTTTATAACTGCATATATGAAACAAAACATTAATAAGTTAAAGTATGATAAACATTCATGAAACCTATTTACATTTTCAACAAATGATCAAACAAAGATAAAAGGTCACAACATGACCAAACAAACCCAAAAAGGTCAAAACATGACATATCATCTCCATGTAAAAATAGCATTACTGTTCTTTATATTTCATGATGTTATCCATAACTACCTTCTTTTCTTTACTGTCGTTAATAATACTTTCGGTCAGGTCTCTCAACTTGCAAGCTATTTCGTCGTTCAGTACCAGCTGATTTCCAAGGTACTCCAAGGCTTTTGTACGATCAGTAGACTCAGGGATGTCAACAATTTGAGAGAGGGTTATCGTGTTTTTTATGTCTTTGATTAGAAGAGTTGTCAACATTCCGCATGAGTTTCCTCAAAGGTTTCTTTTTTGAAAATCTTCTTAAGAATGTTCTGTACTTCTTTGTTGCTTCCATTATGTTTGTTAGTGGAAGAAGACATGTTTTGGCGGTATTTATTTTTCTGAGAAAATACTTGGGTGGGTTATTGGTAGTATTGTAGTGGCCTATGTATGCGTAATGTAGACTAGGAACGATGTGGGACAAAGTATATTTATAAAAAAATAGAAATATTTGTCTCAGTGGTGTACACGTGTGAATTTATTTGGGTGTCATCTGTGTTGGTTCATTTGAATTTAAGAAGCAAATCTTATATTTGTAATTTGTAAGTAAGTAAATATGGTTGTTCATCTACCGCATTAAAAGGTATTAAACATGGTGAGTTAATGTTATTTGAATGGTAGGTATAATCTATTAGGTTTTCTTTTATGAATATGTAGACATGCATTACTTGTAACAACGCTATCATATACCCTATATCTTTTGTGTAAGCTATTATTGACTTTCTCATATGATGGCGTCATCTTCATCATCACCACCAGCAACGGTGATGTTAAGGTGAATTGATTAGGCAGGTTCTTCTACAATACAACTGGGATGTGTTGTGTAATGATGTGTTGAAGCAATGTTAAACACGTTTGTCGAAGTGTATAAAAAAAAGACATGGTAACTATAAAACTTATTCTTTTCTAGCATTTGTAATTCGTGACATTGCTTGTAACATCCGTAAAAAAACGGGTTAACTAAACCCGCTTCGTTTATTAACCGAACATCCAATTAAAATTTTCGTTGCGTATTTAATGCTCAAATTAATTTTATACGATACATAATTAATAAATATATTATAATTTAAAAACTATAATTAATAATCAATAATAAATAATGAGATAAAAATTAATTAGAGACGCCGGGTTTCGAACCCGGGTCTCCCGCTCAAACAAACACACAACGCACCACCAGGCTACCTGCGCTCTTTGTGAAATAATTGAAATCAATAAATATAAATATTCGTGCCATACGAGTCATCTGCGAGATTCCAGTGAGTAACCGCTCTGATTAACATATACGTTTTAAAGAACGATTATGACAATCAATCCCTAACCGAAATCACAATCAAACGCTTTAACTCGCAAACCGTTATCACTGTTACAAATTACCATTTTGATTTTAAGACAAGTTGTGGTTTTGGAAGCCTATGAGTACTTTCAGTCAGGAAACCAACTCGCTATTCACTCGAATCAACTCTCAACACACTCGCTAACCTCTCTACAAGTCCCTATTCAGCAAGAACAACTCACCGGAATTCTCTGCAAGTCGTCGGAAAACCGAACCTATTTCATCTCTGTTGCCTTACTTTATAAACAGAACACCTAGAGCTCATACCGAAGTCACCCACACTCACCTCAAACTTCCTAAAGATCCTCTGCCGAAAGATACACGTCGCCGGAATAACCTGCTGTCATCGGAATCTCGCCGGAGAAACAGGGGATCTCTGTTCGGTATATCTTACACCTAATCTCTCTCATTTTTATTAATCTCATATGTAGTTAATTACAATTTACTAAAGAAATTGATTAATGTATCGAAACAGTCGGGATTGGGAGTTCTGGGTTGTTTAACGAAGAAGATGAAGTTTCGGTTGTATATATATTTAATATAAATGAGTTATATCTCGGGTTAGACACACAGTCCAGCGGTGGACTGTGTGCATTTGAAACATAGAGATACCGAGTTTGAGTCTGTCCTTGTTCCGATTCTTCACAATATTCAACCCTTTTTATAAAACCCAAATACAGAACCTTCCAGTTAGTATTTAAGTTTAATAAAAACCAGTATTCTAACCAGGTTAGACACACAGTCCAACGGTGGACTGTGTGCAACGTTAAACAACAGGTCCCGAGTTCGAGTCCTGTTAAGTGCACCGGTTTGATATAATTAAAATTCTTTTTAAGTAAATGATTTCTAGATAAATCTAAATAGTATATAAGTATAATAAAAACCGGAATAATAACCAAGTTAGACACACAGTCCAGTGGTGAACTGTGTGCAAAAACATTAAGCACGTCGCGGGTTCGAGTCCAGGCTCCCGCACCGGTTCTGGCAATTATCAAGTTTTTAAATAAGGACAAAAATGAATTTATCTAATTTGTATATATATAATTAAAAACAGAAATATTTCGGGTTAGACACGTAGCTCAGTTGGTAGAGCTGCGTGCACGCGTACGGGAGGTCACAAGTTCGAACCTCACTCAGTGCAAACAAATACATGACCGAACCGGTCAACAGTCAAACGGTCAACGGTCAACTGGTCAATAAGTCAAAAATTTTTATTTTCTTTTATTTATTTATTTTATTTAAAAATCAATTAAAAATACTTAAAAATAATATTTTCAAAGTTAGAAAACTTCCTTGAACTCACAAAAATAAACCTAACAATCCCATTAAGAACACTAATTAAAAATATTAATCGCAAATAAAAGTTTATTTATTTATCGAACTATTATGTTATTATTTAGGTTAGTTCCCTTGCCGATTAAATCCGAATTCGTTGCGCATTCATCATCAATCCAAGAAACGCACCCACTGTGAGTGAATTCTTACAAATTCCCCTTTTTTTATTCATGTTTTAGGGTGTATCATGTGTCGCTTAAATTAATTCGCTTATTCAAACTCGTGCTATACCATATTATGATCTAAACTTAGAATGTAAATATTGTTTGTTGTGATGTATTACATATTGTCAAGCTGTATGCAAATTATTTGTTAGGCCCATCAGTTCCTCGTGGGAGACGAGTTGAACAACGCGTGCCTTAAAACTCATTCATTAGGCCCATCAGTTCGTAGAACAACGCGTGCCTCAAAACTCATTCATTAGGCCCATCAGTTCCTCGTGGGAGACGAGTTGAACAACGCGTGCCTCAAAACAATCATTTGTTGTATGTGTGTGCAATATTTAATATTATGTGTTGTGTGAATAAATTTACATCTACATTTACTCATATGTGGTTATGCACTTTATTTTATAATCAATACAATAAACACGTTTAAATGTTTTCATAGGATTCACTCGCCAACTTTTTGTTGACCCAAAAACCATTTTTACACATGATACAGGTGAACAGGATGAAGCAAGGAACACATAGGAAATTGCCTTAGAAGAAAAATAATGAAGACTAGAAAGATGTATAGATCATGTTGTACTTGTATGATTTGATTGTATGATCTTCTTTAAAATTGTAATAATAAATATGAAACATTATAATAAATGTCATGAGCTTTTATGAAAACCCAATCATGCCCCAATCACCTTTTTCTGCTGCGGGTCGGGGTGTGACAGATTGGTATTAGAGCTTTTGACTATAGGGATATAGGATAGGTTATTAGACCCTTAGAGCCTATACTATAGTTGATTAGATTTTAATTGTTTATGTGGTTACATGCAAACTCATGATGTTTATTTCTTTCATATTTATTACATACACAAATGCATGCAAACACTTCCAATATTACATTTTGTGATACATAATGAATTATACTTACAGTTAAACATACATACTTACATACATATTCATCATACATATTTCAATGTTTACATATTCAAATCATCTTCATACTTCCGTTATTCAAGATTTTGTCGCATTTCTCATTTTTCAAATCTCATCAAAGTGAGTTCTACGACGGGCATGTAGTAACTGTAAGGGTACAAGTACCGGTAGTCGGAATGTCCTGTCTAGGTTGGCATTCGTATAAATCCAATATAACGGACCAGTTTGCCTACCTGGGGACTAACGATGAGAGTACGAAGGACCTATTAGGCCAAAGCATGCCACACCAAACGTCGTTCGAACTAACCCCACTTTGAGGTGTCACCGTGTCCACACCTGGATACATTCCGAATATCAAACGTTGCATACATATTTCTCGATTTTCTCTGGGTTTTAGTGTATGTAACCAGGCTAACACATGCGAACCATATGAAAAACCCGGTAATCATGGGGGCCCACATGATTACGAAGGTGAAGTATGGCGGCATGCAAGGCCCAATTACAAGCAAAGCCGAGACATCCTATGGATGTAGTAGATTTATTATTCTATATTTATTTTATGAATGTTCATTCCTAAATACGACACATGATCCCTAAAACATCCAACTCATACTCTTGATATGTATTCCTTGTAGATGTCTTCTAATCTCGCTCGTAGGAAGATGAGATCAGGAAAAGCCCGCGAGCGCATGGCTGCCCAAATCGCTCAACAAATGGCTACCGTAATACCCAACATTGTAGTTCAAGTTCAACAAGCCCTTACCGCTAATCCCGTCAATCAAGAAGATCAAAATATTGTCAACCCTCCCCCAAATAACACTAAATGCACCTTCAAGCATTTCAAATCCTACGACCCTCCAAAATACGAAGGGACTGAAGGTGTCACCGCTTTCCTCCATTGGTTTGAGGAAATGGAAAACACTTTTCTAAATTGCGATTTCCCTGATGATCGCAAAGTGCGATATGCTACCGGTCGTTTGCTTGGAATAGCACTTACATGGCGGAATACAGAGAAGGCCAAGCGAGGTGTTGAAGATGCTATGACTTTGACTTGGGAATAATTGAAGGAAATCATGACACGACGTTTCTATCCAAGAACCGAATCAAGAAATTAGAGGATGAGTTCTATTCTTTGAAACAAAAGGAAGGCGACCACACCACATACAACAAGAGATTCCTTGAGTTAAATCAAATGGTCCCCAACTTGTTCACTCCCCTCTACCGTTTGATCGAGCACTACATTCGAGGTCTTCCTTCAAAAATCCAAGACTCTGTAATAAGTACCACACCTGCAACTTTGGAAGCAGCAATGGAATTAGCTACAGAGCTCACCGAAAACCGCATACGTAATAAAGACTTCAAGGAGGAGAAGAAGAAGGATAAAGCATCAACTGAAACCTCAAACTCCACCCAAACCGAATCCCCTTCTCAACCCATTTCTAAGAGAAAACGAGATGGGCAAATCTTCGCTGTCACCCAACATAATCAACCAACTTCACAAGCCATACCCCTCCAAGTAATCCCAATCACTCAAGTAGCACCCAACTCAACTTACCCAAATAAGAAACCTTACCTTTGACCTCACCCTCAATGCAACACCTGCTTTTATCACCATCCATCTACCTTAGCTTGTCAACTATGTTCGAATTGTGGACGCTATGGTCATTTGAGCAAGGTTTGCCGCACCTCTCAAAACCAAACCTCACCCCCTACTCAAAACATGATTCAAACATATCAACAACCCCAATATCCCATGTTCCCATATGTTCGAGCTTGTTTTAATTGTGGCGACCCTACCCACTTTAGAAACACGTGCCCTCGATTGGTTAACATCATAAACGCCCAAGCTCAAGCAAACCCAGTTAACCAATCAAATCAAGAAAACCTAACCACTAGGCCACCAACAAGAGGAAGAGTTTTCAACATCAACGCCAATCCTGTTGAAGATAATGACGGCCCAAACGAACCACCCAACTAGTCTCCTTCACCAAAAATCAAGATTCCACTCCAACCGCTTAGTTTTTATGTTTTTCTTTATGTTATCTCAGTTTTCACGTATCTCAATTATAAATTGGAAATTTATCCAAGAATCTTAATGCGAATTACTATTTCAGTTTTGTTTTATACTCATTGATTTAACATTCATATCATCATGCCTCACGAAGTATCTCAGTCTCATCATTTAAAGAAGTTGGGCTGTGTCTCACTTCTACATAGACTAACCTCTTCATTATAACAAACGAGAGAGGTACTGTCATCATTCAAACATGTATACTTTCAGAATTGAGACTCAAGTTTTGGTTGTTGTGTTTAGAGTCACATAGAACTGATCATAATTTACTGATAAAGCCAATTAAAAGTTGACAAGAATATGGTGGATACGCCGCTGGTACTTCCTATATATATGTATTCTTGTCAAAGGATCAGAGGCATTGTCAGGCGGTTATGAGAGGTTCCATGTAGGTTTTAGTAGTAGAAGTTTTGTTTTAAGATATAACCTTATCTTTCCAAACGTATCAAAACTCTTGCGCATGAAATCATACTTAGTGAATCAACTCTGTTTATCAATATTCTTTATCGTAGGCATCAAAAAGCGATTCCTGTAGCAGGGTACTCAACCCTTACAAGGAACGTTACCGCCTCAAACAAAATCTAAACTCTTACTCCCTTCTAAATATGTAATTATCAAATTAAAACACCATCCTTTTGAGACAAACATGCCACTACTTAAATTTCGGGACGAAATTTCTAAAAGTAGGGGATACTGTAACATCCGTCAAAAACCGAGTTAACCAAACCCGCTTCGTTTATTAACCGAACATCCAGTTAAAATTTTCGTTGCGTATTTAATGCTCAAATTAATTTTATACGATACATAATTAATAAATATATTATAATTTAAAAACTATATCAATAATAAATAATGAGATAAAAATTAATTAGAGACGCCGGGTTTCGAACCCGGGTCTCCCGCTCAAACAAACACACAACGCACCACCAGGCTACCTGCGCTCTTTGTGAAATAATTGAAATCAATAAATATAAATATTCGTGCCATACGAGTCATCTGCGAGATTCCAGTGAGTAACCGCTCTGATTCAACATATACGTTTTAAAGAACGATTATGACAATCAATCCCTAATCAAAATCACAATCAAACGCTTTAACTCGCAAACCGTTATCACTGTTACAAATTACCGTTTTGATTTTAAGACAAGTTGTGGTTTTGGAAGCCTATGAGTACTTTCAGTCAGGAAACCAACTCGCTATTCACTCGAATCAACTCTCAACACACTCGCTAACCTCTCTACAAGTCCCTATTCAGCAAGAACAACTCGCCGGAATTCTCTGCAAGTCGCCGGAAAACCGAACCCATTTCATCTCTGTTGCCTTACTTTATAAACAGAACACCTAGAGCTCATCCCGAAGTCACCCACACTCACCTCAAACTTCCTGAAGATCCTCTACCGCAAGATACATGTCGCCGGAATAACCTGCTGTCATCGGAATCTCGCCGGAGAAACAGGGGATCTCTGTTCGGTATATCTTACACCTAATCTCTCTCATTTTTATTAATCTCATATGTCGTTAATTACAATTTACTAAAGAAATTGATTAATGTATCGAAACAGTCGGGATTGGGAGTTTTGGGTTGTTTACGAAGAAGATGAAGTTTCGGTTGTATATATATTTAATATAAATGAGTTATATCTCGGGTTAGACACACAGTCCAGCGGTGGACTGTGTGCATTTGAAACATAGAGATACCGAGTTCGAGTCTGTCCTTGTTCCGATTCGTCACAATATTCAACCCTTTTTATAAAACCCAAATACGGAACCTTCCAGTTAGTATTTAAGTTTAATAAAAACCAGTATTCTAACCAGGTTAGACACACTGTCCAGCGGTGGACTGTGTGCAACGTTAAACAACAGGTCCCGAGTTCGAGTCCTGTTAAGTGCACCGGTTTGATATAATTAAAATTCTTTTTAAGTAAATGATTTCTGGATAAATCTAAATAGTATATAAGTATAATAAAAACCGGAATAATAACCAAGTTAGACACACAGTCCAGTGGTGAACTGTGTGCAAAAACATTAAGCACGTCGCGGGTTCGAGTCCAGGCTCTCGCACCGGTTCTGGCAATTATCAAGTTTTTAAATAAGGACAAAAATGAATTTATCTAATTTGTATATATATATAATTAAAAACAGAAATATTTCGGGTTAGACACGTAGCTCAGTTGGTAGAGCTGCGTGCACGCGTACGGGAGGTCACAAGTTCGAACCTCACTTAGTGCAAACAAATACACGACCGAACCGGTCAACAGTCAAACGGTCAACGGTCAACTGGTCAATAAGTCAAAAATTTTTATTTTCTTTTATTTATTTATTTTATTTAAAAATCAATTAAAAATACTTAAAAATAATATTCTCAAAGTTAGAAAACTTCCTTGAACTCACAAAAATAAACCTAACAATCCCATTAAGAACACTAGTTAAAAATATTAATCGCAAATAAAAGTTTATTTATTTATCGAACTATTATGTTATTATTTAGGTTAGTTCCCTTGCCGATTAAATCCGAATTCATGCGCATTCATCATCAATCCAAGAAACGCACCCACGGTGAGTGAATTCTTACAAATTCCCCTTTTTTTATTCATGTTTTAGGGTGTATCATGTGTCGCTTAAATTAATTCGCTTATTCAAACTCGTGCTATACCATATTATGATCTAAACTTAGAATGTAAATATTGTTTGTTGTGATGTATTACATATTGTCAAGTTGTATGCAAATTATTTGTTAGGCCCAGCAGTTTCTCGTGGGAGACGAGTTGAACAACGCGTGCCTTAAAACTCATTCATTAGGCCCATCAGTTCGTAGAACAACGCGTGCCTCAAAACTCATTCATTAGGCCCATCAGTTCCTCATGGGAGACAAGTTGAACAACGCGTGCCTCAAAACAATCATTTGTTGCATGTTTGTGTAATATTTAATATTATGTGTTGTGTGAATAAATTTACATCTACATTTACTCATATGTGGTTATGCTCTTTATTTTATAATCAATACAATAAACACGTTTAAATGTTTTTATAGGATTCACTCGCCAACTTTTTGTTGACCCAAAAACAATTTTTACACATGATACAGGTGAACAGGATGAAGCAAGGAACACATAGGAAATTGCCTTAGAAGAAAAATAATGAAGACTAGAAAGATGTATAGATCATGTTGTATTTGTATGGTTTGATTGTATGATCTTCTTTAAAATTGTAATAATAAATATGAAACATTATAACAAATGTCATGAGCTTTGATGAAAACCCAATCATGCCCCGATCACCTTTTTCCGCTGCGGGTCGGGGGTGTGACATTGCCGTGGCTTTTACCCTTGACAAGAAAAATAAAAATCTGGAGACGTTAGAAAAAATTGTGGTCATTTTAGATTCTCTGAAGTGTTCTATTGAATTGAAGTTGCAATATTTAGAATCCTTTTAAGTTTGTTCATTGTTATTGCTTTGTGTATGCTTTACCAGTTATGTATAGTTCTTTATGTGCTTGATTACGGTTGTAAATAATTATTCGTTTTTTTGTTTTTGGTGGTTTGATCTTATATTTAAAGTTAGTAATTGTTTAGTCATAACACAATGGATGTGCTGGCCATAGTATTCATAATTTTTACTTGTAATTTGGTCATTAAATAACAAATTGAATTTATTAGTTTATGTAAATTAAATAGTGGTTACCTGTGTACTTAAGGAGAATTAGAAACTTCCCACATTGTAATATGTACAGTTAAGAATAGTTCTTAGTGGAATGATTTTTTTGGAATATGTCATTGTGTGTTCTGTGTATCATTATGTTATTGTTCTTCTGCTTTTTATATATTTGATTTTTTTGTAGTTGTCTATTTTTATATATAACATTGTATAATTAACTTCCTACTTTTTTGTTGTCGTTCTCAATGTTTTTCATTAGTGGTTACATATTTGCAGTTAAGGAGAATTAGAAACTTTCAACGTTGTAATATGTGTAGTTAAGGAATAATTCTTACAGGAATGTTTTTTTGGAATATTGTCATTGTGTGTTTTGTGTATCATTGTGTTATTGGTCTTTTGTTTTTTATATAATTGATTTTTTTTTGCAGTTGTCTATTTTTTTATATTACATTGTGTAATTAACTTCATACCTTTTATGTGGTTCTCGTTCTTTTTCAATAAGGCAATTTTTAGAAAAAAAACAATACTTTTTAGAAAAGGACAAAATAATATGTAAAACACAATGCCACAAAAAATACAATGTAATTATTTTCACAATTACAATAACACAATGTTTGAAAAATAACACAATCATTTATAATAATAAATTTCATTAATAAAAAATATACTCGTGTACGTGTATAGGTTTACCTCAAAATTAGAAACGGTTTCTAATATATATATATATGGTTATCTACTTTTATTTACCCCTTATCGCCCATAGTATGTAAAAACCGATTACTACCCAGTACCCATAGTTTTAGGACTTTTTACTCACCTGTGTTAACTATTAGTTGGGGTAGTTTATGTATATTTCATTTTTCAAAGGAATCACTTTGCATATTTGTTTTCTTCCTCTCTGCATCGACCTAAGTATTTCTAATTCAAGCATAACTGTAAGTGAATATGAAGGATCTTCTGTCCCTATTAATATGGATGAGGATTATTCCAAGACTTCCAGCAAAGGCTGTTACATGGTGCAAGCTGTGTGTAAAGATTGGTTAGCTTATCTTTCAACCCTTGAGTTTGCTAAGAATAATTTTCATTTCTTGCGAATATTAGATGACCAGAAAATAATTTCTCTTGACAAATCATCATGTGCGATTCGTTATGTGAATGTTGAATCTCCTAGATGTGTTTAGGCATTAATCTTCACATTCCCTTCTACGCTCATCCATGTAATGTGATATTTCTATCAAGTTTGGATGGGATGGTATGTGTTTGCCTATGTAATACTGGTGAATTGGTTGTTTGGAATCCACTAACTCGTGTGTTCAAGATGCTGAAAAATTCTCATTCTCAAGGCTTTTACAATATGGATGATGATAGTCTTGGGTTTTGTGTTTACTCTGCTGGCGATTACAATATTGTGCACATTAAACGCATTCGTTTCAGGTTGACTGTTAACATTTATTCATCTAGTGAAGGTTTATGGTCAACTCTAAGGTTCTTAATTTATAGTCCATATAATATTGGTATCTATAGTTAGTCCGTTGGGACGTTTTGTGGACATGGTTGTATTTTGTATTGACCAAATTCTGGTGTATGGGTAACACAGCGGTTCTTCGTTTGGATGTTGAGTCGAAGGAAATAGAAAATGTAGGATACCCGGATACACTGAGTGTGGAATCCATAGGTCAGTTGGTGACTATATGAGATGAACTTTATATGTTGGTTAGTACTAGAATGTGTAGTGTGTGACAAATGGCAAATAACCACCGTACAATCTAATCACTACTTTTAGTACATAATCTCATGCATTATATCGTAATTTGATTACTTAACTGAGTCGTACGCCATATCATAAGTAGGACAAGTGAAGCATGCCATAACATATATTGGTTTCCGTTACGACGTGAAACAAATCAAACTATGCCCTAAAAGTGTTGGTAGAAAATGTTTGGCGCACTATGCGCGATTGCACTATTCATGTTAGCAAAACCGCTAAACGAAACAAAACAATGAATAATGGCATGCTAATGTCATAAATGAGTCCATATATATACATGAAAACACTAATTTGGGAACACATCTTGCAATTACACATAACTTTCAGGTACAACGCCTAAATCACAAAATTGTCCGTTTCGACTAAAAAGGTCACAATTTCAGTTCGTCCGCAACATTAATTCGGTATTTTCCGGATTCCAGAATTATAACAGAACAATGATAAACACCCTAAAACAATATGAGAATAGCAGAAATACATAAAAGGCATCGTTTCTTGTTGTACGACAAGCAGTGCACAACTTGACCGGAAAGCGACCGTTGTCGAACCGACAAGGATTTCAATGGCCGATAACCTCATATATTAATCTAGAGAGCTGGTTAAGCCTCATTGGGACTCGAAGTCCTTTCAACTATCTTGAGGTCACGGAAACACAACTTCCGGAAACGTTCGACGGCAAAATATATAAGTGCCGACATCGAGCTAACGATTGAACGAAAAGTTTTTCGGCCATCCTAACTCAACATATAGTTGGCTAGCGAACTAGTTAAGCATATTTCTAGGTCGGAAGTGTCCTAAATAAACGCCATGGGACTTATGGTGGTCAAAAGCCAAACCTTCCGGTACGAAATAATAAAATTCATATATTAGTTGATATCGTGCCGATGAGCGAACTAGTGACGTTTTCGTTATCGGAAACTTATACCAATTAGTCAAGAGGACTACTTAACATGGATTAACACCCTAAACCCTAATTACTTGTTAATGATACAAAATCAACCTCTAATCATCATACTTAAGTTAATTACCTAAATATCTAATAAATAAACACATGTTATAAAAAATGTTACACTTAACCCCCCTTCATTTTGACGGATTCAAGTGGGTCCCACACTGTTGATACAGTTTTCTGCCTGTCGCTTGTTCTTAATTACAGTTGTAATTGTACGGTCTTTGCTCAAGTGTCTGTATAGGTTTGGTCGTGACGAATAGATCGAGATATCCTTCTATCTTGATCTAGTATGACATCTTAGCTTGCCTGTGTTAATCAGTTGCATGTGTGCATACTGATAAGTCTTGGAAACGTCAAGTCTACACACGTTCTCCTATTGAGAGGATCCTGTGCGAGTAAGATAATTCGTACGAAACAGAGGTTTCGTGCGAATCACTGAATGGTTTCGTACGAAACATGTATTTCATACGAAACACTGACTCGCACCAATTTTGGAGTTGTGACTCGTGTGAAATAGTGTTTTCTGTATGTCTAGAATAGTGTTTCATACGAAATCTAGACTGACACTATATAAGAAGACATGCACCTCTCAGTCAAGGTTACTGACCAGACTGAAAGAACGAGCTAGCAAACTGATCTTTTGGTGAGATCTCTAAGTAAGCATTTTTGGTGTACACGAAGACACAAGAACACAACAAGTTTGTTTGAGTCATACGAGCATTGTGTGTGTATGTTTGTACTTGTTCTCAATCATTAATCAAGATAGTGAATCTTTGGTTACCCAGTGTTCTTTACTTTGCTTTGGTTGCATACACAATTGGATTCCGCACTTGTGTGTGTGTCATATGAACAAGGAACTGGTTTAACACCATCCGCAGGGGGACCTACAAGTGGTATCAGAGCTTTGGCTCTTTCCTTGTTCAAAACCGGGCTTAGTTGTGTCTGAGCTAGTTTGAAGATTTCTAAAGTTTCTTGAGCCTCCAGCAGAAAACTTAAGTTTTGGATAAATAACTAACTTAAAACTTGGTTAAAATCTGTTGCATGCAGAAAATTTTGTGGCAAAATTTTTCTGCAGAACACCCTTGAAGAAGAAATCTGCAAAAATTTGAATCTGATTAGTTTTGGTAGGGTTGACATTTTCTGACTTGGATCTGGACTTGGACTATGGACTGTTAAAAATCCGTGTTTTTAACTAAAAGTGGGTAAGACAACAGGTAATTTTCGAAAAAAGCAGGTCTACACAAGAAAGGAAATTTTCACCAAACCATTTATGAAAAGATTCCTCTGAAAAACGCTGAACTAAACATTTGGTGCGACTAAATTATTTCGTGCGAATCATCTTGACTCGCACGAAACAACCATTTCGCACGAACAGCAGTGTCTCACACGAAACAGGTGTCTTGTACGAAATATAATTGTTGTTTTTCGCGTTATTCAAAGCTTTGTGATTTTAAGAATTTGTCATCTTTTCAGAACCTATGAATTTTTAAACGGTAATTATAATTTTGAAATTTTAAAACCTTTAAATTTTCATTAAACAAGAAAATATAATGAGTTCTAACCCGTGGGATTGGAGTTGTTCAAGCTCAAATCAGGAGTCTTCGCAAAGCTCCGCAACATCATGGGTAAAATCTTTGATGCCACAACATACAGCAATGATCTCTGTAAATCAATGGGCGTGTGTTGCGAATCAAAATCAAAGCATCCAAACTCTGTTAATGAGCGAAAGTGAAACAGGGAGTAATAATCGACCGCCAAAGTTAAATCACATGAAAGATTATCCTTCATGGAAAAGTCGTTTTCATACATATGTTCTCGGTCAAAACACGGAATTATCCACGTGTTTCACTACCCCCTATAATGAAGCACTTGAAGAAGCTGGATCAAATCCAACCTCATTGGCCAATCTAGTCGAAAGTGACAAGAAAGCTTACGATCTAGAGAAAAAGACATTTGCTATCCTCACACAAGCTCTGCATAAAAACATTTATCATCAGTTTGTGTATTGTACTACAACGAAAAATTTGTGGGACACTTTGGAAGCAAGAGGTGAAGGTAACGCTTCTACCAGGATGATTCGGCATGATCTGCTCAAGAAAGAGTTTGAAGGTTTTATGTTCATGGAGAACGAAACCTTGAATGATATGACCACTCGGTTTTATCATCTTCTCAGTGAAATGTACTCGTATAAAGTGTTAGCAGCACCACAAGAAATTGTGATGCGATTTGCAGATGCTTTACCACCAAAATGGGGTCAATTTATTGATCTTTTAAAACACACAGGTGTTTTGGACTCAATTAGTATTTATGAATTTGTGCGGAAACTGGAGAACAAGAATGAAGAAGAACTCTGGAAGGCACAACGAGTCTCTGCTCCACAAAACCCTGAAATGTATTTTGACAGTATAAATGCAGGTACAAGCTCAAGTCAGCAACCGAAGCTGCAGACCGCGTTTGTGTCAAACGTGAACCCTTTTCTACCCCAACCAGTTCAAACAAGTCAGTCTACAGGTTCGAGCAATCAAAACTATGGACAAACTTTTGATCCAAAAGCCTTTCTTCCACAGCCAAGGGATTTAGCGCATAAACTCCACAGCAAGCTCCTCAACAAACTTTCTATGGAGGCAGTAGTCAATCTGCAAATCCCAACACTGTCAAACTTGACACGTCAAATCTCTCCAAAATCAACGTAGAAGTTGCACAGGAACATGCAGAACTTCTAAATACCATGTTCAGTGTGTATTGTGGTTTAGTTTCAGGTCAAATAGGGAACATCAATTTGACGAATGAAGACTACGAACAAATTGATCGAGATGAAATGGAGCTGATGGACATCAAGTGGGCTTTTGCAAGCGCTATGAGAAGGGCGAAGGATTTTATGAGAAGAACGGGAGAACCAGCTTGGAAAGCAAGAAGGATACAAAATACGGCTTTGACAAAACCGCCGTTACTTGCTTCAACTGTGGAGAAAGAGGTCACTTTAAGCGGGAATGCACAAGACCCAATAAGGAAGGAAATCACAACCCCTTTCGTAATCAGTCTCAACCATCCAACACAGCACAGTACAACAATGAAAGAAGAATAGTAGCTGTTGGCAACTCTAACAACACCAATCAATCAGGACCTTCAAACATGCACAAAGCTATGGTAGTTCAGTCTGATGAAGGATGTGATTGGTCAGTACAGTTGGGAACTGAGAACAACGAAAGAACGACATGCTATGCGAAGATCGTGGATCAAATCAAGCATTATCACAACAACAACACTCCAAATAACGATGATACATCTAGGGATGTTGGTAGTTCTGATGAAGAATGTTCAAGTTCAGATGGTTATGGATCTGATTCTAGTGTGAAGAAAGGAAGTGATGCTGAGGTTGAAGAGTTGCTGAGTGAAGCTGAGATGTTGAAGAGTGAAAAGGTAAGTATGACGAAGAATGCAGAAGCTGCGGTAAAAGAGACAGAGGCACTCTCTATAGATGGTGCAGCTTTCCTCATCACACTTGTCACACCCTCAATTTCCACTTGCGGAGTTTTACCGCGAGGCGTGTGAACAAACCAGAATCTGAAACACTAGTACGTCGAACGACTCTATATGATTTGATAATACGTTTTCCAAAATCACTTGTTGTAGATTTTATGTTACCAATATTTAGCAGTAGGTGACATTAGGTGACATTTATACCATAGAAATTTATATAATTTTTCCAAGTCCTACATCTTTACCAATTAACCATAAATATTAATATACTAGGCTGCCGTCTGATTTATCACTTTCTGACTGCAGCCCACGGAAGAATTTATTTAAAAATCATCGGTCGACCAATTAACAAAATTCCAGTTGGAGTTGCCCGGAAATTTCCATACCTAGTTGCTGTACAAAAATCATGACTCAACTCCCTACTGATTTTAAAATCCAACTTGATAAACAATCAACAAAATTCCAGAATTTTCACAGCTTTAACTACTGAACTTGTTTGGCCCTTTAAAAATATCAAACGATTTCAGAAAA
Source organism: Scalesia atractyloides (assembly GCA_947069175.1). Lineage (NCBI taxonomy): Eukaryota > Viridiplantae > Streptophyta > Magnoliopsida > Asterales > Asteraceae > Scalesia > Scalesia atractyloides. The sequence goes on along the minus strand of CAMTDV010000028.1, from coordinate 22,464,716 downwards.
TTATGAATCCAGTGCCATTAGATTCCTTATTCAAATCTCTACGTTATAGACATCAGAAAATCCGTTTTTCGACAACTATCGACCGAGTTACAGCCAGATGAAGTCGGCTGTAACTATTACTCAGCATCCTGTTTCAGCATTATTGTTACCATTAATTCGTGTAACCCATTCATGCGATTAATCTAGGCGATCAAGAACCGATTTTTAATCATAGATTAACACTAACAATCTATCCATGCAAACCCTACTCAATAACTTTACTCTTTATAAACAAATCGTAGTTGCAAGCTATTAATTCCGAAAACAATCATGCATATACACACAGCCAATTCAGCAGACTACTTGCAAGCACATATAATCCAAACAAACTAATCACTTCATTCAAACACATAAATCTGAACATGATTTTGCAATCAAGAGATAAACCTAACCTTGAATAACTAGGTAAACAAGCCGGGTCTTGGACAAGGAGTGTCCGGCTGTTCCAGCAAACCGCGACCGAGAGAATGATGATAAGGTAGGCTGTTTTGGTTGATCGACTAGAGGTGAACCAGGACAGATTTCGCGACTGAATGAAGGTGAAGATGAAGACGGCTGCTGCTGCTGCTGCGACCGAGAGGAAGAAAAGAGCAAGGCTGATCCGCGACCGAGGAATGAGGCTATGCTGTTTGTGATCGAGATGGAGTGTATCAAGACTGAACTATCGATCAAGAGAACAAGGAAAGGGCTGTTTACGGTTGAAGAAGATGAAGGCTTCAGCTGCCGACGGCTGTTTTGCCCTTTTAGGGTTTTTGTGTATTTTGAAGGAGCATGCATGATATATATATAGGCGTACAAGCTGATAAGGTCGCGGTTTTTGTTGGAGCTTGTGGCCGAGAGACTAGGGCGGTCGGTTGGGTTTTGCTCATGTGGCCGAGGACTTGGGTTTGAACTTGATAAGTTCGCGGTTTTGGGCTTGATCTCCACGGCCGAAACATGTTTGGGCTGTTTTGATTTGGTTTGGGTTCGATCGGCCGAATAGTTTTAGGTTTGCTCCGGATTTGGGTTTGATCTTGGCCGAATTAGTTTTAGGTTTTGATCTTGCGGCCAAGACATGTTTGAGTCCTAACTTGGTTAATTCCTAGAGTTACAATGAATCAAAGCTGGTTCGTGTCGCGGTTCGGTTCAGTTCATGTACATATCTACCACACTTCTTTATAACTAAAACAATCACACAACACACAACACGTATTCATTTAACTCGTGCACGTTTAGTACTTAGCATATACATTATTCGACATGTGTCACGTGTAAGTTGTCCGAAAAACCCGGGATATCACATTATCCCCATGTTGAAAGAATTTTCGTCCCGAAAATTGAGTAAACGCGGTTTAGCATGTAACGTACATGTTTAGAGTGCCACGCACAAAGAGTTAGTTCGTTAATGATGGTACGCAACGTTACAAGAAGTTCCCAAGTGTCATACACAAAGATTTCCAAGTGCCATGCACAAGAATTTAGTCAACAATAGTACACGAAAGTATAAGAAGTTTCCAGGTTGTCACATCATCCCCATGTTGAAAGAATTTTCGTCCCGAAAATTTAGTTACCCGTATCGTTAGTTTGCTGCTCAGTTGCGAAGAGGTGTGGGTATTTGCTTTTCATTTGGTCCTCTCTCTCCCACGTGAACTCCGGTCGACGCTTAGAGTCCCAACGAACCTTAACGATTGGAATTTTGCTGTGCCTTCGAGTCTTAATCTCACGATCCATGATCTCGATAGGCTGTTCCACAAAGTGTAGTTGTTCATCCACTTGGATCTCATCCAACGGAATAACTAGAGTTTCATCTAATAGACACTTCTTCAGATTTGACACATGAAATACGTTGTGAACTCCACTGAGTTCGGCAGGAAGGTCTAATTGGTAAGCTACGGGTCCGATACGTTTCAAGATTACAAACGGGCCTACGTACCGTGGGTTAAGTTTGCCCCGTTTTCCAAAGCGGATTACACCCTTCCAGGGTGACACCTTTAGTAGGACACGGTCGCCCACTTGAAATTCGAGCGGTTTGCGTCGTTGATCAGCGTAGCTTTTCTGTCGATCTCGTACCGCCGCCATGCGGTTTCTGATTTGTACAATCTTTTCGGTGGCCTCAAGTATTAACTCAGGGCCTGTGAGTTGACTGTCACCGACTTCTGCCCAACAGACCGGTGATCTGCATTTACGACCGTATAATGCCTCAAACGGTGCTGCCGAGATACTCGTATGATAGCTGTTGTTATATGAGAATTCTACTAGAGGCAGGTGGATTTCCCAATTATTTCCGAAGTCCACTACGCATGCCCTAAGCATGTCTTCCAAGGTTTGTATGGTCCTTTCACTTTGACCATCAGTCTGAGGGTGATAAGCTGTGCTCATATACAACGTGTTCCTAACGCTTTCTGGAGTGACTGCCAGAAGTTTGACGTGAAGCGATCATCTCTGTCTGAGATGATGGACGTTGGCACTCCGTGCCGAGAAACTACTTCCTTAATGTAAATACGAGTCAACTTCTCCATCTTATCTGTTTCTTTAATAGCTAGGAAGTGTGCGGACTTAGTTAAACGATCCACGATCACCCAGATGGTATCGCAACCACCCAAGGTTCGCGGGAGTTTAGTGATGAAATCCATTGAGATCTGATCCCATTTCCACACTGGGATCTCAGGTTGTTGGAGTAGCCCCGATGGCTTTTGATACTCCACCTTGACTTTTGCACAAGTCAAACATTTACTCACGTAGGTGGCTATATCGGCTTTCATGTTGGGCCACCAATACGCAGCTTTAAGGTCTTGATACATCTTATCCGAACCCGGATGGACAGAGTATCGAGATTTGTGAGCTTCGTCCATGACTAGCTCTCTGAGGTTTCCGTAGAGAGGTACCCATATGCGATTCATGAAATACCGGGCTCCATTGGGCTTTACTTCCCAATCGCGTTCCATTTTTCCCACTGATTCGGCTTTGATGTTTTCCCCCTTAACTGCTTCTAACTGGGCGTCGCGTATTTGATCGGGTAGCCCTGAATGAATAGTGAGTTGTAGTGCTCGTACGCGACGAGGTTTCAAGTGTTCCTTCCTACTGAGGGCATCAGCTACCACGTTAGCTTTACCCGGGTGATACCGAATGGCACACTCATAATCGTTCAAGAGTTCGACCCAGCGACGCTGTCGCATGTTCAACTCCTTCTGATCAAAGATGTGTTGGAGGCTTTTGTGGTCAGTAAAGATTGTGCACTTTGTTCCATAGAGGTAGTGTCTCCAAATCTTAAGGGCAAACACTACTGCTCCCAATTCCAGGTCATGCGTCGTGTAGTTTTTCTCGTGAACCTTCAGTTGTCGCGACGCATACGCGATGACCTTATCGCGTTGCATGAGTACCATCCCAATCCCTGAATGGAAGCATCACAATACACTACAAAGTCATCTGTCCCTTCCGGCAAGGACAGAATGGGTGCACTGCAAAGTTTCTGCTTCAGCAATTGAAATGCTGCTTCTTGCTTGTCACCCCAAGTATACTTGATACCTTTCTGGGTGAGGGTAGTGAGCGGTTGTGCGATCTTTTGAGAATCCCTCGATGAAACGTCTGTAGTAGCCAGCCAATCCAAAAATTGGAGGATCTCCGTCGGTGTCTTAGGCGCTTCCCAGTTTTTGATGGCTTCAATCTTGGCAGGGTCTACATGGATACCCTTTTCATTCACGATATGCCCGAGAGACTGAACTTCCCGAATCCAGAAATCACACTTCGAAAGCTTGGCATATAGTTTTTCCTGTTGAAGCAGCCCTAGCAATAATCGTAGGTGTTCCGCATGTTCTTCTTCACTTTGGAATAGATGAGTATGTCATCGATGAACACAATGACAAACTTGTCGAGGTATGGTTTACACACACGGTTCATGAGGTCCATGAATACCGCAGGTGCGTTAGTGAGACCAAATGGCATGACCAAGAACTCGTAATGGCCATACCGAGTGCGAAATGCCGTCTTAGCGATGTCCTCCTCCCTGACGCGTAGCTGGTGGTAACCAGACCGTAAATCAATCTTGGAGTAGTAGCTTGACCCTTGAAGTTGGTCGAAGAGATCGTCGATGCGAGGTAACGGGTATCGGTTCTTTACTGTAACCTTGTTGAGTTCCCTATAGTCGATGCACATGCGGAAAGTCCCGTCCTTCTTCTTGACAAACAGGACTGGAGCTCCCCATGGCGAAACGCTTGGTCGGATAAACCCTTTTTCTAGCAGCTCTTGAAGTTGGGTAGACAGCTCCTGCAGCTCGGCTGGAGCTAGGCGGTATGGAGCCTTGGCGATAGGAGTTGCATTGCTTGCCAATTCGATTTCAAACTCCAAATGTCGATGTGGTGGAAGACCAGGTAGTTCTTCTGGGAATACATCGGAAAAATCACGGACGACAGGGATGTCTTCTATGCGTTTCTCATCCTTAGGCTGTTCGGTAATCAGTGCGAGTAAAGCGAAGGAGTTCTTCCTCCGAAGATACTTCTGCGCTTGCATGAAAGAGATGATGTTGGTGACGGCGTTTGCCTTATCGCATTGTACTGTCAGGATTTCGTCGTTCGAGAGTGGAATACGGATAGATTTTTCAAAGCAGAGGACTTCAGCCCGGACGTCGGATAGCCAGTCCATTCCGACTACCACGTCAAAACTACCCAGGGTAGTTGTCATCAGATCAATGGTTAAAAGTGTGACCCGCGAGTTTGAGTTGACATCCGGATACTATATGGGTCACATCTACAGAATTACCATCAGCTAATTCTACAACATAAGGGGTCTCTAATGGTTTAGGCTGTGAGATTTAGGTTCTTCCTAAAAGACTCAGATATAAAGCTCCTATCCGCACCCGTATCAAAAAGCACAGTAGCAAAATGTTCATTAAGGGGAAACTTACCGGTGACTACGTTCGTGTCGTTTCTGGCCTCTCCGCGGCCCAATGTAAATGCACGACCTTTGGCACCTCCTATGCCACCGTTCCCATTGTTGTTGTTGTTACGCAACGTGGGCAGTCGCTTCTGAAATGAGCAGTGCTACCACACTGATAGCATCCCCGGTTTATACCCTGCTGCTGACCCTGAGGCTGGTTTTGATTTTGTCGGGGCATGGTTTCCCCACGACAATCCTTTGCCGCATGTCCCGTCTTGCCACATCTTTGGCAGCGAATTCCGGCACAAGGGCCGTGATGATGAAGATTGCAGCGATTGCACTGCGGCTTTCGACCTACATAGCCGCCTGCATTCTGATTGTTGTTGTTGTTGTAGTTGTTGGCGAGCTGATTTTGATGACCCCGGGGCTGTTGTAGATTTTATGTTACCAATATTTAGCAGAAGCATCAGTTTTTAAAGTTTGAGCGGAAGCATAAATAAGTGGTGAAGCGGCGCCAACACAAACCCAAAACAAATGAAAAATCCCCAAAACAATATTAATAAATAAGACTCGATAAAAGATGTCTTGTTCAATGCATGTGCGTGCACCTAGAGCTCCTAGCGTCCTGAGAAACATGTAAAGAAACAAGTGTCAACATTAAAGATGAGTGAGTTCACAGGTTTTCATAAATTCGTTTGTTCGGTTATAGTTTTTTTCTCCGTTATTCCTAACCCGGGATAACATATTAGTTCCATTATTCCAACCCGGAATAATAAGTTGTTGCTTCCAATATTTCAAACCCGGAATATTAAGTCGTTGTTTCCGATATTCCAAACCCGGAATATTAAGTTGTTTCCAATATTCCAAACCCGGAATATTAAGTTGTTTCCATTATCCCCAACCCGGGATAATATCGTAGTTTCGTAATTAAGTTCAATGTTAATATATATAGGTAGCTAGCCTAAAGTCATGTCACTAAGTGTTCGCGATCGAAGCTGACTGTTGTGCCTCCGTTTTGCCAGGCCTATCACATGACCATGGAGATGTTAGGCCAATTATTCACCCGTTGACCATACCAGGTCGGCTAGCGCGACTAGCTCGGATGGGGCTCGTCAGACCCAGTAGTACTACTTATAATTCCCCCGCTATTAAACCCAAATACTAACGATCCGAGGAGATTGTCGAGGACTTAAGTGATAAAGCTGCTTAGTGACCATAACATTACATTAACATTAACTTAGTTACCGTATAGTTATGTGACGTTAAATTCGTTATAACGTAAAGAGATTGAGTTTGAGAGTGTATACATGTTTCTCCCCCTGTTGTATAAAAACCGGATAAAGTTAGGGGCCGTGAACTCACCTTTATTTGCTCGGTTAGTGTAGCAAAGATGTTATAAGAGATGGGACCGCTAGTTGCGTCCTAACAAACCAATTAATTCCACGTCAGTCTGTGAACACACCAATACAAATTCCACACGCAATTTACTCACAAAGTGATACACACAAACAACATATCTAACACTCAAACATGCATGCAAGTATTCTCATGTGATCATAGTAATCAAACAATTTATCATAACCATAAGTCAATTCATGCCACAATTTGGTGCACACAATCACAAGTTCTCAAATTTCAGCTTAGCACTTATAATTCAGCTGTTTTCTAGGATTTTTATAAAATAGTTCCAACATTCTAAAAATTCCCATATTTTTACAGTAGGTGACATTTATACCATAGAAATTTATATAATTTTTCCAAGTCCTACATCTTTACCAATTAACCATAAATATTAATATACTAGGCTGCTGTCTGATTTATCACTTTCTGACTGCAGCCCACGGAAGAATTTATTTAAAAATCATCGGTCGACCAATTAACAAAATTCCAGTTGGAGTTGCCCGGAAATTTCCATACCTAGTTGCTGTACAAAAATCATGACTCAACTCCCTACTGATTTTAAAATCCAACTTGATAAACAATCAACAAAATTCCAGAATTTTCACAGCTTTAACTACTGAACTTGTTTGGCCCTTTAAAAATATCAAACGATTTCAGAAAATTATGAATCCAGTGCCATTAGATTCCTTATTCAAATCTCTACGTTCTAGACATCAGAAAATCCGTTTTTCGACAACTATCGACCGAGTTACAGCCAGATGAAGTCGGCTGTAACTATTACTCAGCATCCTGTTTCAGCATTATTGTTACCATTAATTCGTGTAACCCATTCATGCGATTAATCTAGGCGATCAAGAACCGATTTTTAATCATAGATTAACACTAACAATCTATCCATGCAAACCCTACTCAATAACTTTACTCTTTATAAACAAATCGTAGTTGCAAGCTATTAATTCCGAAAACAATCATGCATATACACACAGCCAATTCAGCAGACTACTTGCAAGCACATATAATCCGAACAAACTAATCACTTCATTCAAACACATAAATCTGAACATGATTTTGCAATCAAGAGATAAACCTAACCTTGAATAACTAGGTAAACAAGCCGGGTCTTGGACAAGGAGTGTCCGGCTGTTCCAGCAAACCGCGACCGAGAGAATGATGATAAGGTAGGCTGTTTTGGTTGATCGACTAGAGGTGAACCAGGACAGATTTCGCGACTGAATGAAGGTGAAGATGAAGACGGCTGCTGCTGCTGCTGCGACCGAGAGGAAGAAAAGAGCAAGGCTGATCCGCGACCGAGGAATGAGGCTATGCTGTTTGTGATCGAGATGGAGTGTATCAAGACTGAACTATCGATCAAGAGAACAAGGAAAGGGCTGTTTACGGTTGAAGAAGATGAAGGCTTCAGCTGCCGACGGCTGTTTTGCCCTTTTAGGGTTTTTGTGTATTTTGAAGGAGCATGCATGATATATATATAGGCGTACAAGCTGATAAGGTCGCGGTTTTTGTTGGAGCTTGTGGCCGAGAGACTAGGGCGGTCGGTTGGGTTTTGCTCATGTGGCCGAGGACTTGGGTTTGAACTTGATAAGTTCGCGGTTTTGGGCTTGATCTCCACGGCCGAAACATGTTTGGGCTGTTTTGATTTGGTTTGGGTTCGATCGGCCGAATAGTTTTAGGTTTGCTCCGGATTTGGGTTTGATCTTGGCCGAATTAGTTTTAGGTTTTGATCTTGCGGCCAAGACATGTTTGAGTCCTAACTTGGTTAATTCCTAGAGTTACAATGAATCAAAGCTGGTTCGTGTCGCGGTTCGGTTCAGTTCATGTACATATCTACCACACTTCTTTATAACTAAAACAATCACACAACACACAACACGTATTCATTTAACTCGTGCACGTTTAGTACTTAGCATATACATTATTCGACATGTGTCACGTGTAAGTTGTCCGAAAAACCCGGGATATCACAACACTGCCTTTATGGCAAATGTTGAAGGTTTTTCAAAATAGGTAAATTCTGACCCTCCTACTGTTTGCAATGACTGTGTTGAATTGAAAATAAAATATGAAACCGTCAACAGTCATAATCAGAATTTAGTTGTTGAACTATCAAAATGCAAAGAGGCGAATTTGGCGCTAACTAGAAATGAAAAAAATCAAATTTGTAATAGAAACCCTTAAGAAAAGTGTTTCTGAATTGACAAAAACAGTTTTGAATAAACAGACAGGAATTAATAATTACATTAATCTCCTAGAGGAAAGAAAGAAAGAGTTAGCCATCGCCAAATGCAAATATGATTCAATCAAACGCAAATTGGAAAGTTATTCCAACTCCCAATATGTGCTTGATCATATTATTGAAGTTCAAAAACTAAAGGGAGATGCTCAATGCATAGGGTATAAGTCGTGTCCACCCCAATGAAACACAACTATACCAAAATGCCTGATGAAGAGGAGATGCCTCGTTTTGAACCCTCTGTACCTTTGAATCCTAAGGAATCCGCAGCAGGGTTGGGGTTCAAACTAGGCAATTCCTCTCAAGAACCAAGCAAGCCAGAAAGTTCATCATCTGATGAAGAAGAGGATGATACATCAGATGATGAATCAAGAAATGATGATCAGGATCAACCTCTTGATGAAAGGAAAAGAGTAGAATTGTCTGCTACTCCTAGTACTCAATCTGTTGAGAATCAAGAGATCGTTCCTAAGAAATCTGTCAAGACACAAGTGTCGACAGATGAAGTAGATAATATGTTGTATACTTTGGTTGGAGATAAGAAAATCTACTCAAACAAAGATTTTCCAATTAAAAACGTAAATCCAATCTCTATAGATCAGGTTTTTGAAAAGTCAACAACCAAACCTTTAGATAAGAAAAAGTCAACCAAATCACAACCATTATCCGCTTCAAAAGAAAAAGAATGGAAGCGAGTTGAAAAGTCCACAACTTCTCAACCGAAGGTTGAAGCAAAAAGCTCTCGTTACCAGAAAAAGGCTAAAACTGTTAAATTTGTAAGTTCTAAAGGTACCGATAAAGTCGAAACTTTTCAAGGAAAATCTAATGTTGATTTTGTAAAGAAAGTTAAGATTTTGAAAAGAAATAGTCAAAACAATTACACCCAACACACTGATGGATGTAATGAAAATGAACCCAGTACCTCAGGATCCACAAATTCAACATCAAGCTGAGAAACACGATCTCCTAGTTTTGTTGAAAAGGAGAACATGTTTCAAATGTGGAGAATTTGGCCACATTATAAAGGATTGTCAAAATCCAGCCAAATCAAGATGTATAGAGAAAACCCCTCATGAACCAACTTGCAAACGTAAATATGTTTCTCCAACACAAGATAAACGAATTATTAAAGATCAAAAAGAGAAACAAAAACGAAACAAGTAAAAGCAGTTGAGAAAGCTTTAAAATCGGTTCCTCGAAAAAGGATAAAAAATCTTCAAAGTCAATAAAACCAGATACTGTTAAAACTATAAATAATAGTAAATCTGGTACTAAATAAGGATCTTGGAAATAGAAGACCGGTAATGGTTCAAAAGGAGTTTCTCAGTTTGATAATCATCAAGAAATTGAGATTACATTTCTTGATGATAAGGGACGACCCAAGACCACTAAGGCTTGGGTCCCCATCTCAAACTAATCTTGTTTGTGCAATGTGCAGGGTGTTCAAGGAGGAACTGTAAACAGTCATTGGATTGTTGACAGTGGAGCATCAAGGCACATGACGGGCGACTTGCGGCTCCTATATGATGTGAAAAGCATAAGGGGTGGTTATGTTGCTTTTGCTGGTGACAAAGGCGGATACATTCACTGGAGAAGGAATGGTCTCCAATGGTGTTGTGAGCTTAGACAAGATCAATTATGTGCGGCAAATTGATCACAATCTTCTTAGTGTTTCTCAAATCTACGACAAGAAGTTCACGATACATTTTGATGATGCCGGGTGTTATGTGCTGAAGCCTGGATACAAGATCCCCAAGGAATGGATACTCCTGTCGGCTCCAAGAGTTAATGATTTGTATATTCTTGATATGAGCCAAGCTATAACAACATCTGCACAAGTCACATGTTTTGTCTCTAAAGCCACCGAGAAGGAATCAATCTCCTGGCACAAACGTATGGGACACATTCACCTGAGGAAAATGAACTATTTGGTGAAGAACAATCTAGTGAATGGTGTACCAGTGAAGAGCTTTCATCTTCAAGACGTTTGTGTATCATGCCAGAAAGAGAAGCAAGCGAGAAAGTCCCATCACGTGAAGAAAATCAACACTGTGAATATGCCACTGAATGTCTTCATATGGACCTCTTTGGACCTATGAAACACAAGACAACCTTTGGTGATTCTTATTGTCTGGTAGTTACTGATGACTATTCCAGATTCTCATGGGTAAACATGTTGGCACACAAGAGTGAAGTTCCTACTATCCGCAAGAATCTCCTGACTCTGCTAGAAAATTTGTACAATCTGAAGGTAAGGAGAATCAGAAGCGACAATGGCACCGAATTCTGTTCTTCAAAGGGTATTCTGCATGAGTACAGTTCTCGATACACTCCATAACAAAATGGCATCGCTGAGAGGAAAACTAGAACCCTTATTGAAACTGCAAGAACCATGTTAGTAGAATCAGAACTTCCCGTTCAATTTTGGGGAGAAGCTGTTGCTAATGCGTGCTACACGATGAATAGAGTTCTGACGGTGAAGAGACATGGGAAGACATGCTTTGAGTTGTTACATAAAAGGAAACCAGATGTTTCTTTCTTAGAACATTTTGGAGCTCCATGCACTATGATCGACCCACATGGAAAGTTTGGTCCCAAGGCTACTTAAGGTTTCTTTCTTGGATATGCTACTCCTAATTTCCGGGTGTGGAATTTGTCTTCAAAGAAGAATGAAGAATGGGGTGAAGTAAAGGTTCAGAGATATACAGAAGCTGTAAGAGCTCTGGGTGCTCCTTGGATGTTCGACTACGATGGGCTATTTGACTCCTTTAATCTGCCAACTTTTGATGATGCAACAGCTACTGCTCAGATGTTATTGGAAAGTGATACTACAGTAGATTCATCACTAGTTCGACCAATTATTGTTAACTCTCAAGTATCGACTTCGGTTAACAATCTTGTTCAAACTGAGGAATTCGAAGATGCTGCGGATTATAATGTTTCATCAGAGACGATGAGTTTCACGATGCGAATGAAGCTACCTCTGGTGCGGTTCCTGGATTTTCAAATGATACGTCAAATATTCAACCTCAAGGAATGACTGAAGGTCAGGCATCTACAACGTCATCAAATCCAGCTCTCGATGTAACTGTTGATCTGAATATCAACAATTTGGATATCAATTCTCGAGTTCCTGATGTGCCAGAAACTCGTATTCATAATATCCATCCTCAGCAGAATATTATTGGAGATGTCCAGAGTGGTGTGCAGACTCGTAATCAGCTTCGAAACAACCAGAATGCTGGATTGTATTCGGAAATTAGGGAATCTGGTGGTCTGAATGATTGGTCTTTTGCCTGCTATGTGTGCCAAGTAGAACCAAAATCTTGGAAGGAGGCAATGAAAGAAGACTCTTAGGTTGAAGCCATGGAGGAAGAACTTCAGTAGTTTCAGAAGTTAGGCGTCTGGAAATTGGTTGACAGGCCTGACGGCTACAAGAAGATTGGTACACGATGGGTGTACAAGTGCAAGAAGGATGACCTAGGTGTTGTTGTGAGAAACAAAGCGCGATTGGTTGTTCAAGGTTTTAATCAGGTCGAAGGCATTGATTACAATGAGTTTATGCACCGGTTGCACGACTTGAGGCCATAAGAATCTTTTGGCTTATGCGTCCTTCAAGAAGTTCACCGTCTATCAGATGGATGTGAAGAGTGCATTTCTTCATGGTGTGGTAGAAGAAGAGGTATATGTTGAGCAACCACCAGGTTTTGAAGATCCACTCCATCCTGACAAAGTTTGGCTTCTCAACAAGGCGTTATATTGTCTTCATCAAGCTCCAAGGGCTTGGTATGAAATGTTGTCTACCTATCTGTTGAAGAATGGTTTTCGACAAGGCCTGATCGACTGTACTCTCTTCATCAAGGAACAGGATGAGGATTTGCTACTAGTACAGGTTTATGTTGATGATATTATATTTGGGTCTACTAACACTCGAATGTGCAAAGAATTCGAACAGGTTATGCAGGAGAAGTTCGAGATGAGCGCTATGGGAATGACTTTTTTTTAGGTTTGCAGGTTCAGCATCAAAGGAAGGGATTTTTATCCATCAAACCAAGTACGTCGGAGATATTCTCAAGCGATTTCAGATGGATGACTCAAAGCCTTTGGGAACTCCATTAGCTCAAAATCATGGGATTACTCCAGACGAAATGGGTGAACATGTAGAACCATCTCTCTATCGTGCTATGATCGGATCTCTCATGTATGTTACTGCTTCAAGACCCGACATAATGTACCCAACATGCCTTCTGGCACGCTATCAGTCTAGTCCGAAGGTTTCTCATTTGATGGCTGTGAAAAGGATCTTTCGTTATTTGAAGGGATGCCCTAACACTGGTCTATGGTACCTAAGGATGATAACTTTGATCTGACAGCATTCAGTGATTCTGATCATGGCGGCTGCAAAATCGATGCAAAGTCAACAACAGCAGGATGTCAGTTCTTGGGAAATCACCTAGTCACGTGGCAATGCAAAAAGCAGACTTGTGTAGCTACATGAACATGTGAGGCTGAGTATATTTCAGCTTCTAGTTGTTGCTCTCAAGTTCTATGGATTCACAGCAAATGCGTGACTACGGTTTTGAATTTCTTACTACTCCTATTTTTGTTGATGATGAAGCACTTTACAAATCACTCAGAATCCTGTACAGCACTAAAAAACAAAACACATTGAGATTAAGTATCATTTCATACGATATTGTTATGAAAAGAGACTTATCGATGTTGTTAAAATCCACACTGATCACCAACGTGCGGACCTTTTTACCAAAGCCTTTGATAAATCATGTTTTGATTATCTACTTTTGGTCAATGGCATCAAGGTGAAACCCGAGTAACTCAACCATGGCTAACTATTTTTTATATACTCTTCTAAAAAATCTAAAACTACAAAAAGATTTTTAGTTTTATATTTTAGGGGGAGTAAATTTCAAGAAAATACAAAAATATGTCTTTTATTTACCTTCTTTGTTTAAGGGGGAGAAAATTCAGAAAAATACAAAAGCATTAGAAAAATCACAAATGAGTTTCTTTGATAAGATGAAGATGATGAAATTCACCGGTAAATCTGTCAGATATGGTTAAAAGCATAGAAAGAAGATTGATAAGTAGCTTTACTAATGATGTATCGGCAGGCTCACAATCAGAATAAAATATGCAGATTGATATAAACTTAACAGACAGAACGCCAGGTGGGAACCATTCATTGGCATATGGTCTTGGTACCGAAATTTCGTTTGATAGAGTGCCGAGGTTCTGAGATATACGGTCTTTATGCTGGCTTATTATATGGGTATCATGGTTGATTTTTTTGCCGAAAAATAACGGTGGCGCAAGTCTAGAACTTCCATGATATCATACAAACGTGTACATACTGCATTCGACCATCAAATAAGTGATAAAAATATCACATCCCCAAAATAAGTGATAAAATATTACAGCTTTATGCGGGAGCTAAGTTCGTCTCTTTGTCGGTACGATGGTACTAACCTGTTCACTGACTTACTCATGTGCCCTCATGCATATGAAAATCAAGTTCCTCATCAATAAGTGATTAAATCACAAAGGGCTTGTTTTCAATCAAAATAAGTGAGTATCTCACATCATTCATATACGTCAAAACAGATGATAAAGCAGTATACTCACCGGTAAGATTTTCTCTCGTGCATATCTTGATACGGGAATGTGTCGTGATGTGGTTGAACACCGGCTAGTAAGTATAAATCCATATCTTAATCATATCTCCTAATCATGATTACATCTTATAAGTCTGAGCTTACGTGGACAACAATACCGATAATCATAGTTGAATACTTATCTGTTTAATTTTGAAAACCTAATACCGTTTTTGACAAAGATTAAAATGCTGGTATGATTCTTTTACCTTGAAACTCGAAAAAGATTGTTAAATATCTATATAGTTTAACTGTATATTTAGTCTTTAAGTCCAATTTACTTAGTTGCTTATGTAATTATTTTTTGAAAGCCAAAGTTGAGACTCGAAAGTTTCTACCAAGATACGCTAGAAAACCATCTATTTGATATCGCAACTTCATAAAGTAATATCTTGCAACAAGTAATCCATCAAAAGAAACCAAAATCTGAAATTCGTTTGAGTGTGTGTATCTCATACAAATGAACGTAGTCATTTGTTTTGACATGGTCACTTGTTTTTCTCAAATATGCTGCTGGAATTCATACGAGTGTGTGTATCTCGTTTCAGGAATACAATCATACGAAGATTTTATGATAAGTCTTTCGTGTGTATCCCCTGAGAAAGTTGTGTTCTAATTATATTTGTCTATTGACTACAGATTGATACAAAAGAACATAAAAAAGACCAGCAACGAACAACTCTGACAAGTCATAGGAGGAAGCAAGAAAGATTTGAAGTTTCTTAAGAAGTTCGAAGACCTGATACACTAATCATTAGATAGCAGATCTATCAATGGATAGCAGATCTTCAGGGGGAGTTTGTTGATACTCCAAACCATTCTATGTGAAGATCAAAGTCTGAAGACCAAAGACCGAAGACCAAACAACATCCAAGGGGGAGTTTGTTGATACAGTTTTGTGTCTGTCGCTTGTTCTTAATTACAGTTGTAATTGTACGGTCTTTGCTCAAGTGTCTGTATAGGTTTGGTCGTGTCGAATAGATCGAGATATCCTTCTATCTTGATCTAGTATGAAAACTTAGCTTGTCTGTGTTAATCAGTTGCATGTGTGCATACTGAAAAGTCTTGGAAACATCAAGTCTTCACACGTTCTCCTATTGAGAGGATTCTGTGCGAGTCAGATAATTTATATGAAACAGTGGTTTCGTGCGAATCACTGAATGGTTTCATATATTTCGTATGAAACACTGACTCGTACCATTCTGGAGTTGTTACTCGTGTGAAATAGTGTGTTCTGTATGTCTAGAATAGTGTTTCGTACGAAATCTAGACTGACACCATATAAGCAGACATGCACCTCTCAGTCAAGGTTACTGACCAGACTGAAAGAACGAGCTAGCAAACTGATGTTTTGGTGAGATCTCTAAGTTAGCATTTCTGGTGTAGACGAAGACACAAGAACACAACAAGTTTGTTTGAGTCATACGAGTATTGTGTGTATATGTTTGTACTTGTTCTCAATCATTAATCAAGATAGTGAATCTTTGGTTACCCCGTGTCTTTACTTTGCTTTGGTTGCATGCACACTTGGATTCCGCACTTGTGTGTGTCATATGAACAAGGAACTGGTTTAACACCATCCGCAGGGGGGCCTACACACCCCCACTTGATTTGTGTTGAAAATAGGCAAGTCTAAGCATGGTTCAAGATCTTATGTGATGGTTTTAGATTTGTGATACATGATCTTATTATTATATAACTAATACATCAACATTCTCATCATTTTACACCTTTCAAAACACCCAAACTCCTATCTCTATCTCTTACCCCATGGCTCAAACCACCACCACCATCATCCACCATTCTTCAACTTTAAAACACCAAAACCAAGCTTAGTTAGGCCATTTCAAGATCATCCAAGGTGCTTGCAAGGATGGAGGATCATTAGAGCTTTCTTTGGAGCTTCATCTTCTTCTAAATATTCACTAATCTTGTGCAACTTTATAAGATAATTTTTTCTTCATATTTAAAGCTTCTTATAATGTCTAGTTTAAGAAAGTACAAGTTGATCATCTTGAAAGTAAAGAAAATACCACTTAAAAACCCTAAACCTCACCTTAATAATAACATTAAACAAAGCTTATTATGTATTTATTATGTGCTTTAGTGTTATTGCATGATTTTGTTGATTTTGATAAAGTAAGGAGTTTAAAGTAGATGATCTTGTATGTATAACAATATACATGATGATTTAAACATGGTGATGTTTAAATCTAAACAAGATCATCAACATCATGATCCATGAAGATTACTACAACTTAAAAACGATTTACTACACATGTGTGGTTTTTATAATTAATAAACACCATGATTTAAGTTATAATCATCTTAAAAAGTGTAGTAAACAAAGGAGGTTAAAGTGGAAATAATGATTTGAAAGTGTAACTAAAATGGTGGCTTAAAAATTCTAATAAATATATAAAGATCTCATTGTTTTTAAGTAAAGTGGTTAAAATATATTTTTACAAGGATCATGGAAATGAGGATGTTTAAGTATATAATAAAGCATGTAAAAGTGATATGTAATCTTGAATTGATGGTTGATCTTGATTATAGGTTTAAACTTAATTTAAATACGTTTTCTAAACGTGAAAAACGCTATAGTTTAGGGGAAACTATGGCCAAATTTTTCTAAAAATTTAATCGTGATTAAAGTATGATTAACGGGACCAAAAGCGATTAGTGACCTAAACCGTCATTAAGGAAGTTCTAAAGGGTTAAACACTAACCATCCAAGAGTTTAACAAGTACATATATATATATATTTACAAGTTAAAAATTAAGTACTTATTACATATATATATATATATATATATATATATATACACTTGTGGGAATAAAAACATATGTATGCATATTTTGTCACCAAAAGTTATGTGTAAACATGTGTATGTATGTGTATGTATCTAGAAGTTTAGGGTATATACCACAAAATACCCAATTTATACAAATACTTCAAACACTCGAGAGAATTACCAAGTGTAGATGACACGAAGCACACACACTTTTACAATATGTCGAAACAATGATCGGACGAACGGAGTAATGCGGACAATGGGCGAATGCATATTATACACCGTCGTATCATCGACAAACGAACAAATCGCCAACATGAAGAGTTGCTACGACGTTGGGCGATCTTCGACGCGAAAAAGCATACATTAAACGACAACAACGACATGTATAAAATAAGATATTTTAGACACTTAACGTATATATATGTTAACGATATCAAAATCCGGAAAGTTAAAATGTAAAAGAATTTACTAAGTGGTTTTATAAAAGTATAGAAATATACTTAAAAATCTATACTTCGTAAAAATTTATAAGTGTAAGAATTATATATATTTAAACTTTTGAAAATAAATTGGGCTAGGCACACTATATAAAAGACATGGGCAAGGCCCAACTACAAAGAGGCATAAAATACATGGGCTAGGCCCAATCACCTAAAGACATGGGCTAGGCCCAATGCCATAAATTACATGGGCTAGGCCCAATCACATAGAGATATTGGCTAGGCCCAATGACATAAATTACATGGGCTAGGCCCAATCACATAAAGACATGGGCTAGGTCCAATAACATAAATTACATGGGTTAGGCCCAATCACATAAAGACACGGGCTAGGCCCAATGACATAAATGACATGGGCTAGGCCCAATGACATGCGTGCAAGGCACGAGACATGTGAAGGGCGAGGCCCGTTCACACACGATCTAAGAGTGACAATATATATATATATACATATATATATTTGAGAAATATATGTATAAAAATATTAATCGAACAAATGAACTACCAACACTATGATAACATTAAAAGTTATTCTAATGTGATAAATATATACACAACAAGGATTCAAGATGAACTTCTAGTACGAGGTCCAACGAGACCTAGGTGTCTAATGAAGTTAATACACATGTAGGTTACACATGTGTACGGACACCGAACTTTGATAAGTTCGATGTACGGAATGCGAAGTTGTGAGTTCATGTCCCTCCTTTCAGTTATTTCAAAGTTTTGTTTTAAAACTATCGAGGTGAAATACATGTCCTAACAAACAGTATGTTAGCTATGGGGTTAGATGATAACATGATCAATGTGCGTAAGTAGGATGATGATAAGAGTAACCATTAATCACTTAGTGACCAAGGTGCAAAAGGTATAGATCTATCGAGTTTGAGACGCGCTCCACTCCTGGTTTGTTAACCCTTTAGGAGTGCTTTTGTGATCCCAATTGATGTCAAGAGTTGTCTCGGTTTGGTTACTTACTTATGGCACATATGTCAGGGTACTAGCTACACGCTGATAGATCCTTAAACTCCATGAATGCTAATAACATACTCAAATTTCATTACAAGATTACAAGGATGACATTTCATAAGAAAACATTAACTACATGAACTCACCAACTTTTGTTAATCTTTTTATAATTGCATGTATTTCAGGACGCAAGACATGAGCTGGTGATACATTTCGGGTTATGGGAAATGACATGACAACGAATGCCACCTTTTGAAGGAATTGCCTCTTATATCCCAACCTCGTATGGGCATATAGGAGTCAAAACCTCATTATGCATTTATGATGAAAACAATATTTTATTTTGAGGTAATGTATTTCAAACTATGTCTCTGATGACAATGTGAAACCAGTGAAAACTATGAAATTGCTTTTGGTAACCTGTAAAAGTTGGAATGCAATATTTATATCAGTACGACATCGTTGTTGATTTATTTTTGGTTACACAATTGGTTGCAATGATTACCTCATAGTCACACGTTTGCGCTTTCGCTATGACCAGGGTGTTACAGATTGGTATCAGAGCTTCGATCATAGTGAACCGGGGAAAAACTTTTATTAAAGTTTGGTCTACAATCACTAAGGGCTCTCACATGAAAACAGAGTTTATAACGACACATAAATGTTTTCGGAATTATGACAAAATGACAAAGGCTTTTCATTGTGTCACGATAACATGAGGATCTATCACACGAACTCAGCCATAAGTAACGAAAAGGATCAATACATGATTAGTCTATAAGAAATAGACACATAACATATGTGTCATGGACAACTTACAAAATATAGAAATCCTGGCTAGATGGGATTTTATGTGATTATATGTATAATTTATTTATATATGTGTTGTATGGAATATTTTGCCAAAAACGAGATACCTTCGACTACGGATATTATTATTATCCTTGACTCGCACAATGAGAATATCGACCTCGTGTCTATTGTGGAGCTTATGGCGAATGTGGTTCCTAAGTGAGACCTTAAGATCGATCCACATAAGGTGGTTGCTTTTCCCACGGATTCAGAGATGCCTGGCTTCAGTAGTGACGAAGAGGCGGAGGTGGTAGCCTTGGACGCCAACTCTATTAGAAGGACGAGGTCCTTGTGACCTATATTAATCATTAATAACGACATTCTTGTCCAGACAAGGAAGGTGAAGTACTCATCTTGAAGTTGCCACTCCAGTTGTTATTGTTGAAAATTCTCTCTATTTCTAAATTTGTCTAACGACGTGCCCTTCTATGTTGTAGGTATGTAGACAATAGCGTCCTTTCTCTGACTGATCGTCGTCTTTGAACGGTAGAACACTAGGTGACCATGCAAGGCAATTTATTATTACGGGGGCCCACGTAATAATAACTTGCAGTGGATGAGAATCCTGATGGGCTCTGTGGGTCAAGCTAATGACCAATACCCATTCGAAATGGTAAAGTTGTTCGAGTTTCTATCTAGTGGGACACTAACCGGGGTGGTTGCTATAACACCCTACGATACAGAAACACCACACGTATTTGTTCGCATCTAACATTCGATCTATATCATGAGTCGATTGAGACTAGTCATCTAACCAAACAAAAACTGGTTGGCCACCCAAGGAGGATATTTCCTCAACGGTCTAGAGTTCTTGTACATGGGTTGGTTCCATGGTGTCTATGGCACCTCATCTTATTTTTGTTACGAGATTTCATTAAATTTCTTCGTTTGACATTTGTCTTATTCCAAGGGATGGTATGGCACGAGCCATGCTTCAACACCCTCATTGCATTCTATTCGATATCTATGGAAACTATAACAATCTATCTGGAGCTCATGGAGCTCAAGGGATATCAAAATATTCGTCACACGGGTTGGTGTGGCGGAGGATCTGTTTTTCCTGCTTTGGACGATCGAGGTTCACGAAGTATGGAATACATGCTATAAGGGTGGAGACGACCGTTTGGTTTCTCCTCCTCAACGAGTTATTTCCTTTCCACTTAGACATATGGTCGATACACGCAAGAGGTAGTACGAATTTTGGATAGTTGTTGTTCACGTTATAATTGTTTCAAACATGTTTGAACAATACAATCCTTGAGATTTCCATGACTGATGGCATTCTTATTTCTTAGGCGCATGGTAGACTATATTTATCCAAATATATGTCTAGCTTTTCTTAATCTTGGGTATTAAGAAGAAAAGTGGCGCCAAAAGGAAGGTCTACACCCAAATGGGTTAGTTAATCCATGACTTACTGGGTAAGCCAAACTAGAGTTCTTATGGAAGGACATACGGTTGCGGAAACCGCACGACATGAGAGTAATCTAGGCGACACTAGTGACGGTACTGGTGGTACTAGTAGTTTAAATGGTTCAAATCCCAATAGATTGGGAACAAGTGGCAGCGCTACACCTGAAGATGCGATCATACAAGGTTTTAAATTCTAAGGCTTTCCCGGACTATAAGCCGCAAGATCTCATTGGTGCGAGAGGTGCGGTAGGTTATTCCCGCTAAATAAAGACAAGTGAGTCGGTTATTGGTGCGAGAGGTGCGGTAGGTTATGCCCACTAAATAAAGACAAGTGAGTCGGTTAGTAGTGCTAGTAAATGCACTCCTGAGTAAACGATTAGGTAAACAAAGAGCCTCCAGCTGAGTGCAGCATTAACTTGGTGAAATCCTCAAGTAGAAACTTTAAGGAGTGATACTACGAAGAGGTCATCTTGGAAGAACTCAAAAATCTTATGCGAGAAGAGTATTACTCGTTGACTTGAATTCCAAGGGTAAAAATGGGATCCTAGAAGTCTATCATGATTATTGCCAACGTTGTTGGTTACACTCGACGCTTTCACGATCTCTTAAGGATTGTTCCATACTGGGAACACCTGAAATCAAACGCATACCGAAACATGACCACATCATCCCACCCTACCTTCATCACTGAAACAGTAACTCTCGTAGTTACTCTCACCAAGGGTGCAGTGAGAACGGGAAAGTATCAAAGAAACGTGCGGAAAGGAAGGAAATGCATGTGGAATCTACTATCGACGGGAAGCGAAAATACTCAACCCTTAAGGCAGGATCGAGAGTGAGTAACAAACGAAAGGGAACTCCTGTTATGATAGAAATGAAGGCAATTGCTGCCATAATTGATGCTAGCACTAAGAAATATGCTGATAACTTACTGAAATCCTAAATGTTATAAGTGAAAATTTCCTCCATGAGGGCACTTGCAAAAGTGCCAAGAGTAGAAGTGTGGTGAATCAAGACATAAAATAGAAACCAATAAGTTAGTAAGACTCAAGCAAGAATAAGGATGTTAAGTGTGGCATGAAGGCCACTTCAAGCATGAACGTCTTAAGAATGAATCGGGCAAGTGAATTAAAGTGTGAGTGAGCAGAACTATGGATATCCCACAAGGTCCTGATGTCGTCATGCATACGTTCTACTCTACATTCATTACGTGTCAATTCTTTTGATACCAACACCGAGCTTAGCTAGTGTCTTTAGGTGTTAAGCTTATACTCGAATTAGAGTCTTGTAAATTAGACACGTTATCAAGTTAGCTAATGGAGAATTAGTGTTAGACTTGTCTCGTCGATATGAATCCAATGATATATAATGTCCAAAATTTTCTAAGAATCACACGATTCTAACCGTGCATCAGTTTGTAAAATTGTTTACGGGTCAATTTCTATGTACCAAAACGTTTATTACTCAGCTGGTTAACTTTCCACCTTTTCAAGTTCAACTCGGAACGGTACCTAATTCGAAACAATAGTCTGAGATGGTAATCCGTCCGAAATGAGGTATCCGAGATGTAATTCGAAATGAGGTATCCGAGATGTAATTCAAAACAACAATCCGAGATGGTCCGAAATCAATACCAAAGATCCGAGATGCACTGTTTTGATCCCTGAGTCATGAGGAATCATTAAAAGGTCACGACACGTTTTCTAACAACCAACATCTCACATCCATCTTGTTTGGTACCTGTGCCGATTTTAGTTCATCTCCATAGAATTCAAAATATACTTAACCTAGAGTCAAGTAAGATAGACGTTCCCTCATTCTATAGGATTTGCCAATGGTAAATTAGTCAATGTCAGGGGAAGTTATAAAAGGATGCACTTTGGAACTTGGAGAAAAATAATATAATACGATCTTTTACCCGTTTATCTGGGTTGTTACAACGTAGCTTTGGCATAGACTTGTTGACGTATAACCGAGCGGAAGTAGTTGTCCTGAGAAAACTATCTGCATACTCCTGCCAGACGAAGAAACACGTGTAGTACATGGAGAGAAGCATGATACGCCTTTACGAATCATTAATTACATGAAGGCCAGGAATGCCTACAGAAAGGTTACATAGCCTTTCTAACTCACGTAGTCGACAAGGAAACTGAGGAGCCAAAATTGGAGGAAATGACTGTTGTGAAGGAATTCCCTCGAAGTCTTTCCATCAGACTTGTCTGGATTACCTCCGCAACGACACACCAACTTTCGCATTGATTTGGTGCCAGGAGCGGCACCAGTAGCGAAGCCTCCATACCGATTAGCTCCGTCATTAATGCAAAGACTATCTACACGACTTCAAAATTTGTTGGACAAAGGATTCATAAGACCGAATTCCTTGCCTTGGGGAGCTCCGGTGCTGTTTGTGAAAAAGAAGGATGGAACCTTCCGAATGTGCATCGACTACGAGAACTAAACAAGTTAACCATCAAGAATCGGTACCCCTTACCGAGGATTGACGATATGTTCGATCAATTGCAAGGGTGGAGTTTTTATTCAAAGATTGATTTAAGATCCGAGTATCATCAGTTAAGAATCCAAGAGGAAAGTATTCCTAAGACGGAGTTTAGGACTCGCTACGATCATTACGAGTTCCTTTTATGCCTTTTGGTCTAACAAATGCCCCTGCAGTATTTATGGATTTGATGAACCGGGTATGTAAGCCATACCTCGACAAGTTCGTGATCGTTTTTATCGACGACATACTGATATACTCGTGAACTGAGGAAGAACTCGAACAACACTTGAGAACTATACTGGAGTTGCTAAAGAAGGAGCAATTATATGCCAAGTTCTCAAAATGCGAATTTTAGATTCATGAGATACAATTTCTCGGTCACATGGTGAACGAAAACGGAATACATGTTGACCCCTAAAAGATCGAGGCTGTAAAAATTGGACCGTGCCAAGAACCCCCATGGAAATATGAAAATTTCTAGGTTTAGCGGGATATTACAGGAGATTTATTGATAACTTCTCAAAAGTTGCTCAGCCGCTAACCTCGCTTACACAAAAGGGATAATAAATTTGATTGGGGAGAAAAGCAAGAATCGGCATTTCAACTATTAAATGATAAATTATGTAAGGCGCCGATATTATCACTTCCAGACGGTACCGATGACTTTGTGGTGTATTGTGATGCATTGCATCAAGGCTTAGGTTGCGTGTTAATGCAACGTGAAAAAGTCATTGCGTACGTGTCTCGTCAGTTGAAAGTTCACAAAAGAACTATACCACTCATGACCTAAAACTAGGTGCAGTTGTATTTGCTTTAAAAATCTGGCGTCATTATTTATATGGCACTAAGTGTACCATATTCACAGATCATAAAAGTCTTTAGCATAAATTCAACCAAAAGGAACTGAATATGCGCCAACGACGTTGGGTGGAATTGTTGAAGGATTATGACCGTGAGATCAAGTATCACCCGGGTAAGATAAATGTAGTGTCAGATGCCTTGAGCCGGAAGGAACGAGTCAAAACTTTACGAGTACGAGCTTTAGAAATGACGATCCAGACGAACTTTACAACTCGAGTGCACGATGCACAACAAGAATCTCTAAAGCCGGAAAACATTCAAGCGGAATCATGAATGGAAAAACAAATGGAACCAAACAAGGATGGAACTTTATATTTTCTGGGAAGGATCTAGATTCCTTATTTTGGCAATCTACGAGGCTTGGTGCTGGACGAAGCACACAAGTCAAAATACTCGATACACCCAGGATCCGATGAAATGTATCAGGATTTAAAGGAGTATTATTGGTGGCCTAATCTCAAGGGAGATATTGCAACCTATGTAGGGAAATGCTTAACTTTTGAGAAAGGTCAAGGCCGAATAATAGAAACCATTTTTGATTCACTTTATGGCCGTCACTGTGCAAATAGGCTAGAAAGAGTGTATATTGAATATTGTATAGATTAGATATGAACACACAAATCAAGTGCGAACGAGTACTGGCTCATACGAGTGGCATGTGCATCGTACGAGTGACAGTGTGCCTCGTACGAGTGACTTTGTTTCTCGTACGAGTGACAACATCTCACTCGTACGAATGATCCTTCGTACGAGTGACAACATGCTCGCTTCGCATAGCTGTCATGTCTATAAATAGGTATTATGTGTTCATTGTTTGTAATTTTTGGAAGTTCCCTGAGGGGAAATGCTGGCGGATTATTTGCAGGAACTCCGCCAGCCAGTCAGGATGTATACTCTTTCGGTATGAATGAATGAAATGAAAATCTTCCGCTGATTCTGTTCCTACTCACTGTCAATGTCGGTCACCACTTCGTACGAGTTGCGCTTCGTACGAGTGGTGCTTCGTACGAGTGATGCTTCGTGCGAGTGATCAATTGTCACGCGTACGAGCCATAGAAGCTCACTCGTACGGACGAAACTAATAACGTCTTTTCGGTCCAGAATCTTCATTTCTCTGAATTTCAACGTGATTTTACACAGATCTTGGTGAAAATCAGTTTTCTAACAATCCTATAGTTTCAATTTTACATTATATCCGTGGATTGTCCGTTTATTTGATGTTTTACGTCTAAAACCCCTCATACATCCAAAATTCATGAGCGTAGGTGATTCATCAATTGTTAGATTGAATGAATCGGTACCGTAGCTCTGATACCAGTTGTGGTGCCCGTGGCGGTGGTTTCAGACGGAAGTTTGGGGATAGTACAGATTCGGCAGAACAATATTGACAGTGAGTAGGAACAGAATCAGCGGAAGCTTTTCATTTCAAACATTCATACCGAAAGAATATACATCTTGACTGGCTGACAGAGTTCTTGGAGAGAATCCACCAGCGTTTCCCCTAAGGGAACTTCCAAAACTTACAAACAATGAACACGTAACACCTATTTATAGACATGACATCTCGTGCGAACCGAGCATGTTGTCACTCGTACGAAGAGTCATTCGTACGAGTGAGATGTTATCACTCGTACGAGTAACAAAGTCACTTGTATGAAGCACATCGTCACTCGTACAAGGCACATGTCACTCGTACGAGCCAATACTCGTTCGCACTTGGGTCGTGTGTTCGTATCTAATCTATAAAATATTTGATACACACTCTTTCTAGCTTATTCGCACAGTGACGACCATAAAGTGCATCAACAATTTCCTCCTTGGACGTCACTGTCGAAGCTTGAAATTGAACTTGAAATCTGAGAGCTGTGTTTGAATATTCTGGACCATCTAAGAGAATATCACCTTTGAAAAGTTGTACGGAAGAATAAGAACAAGCGCGGTGGTCATGCACATCTGGTAGTCAACTAAATCATCAAAACCTCCTTTTCGGTGACTTAGTGCATGTATAACACAATGTCCGATATAACAAAAAGGCACACTTAGGTTAGCCTTCTTGAAAAGAGCAGCATTCACAAACCCGGCATAACCCATGTGATAAAAACGTCCCTTCACCATATATTCTGAAAATCGGATCATCTTCATGGTCTTTAAAATCCAGCACCTCTCTGATCAACTCTCATGTGATTTTCTCCTGAATATCTTCATCTCCAATCCTCACAGCCGAGACAATCGCATTCTCCTCAGTATCAAACTCCGCTGCATTTAGAAGAACTCTATATGTGATCTATAAGCAACATGGCGATCCGTCAAAGCCTTCGTAATAGGAATTCTGCCCAAAAAATCTAAAACTTCCTGGTAGGCAACGATCTCTGGAATAGACTCATCAAGAAGACAGCAAACATTATGGAACGAAGAAAAAGATGATTTCTTGACCTGCACACATAGACATTTCAAACAGTTAGAAAATTTTTCAAACATTTCAATTTTCAGAGTCACTCGTACGACCCATTCATTCGTACGAGTTACATATAATAACTAAACCTTAAAATCTGAATTAAAGTTCTTATTCGTACGAACACTCACTCGTACGAGTGAAAAAGATACCTGGAACATTTAAAAAAACTCCGCTGGTACAAGTGGACATTCATACGAGTTGTAAACCGTACCAAATAGCACCAAGTTAAACCGAACTTAAAACGTGTTGATTTTAACATGTTGAAGGTTGATTTATAGGTTATTGGGGCCGATTTTAATGTTTTTAAGTTCAATTTTATGTTTTACCGGTCCAATTTCCCTAAATCTACGTTTTATGTCCATTTGGTCAAATCCGGCATTATAATGGCTAAAAACAAGCATTAGTACCTTTCCCATTGTAAGAGGTGTGCGAATCGACCTCCCCAATGTATTAGTACGTAGTATATGTCAAGAAATATGAAGTATAAAACTGGTTCGCACAAAGTTCTCTCTCAATCGCACAGTGACATTACGCTGACTCGTGCGAATAAAGGAGCCTTTTATACTCATTCAGTCTCTCATATGAGTCAATGGCTCGTGCGAATGAATACAAATGTCACTCGTACTAGTCAGTGCCACTCGTACGAGTCAGTTCTGATACTTGTTAAACTTTTTTATTATTTATGAAATTTTATTTGTTTAAAACCCACCCAGTTAACCAAATCCAAGTTAATGACCATGGTTATCTGATTTACTACCAAGTCCAAGTTAATGACCTTGGTTGACCATTGTTTGATCAAAATAGATTTATTTAAAAATGTAAAGTTTCAAATTAATGAACTTTGTTGACGTTCAGGTAACTCTTCTTTTCATGATTAGCTCCCAACCCATGGTCTTCAGCTTTCCTTCATCAAGTGTCGCCATGACTTGAACTATCAGTGTTTTCATCATCGGTAGACTAAAAATTAAACTATAACGTTAAGAAAACTGAAAATCTTTTTGAGTTTTGGGATTTTTTTCTGAAAAGAAATAACAAGAAAAATATATACACAAACATATTTTTGTGAGTTTTGTGTTAAGAAAATCATATCAAGTATTTAAACAAATCACCAGTACCGTTGATCTTGGTAGTAACTGTAAGATTTTAAACAAATTTACTTAGATTGCCAATATACTTATCCATTTAAACCTCTTCTGTTTCTCAATTGTATCAAGATATGTTAGGTAATATTAAGGAACACGAAATAATTGTGTTTCCCATCTTAGAATATACTCTCACATCGAGATTCCTAGAATATTATTTCACAGGTGAATATATCCAACTGATATCTGTAAATGGGGTGAATGCGAGACTTTGAGAGCTCAGGTTAGTACTACCGTATAGACAAAGAGATGAGGGCTCGTCTTTAGGTGGTGTTCCATAAAGGAATCTTTTAAACTGCAGATGTCACAAAGTTTATGACATAATCATTTTTCATGCAGCTTTTGGGAGCGAATAATGCGTAAAGTATTATACAAGTTCTAGGCCATTGCTGACGCAAAACAGAAGAACTCGGATAATACCCCAGATATCGATTAAATATAAAGAGCTAGTATCGAAGAATCTGGCATTCTCTCAAATGAAATTTTAGAGTACTAAGTCCATATAAACGAGAGATGTTAACCCACAAGTTACTCAATTTTTTCTTTTAGGTTTATATCTTGAAAAACAATTTACTGAACGAGTGAAGCCTATTGGCACATCCTCAGTAAGACCTGTTTAATTACTTGTATAAACATTCCATATCTTTAGCAACTGTGATTGTCATATTGATGTAATATGATCTCTCTTTTTACCAAAACTCTTTTTGACTTTTATATGTTTTTGTATTTTCCCAAACTTTCTCCCCCTAAAATCAAAAACATAGTTTTGGAGTTTTAGAATTTTTAAGAAAGAATGTAAAGAAAACACATCATACCGATGAGAATCACATCAAATCCTCGTCATCCTCAAACTCAACCTCATGAATATCCCCTGATGCCAGATTTCTTAAACCATTTAATTTTAAAAGATTTTTAAATCTTGAACAATCAAATGCTTTGGTATAAAAATATGCTTTTTGGTCTCAGCGTGGATTTTTTCAATTCTAACCAACTTTTTCTCATAGCAGTCACGGATAAAGTGGTGTCGAATCTCAATAGGTTAGTACGTGAGTGTTGACATGAGTTTTTAGTGATATCAATAGCAGCCTGGTTATCTACATAAATGGACGTGTCAAGAAATTGCAGTCCGAAGTCTCTTATCTGCTGTTGAATCCTAAGAATCTGGGAACAACAACTGGATGCTGAAACGTATTCAGCTTCACACATAGAGAGAGCTATCATGGTCTGTTTCTTGCATTGACATGTTACCAAATGGGTTCCGAGGAGCTGGCAACCAGCCGTGTAGATTTGGGTTAAGTTTGCAGCAACCGAAATCAGATTCGAGTAATCCGCAAGACTGAAGTCATCGTGTCGAGGATACCACAAGCTGGTGCTTGGAAATCCTTTCATATATCTCATAATACGTTTAACGGCCAACAAGTACGAATCTCTTGGACCGGACTGAAAACGGGCGCACAGGCATGTAGGATACATGATATCAGGTCGAGAAGTATTTAGATACATCAAGGATCCGATCATAAAGCGACATAATGTTTCATCAACTTTGACTCTATGAGCGTTTAGGCAAATGCCGTGATTTGGAGCTAACGGGGTAGATGCTGGTTTAGTTCCTGTCATATCAACTTTCTCCAATATGCCATGAACATACTTCGTCTGATGGATGAAGATACCATCAGGCAATTGGTCAACCTGCAGTCCTAAAAAGAACTTCATCTCCCCCATCGTACTCATTTCAAATTTGCGCTTCATGACTTCTTTGAAGTCTTTACACAACTTATCATTTGTCGATCCTAAGATGATATCATCCACATATATGTGCACAATAATCAAATGTCCATCCACTTCCTTGGTAAAGATGGTAGAATTATAGTTCCTCTGAGAAAGCCGTTGTCTAGAAGATGTCATGACAGTGTTTCATACCAAGCTCTCGGGGCTTGATGAAGACCATATAAGGCTTTGTTCAGAAGGTAGACTTTGTCTTTGTGTATGGAATCGACAAACCCCGGTGGTTGTCCGATATACACCTCATTTTTTACTTTTCCGTACAGGAAAGCAGATTTGACATCCAACTGGTACACCTTGAACCCTTTCCTAGAGGCAAAGGCCAAGAATATGCGGATTACTTCGAGACGAGCGACTGGTGCATAAACTTCAGTATAGTCTATCCCTTCCTGCTGATGAAAGCCTTGTACCACGAGTCGAGCTTTGTTGCACACAACAATCCCTTTATCATCACGTTTGCACTTGAAGACCCATTTAGTGTTTATCTTTTTGTGATGATCTGGTAGGTCAACAAGCTTCCAGACTCCTATCCTCTAGAATTGAAGCAATTCCTCCTACATTGCCTCCACCCAACTTTCTTCTTTTAACGTGTCTCTCCAATTCCCAGGTTCAACATGTGAAACAAAACAACTGTAAGAAATTCAGGTTTGTAACGGAGCAATACGGGTATAAAAACAACTTATATCCTTATTGATCTGATTTCAATTTTGCATTCCTATTTGTAAGCCGCCGATGATATTCTCTGATGGATGATATGAAAGTGTCCTCGGCATCACTTCAATGGGAACATCCACTTGAGTCTGCAAGTTTGTGATCACTTCATCAACAACCAGAGCAGAATATGTAGCTTCATTCCTAACATTTGATTGCTCAGCTTGAGCATTCAAGAAGCTTTCAATATGTTCAGATCCTTCATCGAAACTAGATCCTCCATCATCGAAAGTTGGTTCTCGATAGGAGTCGGCATTGGGCGGTTGATGGGTAGATGATTCAGCAGTGTCATGAATGGTACAGAGACAGAGTCTTGAAGAGTAGTGCTCGAACCTACATCAGAAGTGTTAGACATAGGAAGTGACGGGGAAATCACTAACGGTCTGGTAAATTGCTCTTGATTAGAAATTTGATGCTGTTGAAAGAGCATAGCAAGTTCTTCTTCAGATGGCACGTCTGGTAGGTCGAAAGAATTCCACAAACCTTCGTAGTTGAACACCCATGGATCCTCAGGTTTCTGCGTAGGCATAGTATAACGTTGACAATCAACCTGCTGTGCAAGAATAACCTGGTTCAGACTCCGCAAGAAGACACGCTTTGTGGAGTAGCATAACCGACGAAAAATCCTTCCAAGGATTTGGCTCCAAATTTACCATCCGGGTCCAATACTGCACATGGTGATCCAAAAGGCTCTAGAAACACAAGGTTAGGCTTCCGCTGATTTAGCAGCTCAAAACACGTCTTGTTGTGAGGCTTGACTGTTAACACACGATTGAGGGTGTAACACGCTGATGCGACTGCTTCACTCCAGAAACTAATTGGCAATTTCAAATCAGCGAGCACGTTCTGGCAGTCTCAATCAATGTGATTCTTACGTTCAGCAACTTCATTTTATTGAGGAGTATAGGGGGCGCTGAATTCGTGAAGAATCCCCTTTTTGTT
The DNA here is from genome assembly GCA_947069175.1 of Scalesia atractyloides. NCBI lineage: Eukaryota > Viridiplantae > Streptophyta > Magnoliopsida > Asterales > Asteraceae > Scalesia > Scalesia atractyloides. Next base: position 22,433,580 of record CAMTDV010000028.1, on the reverse strand, counting down.
GTAGAATTCGAGCATCCTTTTGTTCTTGAACTCTGTACCATTGTCACTATGGATTCTCTTGATTGGGAAGTGATAAAGGTTTTCAAGCTTCCTGAAGAAGATCATTAGACTTTTAAACGTTTCATCTTTGCTCTCTAGAAAGAAAACCCATGAGAATCTTGAAAATCATCTGTAACGACCAGGCAATATAGATCTCTAGAAATGCTTTTGACGTTTACTGGTCCGATTATAGATCCATTAGTTAGAGCTTTCTTGTGTTTTGTGTTTTCCCCTTTTTACAGCTTAGACAATCATCAGATAAATGAAAACTTTTTAGATTAACACCCTCCACTAGGTCGTTGTGCACAAGATAATTCATCTTTCTCAGATGAATGTGCCTCATCTTCCTATGCCATAGAATAGACTCCTTCTCGGTAGCTTTAAAAACAAAGCATTGAACCTTCTTCGATATTGTAGATGCAAAACTCATATCAAGAACATAAAGATCATTCTCTCTCGGAGCACGCATAATAATCCATTCCTCAAGAATCTTGAATCCCGGCTTTAAGATTAAGCATTCTTTGTCGTGGAAGTGCGTCATGAACTTTTATCACAAATTTGTGAAATACTCAGCAGATTGTTCTCTAGCTCTACAATGTAGTTCACTTTTTTAAACAAAACTACTCCGTTTGTGAGAATACCCTCTCCAACGATTCTCCCACCTTGTGTTCCAGCGAAACCAACGTAACCTCCTCGGATAGCCTTAACGTCGTGTAATAGCGCAAGCATTCCGATCATGTGTCGAGAAGATCCACTATCCATAATCCATTTAGACATGATCGATCATGGGAGCCCCTGCAGACATGAGGAAGAAACTATTTAAGCAAAGAAACCCAAGCCTGTTTGGTCTTGGGTGGGTTCGGAATATCAAATTTCGGGCCAACTTTGTTTTTGACTATCTGTTTAGGCTCAGTTTTATTTGGAATAGATGGTTTCAGATCTACCTTAGATGGTTTGACTTTTGCAACCCATTTTTGCGTTTTTAAATTAGCCCTTTTTGAATAAAAGTTTGAATCTATTTGACGATACTTAGTTGATGTTTCACCAATTTCAAATTTAAAATTAGATCGAATCGTTGGTTTAACATTTTTGTGGAATTCAACGTTTCTTTTCAAAATTTGCTTTGGTACAACAATAGGTGCCTTTTGTTTTTCATCCTTGGTAGATCTATTAGAGTTAGAAACAGGTTTTGGATATTCTTGTGAGCAATGTCTTGCAATGTGCCCAGCATTTTTACATTTGTAGCTGGATATTCTTGTGAGCAATGTCTTGCAATGTGCCCAGCATTTTTACATTTCTAGCACGTCCTATTGTCCTTTCGAACAGAGGAATCCAAAACTTGTTTTCTACTCTCTTTTTCTTTCTTGAACTGATCATTGGATTGTGTTCATATGATCTCCTTTTCTTTTTCTGTCGTCGTCCCAAAAAAAATTGATTTTCTTTGTAAAGTTTAGCTTTTGGGACTTATTGTTCATTCTTCACTTTTCAAAACCCAAACCAGCTCTCCTACTCTCCGGATAATCTCTGTTTCTCTGATGGTAGGGTCTGTTGACCATTTTGATTTAGAGTAAAATGACGCATTATGTTTATCTAAATAAATGGCTTACCTTGATAAGCTTCAACAACTTTTCGACTCAATCCAAATTGACATTTTGGATCGGGAAATCTTCATCAGAATATAGTTTATCAGATCCATGAATTTTGTAAACTATGATGTTTGGATCAATGATTAAACTATTTTCCGATGATTTAGCATCAGATTCAGATTTTTCAGATTCATCTTTTAAAACATTCTCAACCACTGTTTTAATTACCTCAGAATCACTTTCAGATTTTGTGTAAGTTACGTCGATGTTTGTAGGCAGCTCCTTTAACTGTTCGGTTTTCAATTTTAAATTGAGCGCCTTTTCCACCCCTGATGACTTTTTACAAGCATAGCTATTCCACATGGGTGGTGGAACATGATCGTAACTTGCACTCCTTGTTATCATCTTTTTTAGATTCTTCTTTGTTTTCGATTTTTGGTAAAATGTGATCAATGACGTATGAGCTTGTGGAATAACTGATTAACAATTCGTTAACCCGTTCTGTTTCTATTTTTATTTTCTCAAGCTCATTTTTTAGCTCAGCGATAGTGTTTAAATGAATATTAATGGCCATTTGCTTGTCCATTACTGTTGCTTTAAGCATAGAAAGTGTTCCGTCATTTTCTCTGAAAGCTTTTTCATATTGTTTAACAATTTTGCTCAATTTGTCATAAGCTTCTTTAGTGGCTTTATAGTCACATGACAAATTCTCTATTGAACTTTTGAGCTCATTATATCGTGTATCTTTTACAACACATTTACTACATGGCTCAACACATTTTAAACATGGTTTTTCTGTCACAAACTCACTTTTAGACGTATTTACCTCATTTACATTTGCCATACACGCTTTATTGGTCTCAACATTCGGTTTTTCTAACTCTTAATCAACTTTCTTTTCTTCAACTCCTGGCTTCTTCTTTTCTTCACAAAATGATCGATGGCTTGGTTCAAAGTAACATGCAAAAGTTTTTAAAATATCATTAGGCAGGAGATGTTTAAAAGCACTATTTAAAAGTTCCTCCTCTTCTGATGATGTATGATAATAATCTTCTTCAGGAGCCTTGTAAAAAGATGCCTCTAATTCTTCTTCAGGTTCTTCAATTATTTTTACAACCAATGCCAAACTCTCATTCTTGGTAATGTATTTGTTCCAGTTAAAGCCTTCGTCTTCTTGAGTTATGGCAAGCGCTTTGTCTTTGTTTTCTTGTTGTCTATCTTCGATTTGCACCATTCTGGTTCTTGGATGAGGACGGTGATAGATGTCTTTCTTGTAATAGTCATCGGCAAATGGGTTTTGATTACCCTAAGCTTCTCTGGTTGGACATTCACGTTTAAAGTGCCCCTTCTCCCGACACTTGAAACATGTAACTTTCGACTTGTCGAAGCCAAGTTTTTCCATCCAACCCTCCCAAGTTTTCTTTCCCAGTGATTTCCATGAAGCGTTGTGCTTGTCTAACAATAGATGCCATATACCATTTGATGTAGATCAACTCCTTCTCGACCGGATCAATCTGATCATAGTCCTCTCTGGTCATCTCTGAGTTTCCAATTTTGTCCGCTACAAGACTATTATAAGATTCAAGAACCTAGGCTAATAGTGACATATGTTGCTTTGCGGTCTTTTCATCAAAGTTCTGAGCGTTTTGGAAGTCAACAGTAATATTGCATTGTAAAACCCTCTGAGTAGGATGAGACTTACTTTTCTGGTTGATCTGGGGATTGCTCGATCCATGTGATGACTCTGGTCTTGAAGACGTGTTTGGGTTGACCATAGCAAATGATTGAAAGCCACTGTGTTGATTAGACGGTGGGCTCGGTGTGTTGTAAGCGCTGAAGGCCGTTTGGATCTTTGGAGATTGTATCTGAGTAGCAGAACTTCCTTTGTAATACAGATTAATGTCTTGTTGCATTTGGGCACCTTTATTCTTTGCCATTTTCTGCATCTCAAGTTCATGTCCCTACAATCTCTCGATGAATCGTGGTAATGAGAAATAATATTCAGTTCCATTCTTCAAAATGGTCAGATAGGTAGACCATTCGCCTTGTGGTAAGGAATCTGCGAGTTTGTCAACTAATTCTTCATTCGTCTTTATGATTCCTATTCGCTTCATTTGCACAACCAGATGACAGTACCTTTCAATCAGTTGTTTTACTGTCTCTCTTTTGATCAAAGTAAAGATGTCAAATTCTTTACTCAACAATGCCGCTTCCCTTTACGCAATTGTACCTTTCCCTGGAATTTCAAGCTAAGAGCATTCCATAAGGATTGTGCGTCATCATCATGTTGCAATAGCGCTAGTATGTCTTCCTTGATGGATTGTTGTAAAATGTTCATCAACCATCTTGTCTATTACAACAACATGAGATCCCTGTTTGGAAGTGAGAACAAATCTCAAGGGATTTTATTACAAAACTACCACGGACCTCTCGAGGTCATGACATGATCTCGGTTATCATCAATCAGTTAACCAAGTCAGCTCACTTCTTACCAATCCGTGAGAAAGGTAGTACCGAGAAGTAGACTGAACTGTATCTTAAGGAGATAATGGCACGTCATGCAGTGCCACTCTCGATAATCTCAGATAGAGATGGTTGCTTTGTGTCGTGGACTTGGCAATCATTTCAAGCTTCGTTTGCTTCTCGCTTAGACTTAAGCACAGCTTTCATCCGCAGACAGATGGTTAAAGCGAGTGAACCATCCAAATGTTGGAAAACATGCTTCGTGCCTGTGTGATGGAATTGGGTGGAAATTGGGATACTCATTTACCATTGGTATAGTTTTCCTACAATTGCAGTTATCACACAAGTATCAAGGCCACGCCGTTCAAATCACTTTACGGAAGAAAGTGTCGATCTCCGCTGTGTTGGGCGGAAGTCGGTGACAAACAGCTCATTGGTTCCGAACTAGTCCAATAGACCACAGACAAAATATTCAAAATTCGCGAGCGTATCATGACGGCCCGGGATAGACAAAAGAGCTATGCAGATCAAAGACGCAAACCATTCGAGGTCGGAGATAAAGGTTACTAAAAGTCTCGCCTTGGAAGGGCATAGCTAGATTCAGGAAGCGCGGAAAGCTAAACCCGAGTTACATTGGGCCTTTTGAAATTCTAGCAAAGGTTGGTACAATGTCTTACAAGCTAAAACTGCAAGAAGAACTCAACAATGTACACGACACATTTCATGTGTCTAACCTAAAGAAAAGCTCGACTAATGACACGGTTATCATCCCAACGGATGGAATTCATATTGATGACAAACTCCAGTTTACTAAGGAACCCGTTAAGGTTATGGACTGGAAAGTTCAAAAGATAAGGAGAATTCGAATCAAACAAGTCAAAGTTTATTGGAACTCACAGCACGGACCCGAGTGTGGGAACGTGAAGATCAAATCAAAACAAAGTACCCCCACCTATTCAAGGAGACTCCTTCAGAGGATGCCTCAAGGTGAATTTCGGGACGAAATTCTTTTTCACATGGGGAATATGTGACAAATGGAAAATAACAAGTAATTCCGTACAATCTAATCACTACATTTAGTACATAATCTCATGCATTATATCGTAATTTGATTACATAACTGATTCATATGTCATATTATAAGCGTAGGACAAGTGAATCATGCCATAACATATATTGGTTACCGTTACGACGTGAAACAAATCAACTATGCCCCAAAAGTGTTGGTAGAAAGTGTTGGGTGCACTATTCGTGGTTGCACTATTCATGTCAGCAAAACCGCTAAAATGAAACAGAACAATGAATAATGGCATGCTAATGTCATAAATGAGTCCATATATACACATGAAAACACTAATGTGGGAACACATCTTGCAATTATACATAACTTTCTGATACAATGCCTAAATCACAAAATTGTCCGTTTTGACTAAAAAGGTGACAATTTCAGTTCGTCTGCAACATTAATTCGGTATTTTCCGGATTCCAGAATTATAAGAGAACAATGATAAACACCCTAAAACAATATGAGAATAGCAGAAATATAGAAAAGACATCGTTTCCAGTCGTACGACAAGCAGTGCACAACTTGACCGAAAGCGACCGATTGTCGAACAGACAAGGATTTCAATGGCCGATAGCCTCATACATTAATCTAGAGAGATAGTTAAGCCTCATTTGGGACTCGAAGTCCTTTAAAAATTCTTGAGGTCACGGAAACACAACTTCTGGAAACATTCGATGGCAAAATATATAAGTGCCGATATCGAGCGAACCATTGAACGGAAAGCTTTTCGGCCATCCTAACTCAACATATATTTGGCTAGCGAATTAGTTAAGCATATTTCTAGGTCGGAAGTGTCCTAAATAAACGCCATGGCACTTATGGTGGTCAAAAGCCAAAGCTTCCGGTACGAAATATAAAATTCATATATTAGCCGATATTGTGCCAATGAGCGAACTAGTGACGTTTTCGTTATCTGAAACTTATACCAATTAGTCAAGAGGACTAATTAACGTGGATTAACACCCTAAACCCTAATTACTTGCTAATAATACAAGATCAACCTCTAATCATCATACTTAAGTTAATTACCTAAATATCTAATTAATAAACACATGTTATAAAAAAATGTTACACTTAACCCCCCTTCATTTTGACGGATTCAAGTGGGTCCCACACCCACTTGATTTGTGTTGAAAATAGGCAAGTCTAAGCATGGTTCAAGATTGATGGTTTTAGATTTGTGATACATGATCTTATTATTATCTAACTAATACATCAACATTCTCATCATTTTACACCTTTCAAAACACACACAAACTCCTAACTCTCTCTTACCCCACGGCTCAAACCACCACCACCATCATCCACCATTCTTCAACTTTAAAACACCAAAACCAAGCTTAGTTAGGCCATTTCAAGATCATCCAAGGTGCTTGCAAGGATGGAGGATCATTAGAGCTTTCTTTAGAGCCTTGCAAGGAATGTTCTGAAAAAGATGATAAATATAAACTACTGAAAAAACTTTCTGATAATCTGTCGAGTGATTATAAAGACACAAAAGAAGTAAGTTGAATAAAACCATTAAACAATGGGAACAAGCAAGCCGAGAAGACAACGCTAGACTTTCGATGCTTAAAGCACCCGTTATGGACAAACAAATGGCCATAAATATTCATCTTAAAACGATTGATAAGCTAAAAAGTGAGCTAGAAACCGTGAGAATTGAAACAGAAAGAGTCAACAAATTTTTGATTAGTTATTCAACTTCTTCTTTTGTGATTGATCATATTCTTCCTAAACAACCAGAAAAAATAAAAAAGGAAGAAAATGATACTGTTTCTCAAAACAAAGGTAGGAATTACAATCGAGTTCCACCCCCGATGTAGGAGAGTTATTCAAAGAAAAAGCCTGATGGGGTGAAAAAGGCACTAAATTTGAAACTTAAAACTGAAACAAAAGAAGAGTTGCCTGAAAATCTCGATGCAACTTACACCAAATCTAACGATGAATGTAAGTTAGATGTAGTTAAAAATGTGGTTTAAAATGTTTTGGGAAGTAAAAGTGATAACACTGAATTTGAGAGTGTGAGTCTAACTTGGGGAAAACGAGTTCAAGTTCATAGAATGAAAATGAAGAAAGTTTTCATCAGAATTATCATAAAAAAGTAGAATCTAGTTCGAATGATGATCCTAATATGATTGCATACAAAATGAAAAGATTTGACAAAGTATATTCTGATCAGGCATTTCCGATTCAGAATGTGAATCTTGAAAAAGTTGAACAAGTGTTTAAATTGATTGAAGTGAGTTTGTCTGAGCTTGAAAATCTGAAAACATCTTACTATTCCAAACCAACACGTTCTTACAATAGCAATCACAAAGGAAAGAATTATCCTGAGAACAAAAGAAAAGGGTTGGGATATGTTAAGAAATATAATGACAGATTTCGAAAATCGAATTTTGCAAAGAATGTAAACTTTGTTTTCAGAAGAAGCTCAGAAAGTGAGAAAGAAAGTTTAGAGAAAGAGCAGTCAAACGATGAGTTTATGCTGAAAAGAAGTGTCGTGAACATGTTCAGATATCCTCTGTTGGAAACGACAGTAGGACATGCTTCAAATGCAATCAAGTTGGGCATTTCACAAGACGATGTCCCCAGACCAACTCTAAACCTGTTTACAACGTCAAGAAGTCTTCAGAAGATGTGAAAAACAGAAATCCCCAAAGTTTGTTCCAACACAAATTTTGAAAAGAAACAACGAATCAAAAATGTGAAACCAACAAATATTAATGTTTCAAACAAAAATGTTGGTGAATCGTCAAGCAAGAATGAACAAAAAGATTCAAAATTTTATCCTAAACAAGCATTTTCAAAACAACAAACTTGGGTGATCAAAACAAAACCATCTTCTGAGGAAGTCAAAAAAATTGTTCAAACTGAGTCAAAGGTTGAACAGGTTTTTGAAATCAAGAAAGAAAGTAAGAGTGTATGTGAACTAAAAGTGGAAAGCCTGAACCCACCCAAGACCGTCAAGGCTTAGGTCTCTCTATTCAAGTAATTGCTTAACTACATGTGTAGGGGCCCCAAGATCAATCATTTCAAAGTGGATAATGGATAGTGGAGCTTCTCGGCACATGACAGGAATGTTGGCTTGCTATACGATGTCAAATCTATCCGTGGAGGCTACGTTTGGTTTGCGGGTAACCAAGGAGAAAGGATAGTCGGTGAGGGGATTCTAACAAACGGTGTGGTGTAGTTCGATAAAGTTAACTACATAGCAGAGTTAGAGAACAACGTGTTGAGTATTTCCTAGATTTGGGACAAAAAGTTCACGACACATTTCATAGATTGAGAATGTCTCATTCTTAAGTTGGGATTCAACATACTTGAGGAATGGATTCTGATGCGAGCTCCTCGAGAGAATGGCTTGTATGATCTAGACATGAGTATTGCCACAACAAAGACAAAATCAGCGCAATTTCGTGTCCAAAGCAACAGAAAAAGAATTGATCATGTTGCATAGAAAGATGGGGCACATTCATCTTCAAAAAATGAACTTTTTAGTACACAAAAACCTAGTTGAGGGAGTTAATATGAAGAGTTTTCACTTGATGACGACTGCATAAGTTGCAAAAACGGTAAACAACATAAAAATTCGCTTCCAAGAAAGCTCCTGAACTCTATCAAGCTCCTACTAGAAAGACTACACATGGATCTCTTTGGACCCGTCAACATTAAAAGTATATCTTGAGATCTATATTGTCTTGTTCTGACAGACGATCATTCAAGATTTTCGTGGGTGATGTTTCTAGAGAGCAAAGATGAAACATTTGAAAATATGATAATCTTATTCCAAAAATTAGAGAACCAGTATCAGTTACCAATTCGTCGCATTTGTAGTGACAATAGTACATAGTTCAAGAACAATCAGATGGCTGAGTTTTGTAACAAGAAGGGAGTTTTGCATGAATTCAATGCACCATATACACCATAATAAAACGGTGTAGCTGAATGCTAAAACAAAACCCTGATAAAGACAGCTAGAACCATGCTCGCTGATTCTAAACTTCGAGTTAGTTTCTTGAGTGAAGCAATGGCTTCAGCATGCTATACATCGAACAGAGTTCTGGCGGTCAAGCCGCACAAGAAAACGTGTTTCGAGTTACTTAACCAGAGAAAGCTAAACCTAAAGTATTTAAAGCCATTTGGGTCACCTTGCATGGTAATCGATGGCGATGGAAAATTTTGAGCTAAATCATTGGAAGGGTTCTTTGTGGGATATGCTAGTCCACTATGTAAAGTCTATCTTCCAAGCATAAACCGAGTTATTGAAGCTCAGAACATAGATATTCAAAGATACAAGTCTCGAACACAGAAACCAGAAGATGCTTGGTTGTTCAACTATGATAGTCTCTGGGTTTCCTTCGAGCTTCCAGCCAAACCAACAGAAGAGGAACTTTTGATTCTTTATCAGTAACAACAAAGGTCATCACAAGAACAAGTTCCTAGACCTATCGTGATTACTCAAACACCTGTTGGTACAAGTACTCAACATCCAGATCTGGACTGATGGAACAAGTGATTCCACTACAAATCAAGAGATGAATGAACCTGCTCCCACATTCGGTCAAAGTGATGATTCTGATTCTAACGCTGAGATGACATATGACAATGACGAATCTACTTCCGATGATGGTGCAGAACAGATTTAAAGTTTACTAAACAATCAAGCTGCGAGTTCAGGTGTTCAGAATGAAGCATCCACGAGTAATCAAACCATTGATCAAAACATCACTAATCTGGAACATGAAGTGAGTGTCTTAAACGAAGTTTTGCAAAGGACATTGTCTTACACCCACCGGAAAATATCATTGGAGAGTTGCAGACCGGAGTCAAAACGAGAAATCAGATCAATAAGGATCTTTGTTGTTTCTATTCTAAAGTTGCACCTGTACAAGATACTATCTCATATGGTTGCTTTATTTCGTAGGTTGAGCAAAAAACATACAAAGAAGCTCTCACAGAAGAAAGATGGACTTACGCCATGCAAGAAGAGCTGCTAAAGTTTGAGAAACTCGGAGTTTGAAGCTTGTTGATCTACCGAAAGACCACAAGAAAATTAGTACAAAGTGGGTCTTCAAGTGTAAGCGTGATGAAAGAGGAGTAATGTTCGAAACAAAGCTAGACTCATTGTTTAAGGATTTTATCAACAAGAGGGAATTAATTATACTGAGGCTACACTCTATCACCAGATTAGAAGTTATCCGCATTTTCCTAGCATTCGCGTCATGGAAAGGATTTAAGGTGTACCAATTGGATGTGAAGTCCGCATTCCTATATGGAAAGGTGAAAGAGGAGGTGTACATCGGCCAACCATCGGGGTTTGTCGATCTGGTACACAAAGAAAAGGTTTACCTACTGGATAAGGTGTTATACGACTTACACAAAGCCCCGAGATCCTGGTACGAGACGCTTTCTCAACGTCTTCTAGAGAACGGTTTCACTAGAGGAACAATAGATACTACCCTCTTTACACGTGAAGCGAATGGACATCTGATTGTTGTGCAAATTTATGTGGATGACATAATCTTTGGTTCAACCAACAATGAGTTGGTAAAGACTTCGAGAAAGTCATTCAAAAGAAATTCAAAATGAGTTTAATAGGAGAGATGAAGTTCTTCTTGGGAGTTCAGGTTGATAAGTTTGCCTGATGGTATCTTCATCCATCAGACGAATATGTGCACGATGTTTTGGAGAAAATCAATATATCAGAATCATTACCATTATCTACTCCATTAGCTCTCAATCACGGCATCGGACCAGATGACAAAGGAGTGAAGATTGATGAGACCTTATATTGATCAATGATTGGTTGTTAATGTACCTCACCGCATCAAGGGCGGATATCATGTATCTGACATGCCTCTGTGCCTGATATCAGTCAAATCCACAAGTGTCACACATGCTGATCGTTAAACAGATTTTATGATATCTGAAGGGGTTGCCCAAGCACCGGCTTGTGGTATACACCTGAAGACGATTTTAACCTCGCTGGATATCAGATTCTGATTTTGGGTGTTGCAATTTAAATGCTAAATCTAGAACTATGGCTCGCAAGTTCTTTGGCACACGATTAGTGACGTGGCAATGCAAGAAGCAAACCACGGTTGCTCTCTACTTGAGAAGCAGAATACGTTTCAACTTCCAGTTGTTGTTCCCAAATCTTGTGGATACAACAACAGATGAAAGACTATGGATTGCAGTTTCTTAATATGCCTATATATGTAGACAACGAGGCTGCCATAAACATCACAAAAGATCCGGTTCAACACTCTAAAACTAAACATATTGAAATTCGACACCACTTTATCCGTGATTGCTATGAGAAAAACTGGTTCGAATAGAAAAGATCCACACCGATGAACAAAAGGCAGATTTTTACACCAAACCATTTGATCGAGCTAAATTTAAATATCTTTTGAAACTAAATGGGATGAAAAATTTGCATCAGGGGGATTTAGAGGTTAAATTCGAGGCGGATGACGAGTTGACGTGACCCTCATTGGTTTATCAAAGTTTTTAGTTTTCAAATTTCTTTCTTTAAAAATAAAAATCCAAAAATATGTTTTTGATTTTAGGAGGAGAAATATGTTGTGAAAAATACAAAAACATATAAAAATTTGAAATGTACAAAAACATGAAAAAGACCTAAAGAGTTTTCGTCTAAAAAGAGGAAATGATAGTACATCAGTGGACTATCACAGTAATTGAGATTCCAGGACCCGGTGGTTCTAGACGGAAGTTTGGGTAAAGTAGAACTAATTTGGTATAATGTTATTAAGAACGGAGTAGAACCAGAATTCATTCATTCATATTGAAAGAGTATAAATCTTGTCAAGCTGGCAAAATTCTGGAGAAATTTCGCCAGTGTTTCCCCTCTAGGAACTCCAAAACTTACAAAACATGGAACACACGACGTTGTTTATTGACTTTTACCCTCGTGCGAAGTGAGCATTTTACCTTCATACGAAGTGACACATATACACCTCTCACGTTCGCACTTAAGGCATGTGTTCATATCTAATCTATACAATATTCAATACACGCTCTATCTAGCCTATTCGCATGGTGACGGACATAATATGCACCAACAATTTCCCCATTGGACGTCATTGTCGAAGCTTGATCCGAAATATGAGAGTCGTGTTGAATATTCTGCAACTTCAATTAGGTATCTGTCGATGTCATAGAACGTGTCAACAAATTCCCCCTTGATTGATGATTCGAGTTTGAAATTTCTTCAATAAATCCCCCTGAAATAATTCCCCTGGAATAAATCTTCAGGTCTATGTTTGCACAGTTCCTGACCTCCTCTAATTTGCTTAACTATAAACCCTTCATGAATAATCACCAACTCGAAACTAGTCAATGCAGCATCTTTGTTTCTACATTAACCACAGCCACGTTCAGTTTTAGCGCACTCCTCTGCTCGATTATCTGATCTTCAAAAACCCAATCGGCATTGAAAGAAACTGGAATCACCACTCTAGTAAATTTCAAATCAATGAATACCCACGAAAATCTAAAATCTCGTTTTCCGTAATCACGTTAAGCATACTCCTGAATGATTGATCAGCAAAACGGTAATCTCTTCAATCAGCAAGCAATCTTCATTAGAATCAAATCATTTGGTAACACATTCGCATCTGAGAAACATTCTTCCACAATCAGAATCACATTCTTTCTCTTCAGTCACGATAAAAGTTATAGTCTTCTCTGCTAGTTCGGCAGCAACTTAATCAACAAAAATCGTCATTTCCTGACGGTTAGTCCAAAAAACAATTCCTCTACCTGAAGACTAAACATCCTAACACTTTAGACTATCACCGAGCATTCATGTATGCAATATAACTTGAACACCTTCTGATATCTTATACGAGCCGACAATATAGTTGCATCTCCTGATCTTGAATCTCAAGACATCAATCTTGAACACCCACTTATATCTTATACGGGACTCAAATCATGAGACATCAATCTGATCTCGATCTTGAAGAATTTGAACTTCCTGTGATCACGAACTGACGAATCTAGATAAAATGTATCCTTGGATAATCTAAAGTTGGAACCACCTGAATATTGTTGCATGTCACGAATTTCAAAAATGTCAGAATTTTAATATATTCTATGAAATTTTTATTCCCCCTCATTTTTGCAAATTCTGATATCTCTATACTCTTCACTGAAAAACTCCACTATACAGAAAACATGTCACTTTGGTCCACAAAAGATCGTTTTTCATCAATGCAGATTTTACGTTAAGGCCCATTCATTATCACTATACCAAATGGTAATCTTTCTACACATGTATCCGTGACTACCCCATTCTCTTCACCATTCTGTGATCATGTCATCATATCTGTTCTTTGAAGCCCTCGATGGTGTCCCCGAAAAGCCTGTATTTGTCGTTAAAATCTCGAAAAAAATTTAATTACCAATTTTTTCTGGACACTCATCTCGTCGCCACGATCAAACTAACTTATCTCGGAACAATTGAGAAATGTTTATAGGTTTAAGTGGATTAGTATAAACAATCTAAATGATACATTTTAGAACATAAAGTTTTCAAGATCAACGGTACTAGTAATATGTCTCAAAAACTGATATGATCCTCTAACACTAACTCACAAAAATTGTTTGTAAATATACATAGTTATGCATTTCATTTCATAAAAAGCCCAAAAATATTTTCGGTGTGTTTTAGCATTGTAACACCTCGTAAAATCGTATCCATTAATATAGTAACACGTGTTGTAATTTTATTTAAGTCTATTAAAGAGGTATAGGGACTAAAGTTATCAACATGCTCAAACTGAGCCTTTGAGTGACTGTCTGATGTCAACATGCATAAACGTAAGCCTCTGAGTGACTGCTATGTCAACATGCTTAAACAATAGCCTCTTAGTGACTAATATGTCAACATGCTTAATAATTAGCCTCTGAGTGACTGATATGTCAACATGCTTAATCATTAGCCTCTGAGTGACTGATATGTCAACATGCTTAAACTTGGCCTCTGAGTGGCTGATATGTTAACATGCTAAGCCTCTGAGTGACATCAGAGTCAACATGCTTATAGTGGGCCTCTAACTGATCCTTTACAAAGTCCTAACTCTCATATGTTTCGTTTGTTGGACGAGAGGGATTAAATCCGTAAATATGTGAAAGTTGGATAATAGAGGGGTTAAAAGTGTCAACATGTTAATTTATACCTCTGAGTGACCTTTTAACGAACCGAGAGCTCGACAATGTCTGGGCATACTCCCAGGTATGCCAAGTATTGGTTACGGGCGGCTAAATATGCTAAAAAGGTGTTTTAGAAGGTTTTATAAGTTAAGGGGCTAAAAGTGTCAAAATTTAAAAGTGGCCTCGAGGCGCACGCGGGGCGCGTCCTGTGCCTCTCGCGGCTCGCCAGAGAGTTGTGTATGCAGAAAATTGCCTTGGCCTCCACACAAATTGCCAAAAACCAATGTATTCAAAACTACTGATATGTTATAACGAACATGGCTAAGTGATCGTAATAAGGTAGGTGTTATCCCTATAAAGGGCACCTTCTGAAGACCACGTTTGCTAGACCAATTGACGGGTCAAAGTTACTATATTAAAAAGTCAAACAGGCCATTTTTGGAAATGTTATAATTTGATCTTATATATGTTATGAAACCTGTTTTGACACTTAAACAAGTTGGTAATAATTATTAGAACATGTAAGAACATGTTCTGCTCATCAAATTCAGTTCTAGGGTCGATTCGCAACCGAAAGTCGCGAAGTTTGACTTCTACTCTTACTTTTGATTCTGACCCGATTTGGATTAGTTAGCTACTGATATAAAGTTGCATTATAATCTTAATATAATGTAGCATAACCCCCTGAGGTTATATTACATGATCATAGTCAGAATCTGAGTTTATGCACAAGTTCCGTAATTATGCCATTTTGACTAAAATGCCCTTATTGAATAAAAAGAGGTTTAAATGATAATGAACTTGAAAATAAGTTTCCTACTGATGTAATATTATAAGTATGATTATTTGGGATGTCAAACCGGATTATAAACTGAGTTTATGAACAAGCCCTAGTATTATGTGATAAATGATGATAAAGCCCTTGTGGCTTATAAAACGTTTCAATCACATCTTTTCAAAGTAAATCTTTTACCTACTGATATGTTATATTCAATAATATATCTAAGACATCTTAACCTGACCTTAACATCAGTTTTCATTAATCATCGCATAAATCGTCATTTTACGACATAAGCGTCGTTTCGGCGCATAATATGGTTTTAAACCATATTTACCAACCAAGAATTGTTACCTATTGATTTTAAAACTTATTTTAAATATTTTTACAGTGCTTACATAATAGAAACTCAGAATCCCAAATAATTTATAAAACTATGTGTATAATGACCACAATGCCCTTCGGTGCATAGTTTGGTCATAAAAGACAAATTACACATATAATTAATATCCTACTGATATTATATCATAAATAACTTATTTTTCCAGAATACTTATGGTTATAACATTAAATTATATTCAAGTTCCTTTTATAAGATATGAAATTACCAAAATGCCCATATGAGGCATAGTTTTATTTTAAAACCTTAACGGGCATATAAGTTGATATCCTATTGATATTACAACTTATTTAAAATATAATGGCATATACAGCTTGTCCATGACTTATCCGGTTACCCGATATTGCTGATATGCGTATGGTTAAGCATATGTACCTAGTTTACAAAAATTAACCGAAACGGGTCTAACCTTGTCATTTAAATCTCAAAATCCAGAATGTTTATAGTTTATCCATATTACACAAGTCAAACTACTTTTTTGGATTAAACTACATTCTATCCGATCATCGTTTAATCTAGCGTTACACGTTTTGATCATGTACTCTAGTCAGTCTAAGTCTATGACTTAAGAAAGACCGTTAGTATTTAATTGGTTAGCTTATGCCATAATCCACACTAGAGACATTCGGTAAATGCTATCTGCAATTAGTGCTTTTGTGTAGGGCTGAGTTAATAAATCTTGCGTTTAAACAAAGACTAGCTCAGGTAAATCCTCTCGACTTATTTCCCTTATATAGGCTTGGGTTACGGTAAACTATTACGCTTGTCGGAAATGGGATCAATCGAATACCGGATTGTGGCTAGTAAATTCGCATATTCTGTTTTAATCATTTTTGTTTGATAACTTAAACATCGGGGTTAACTACCGTGTCTTGGATATCCTCGGCTCATTACATTAGATAATGGCCACGACCTTAGCGTAGGGTGTAGGCATACACCCGACAGACGCTCAAACGCAACTACCCATAATGTTGGGGATAACTCCTTCGTGAGTTCATAAGTGGTGTGTAGTTAATCATGTCTTGGTTTTCGCACTGGCCCTGTATATATGGACAAACATGTGAATCTGTTAACAAGGTTGCAACGTCGACTTTCCCAAGTTATAAAAGATTTTGTGCTGATACGCACTTACAACATATTTTTTAAATGTTTTCAAGGTGAGTCAGTTGGGTGTATTTACCAGCGAAAGCTGACGTATTTTCAAAAGACTAAGTTTGAAGGTACAATACGAAAAATAGGCTGGAAGTGCTTGGTAGTGATAAGCGGATCTTGCAAATCCTAGATCGGCCAAAGTCTTTTTATATTCTTTCTTTTGTACAATTTATGATCCGCCTGTGGATCTTCTATTACGAGCCTGTATATTATTTTGCATTTCGAACATTTGGTTTGTAATAGTAATTTAAATCCAAGACTTCCGTTGTGCTGTGTTTAATTGTCTATGATGTTATCAACTTACGTCATGATATTCCCCACCTGGGCCCACCGGTGTTTGGATTTGGTTGTGGAAAGCTAGGGTGACAAGGTTGGTATCAGAGCCAACG
Organism: Scalesia atractyloides; assembly: GCA_947069175.1. NCBI lineage: Eukaryota > Viridiplantae > Streptophyta > Magnoliopsida > Asterales > Asteraceae > Scalesia > Scalesia atractyloides. Next base: position 22,416,524 of record CAMTDV010000028.1, on the reverse strand, counting down.
TTTGAGAGAATTAAACATAAGAAGGCTACGACCTATGTTTAATCTCAAACTTACACAAGCACATTCCTTAGACTTCCGAGTCTAGGCTTTAACCTAGGATTTACTCATATCATTATTAAGTTATTAGTATTGTTTTTTGAATTGATTTTAATAGGAAAATGCCGCCAAGAGTAAGAGGAAGAGGTGAAGGACCAATGAGGGGAGGACCATCAGGATATATCCCTTCACATCTCCACACCCGAACCCCTATGAGGATTCGGGGGATTCATGGCCATTGTCGCAACATTCACTTTCTCATACTCAAAACTCATACCATTCCTATCATTCACACCACTCCCACCATTCCCTCATTCTTATCATGATGAATTTAACCCCAACCAATACTTTAATACACCCCCAACAGACTAAAACCAATTAGATCAACCCAATCCCATGGACGAGGACTCTGTCCTGGAGATGCCACCGTCAGGATCACACACGCATCCCATTGAAATCTCAAGCGTTTCAAACTCTTATGCCGGATCGCCTTATCAAGGTCCTAATGAATGGGACCAATATTGGAACCAATTTAATTTCGCTAACACTCCTTCCCATCATTCCCAACCACCTCCCATGCAAGAAGATGTGCACATGAAACCGGTGGAACAACCCCAATCGCCACCTAAACCGCCAATGAGGAAAAGAGGAGCACGTATGTCAGTATCCGGGCCAACGGTCGGGATCGCTGCCACCTTTGCCCAAACCTTACCCTACCATTCACGAGGACCCACAAATGGGTGGACCCTCTAATGTGTCACTTGTGATGGAACCAACACCACCACCAGTGGTTGAACCACCAGCATCGGGTTATAATAACCCTATCCCAACATATCCGGATACGTCTGGATATGATCCTTTTAATCCAACTACACTGGTTGATTACCAAGCATTATCGCATGACCCTTACATGCAAGCGGTCATGCATAACACACTTTACCTGTCTCCTTTCCCACCTGCTTATCTACCTATGGATATCCAAGTTATGGATACCAGTATCTTGTTATGCCACAATCACAACCACAACCTCCGCCGCCACTTGAGGCCATTATTGAGGCCTTAGAACGAATGAAAGAAATGCAACAACTAGCGGAGAAAACGGAGAAGAAGACAAACAAATTCTTCAAGAAACTCTCCAAGTTGGTTAAGGGAAAGAAGGACGAGTGAAGTCTCTTCTAATATATATTAGTCCCTGCGAGGACATTGTTATTTCTTTAGTCCTTGCGTGGACATTTTTATTTCTGTAGTCCTTGCGTGGACATTTTTATTTCTGTAGTCCTTGCATGGACAATTTATTTTGTTTGTTTCTAGTATTGTAATTTTTATTGGAATTTAATGAAGTAATTTTGGAATTATATATATATGTATTCATCCTCTTCAAGCGAGCGTCTCGATTTTACTCGAAATTTATGCTCTTCTATATAATTCCAAAAGACTTTAATGGATTTGATTATGCCAAGTGGCACAGACCACATATTGGCAAATAAATGATAGTTAAGAATAAAAGGTCTTCTATCGAGATAGTTAAGGGAAGTTATCCTTCTATCCAGAGGTGGTGGACTAGGTTCAAGCCTCCAAGGTCGTTAAGGTCCAACGTGATGGGACCATTAATCAATCATTAGGGTACTCTTATGATAACATTAAGGAATGTGCATACTCCTGGTGGTGTGACTTGAGGAATCACACTAACCGTCTAGGTAAAAGGACTACGTCCTAAGACCTATTATATAGCCTATGTGATCAAGGTGATCCCGGCTAAAGTCATCAATGTGATGACAAGTGAGAGGCCAAAGTGCCATAGGCCAACGTGCCATAAATTACATATGTTATGATGTAGGCCAACGTGCCATAAATTACATCTGTTAATGATGTAGGCCAACGTGCCACATGATGTCCATTGGGGACAGGCCAATGTGCCATATGATATGTCCAACGTGACAGGCCAACGTGCCATATTATTATGTTCATTAGTGACAAGCCTATGAGCTATATATAATTGTCAAAATGACAATGACAGTTGTGACATTACGATCCACTGTCTAATAATATATGGACTATGTCCAGATTGTAATTTGCCTTTGATGGTCTTATTAAGACCTGGCCAATTATATATATGATAACCCTAAGAGTTGTGATGCTATTCACACTAGCTTAAATGGGCGATGGATTGTTATATCCAATGTTTAAGCCAATATGGTTGTTATACCATGGCTAAGAGAACTTTTGTTTGATATTTAGAGCCAAAGCTTCAAAATGGTAAACTCGGACGAGGCACAGAGTAGCCACCGAGAGATTAACTCTAATAAGGCTGAGAATATAGCCGTTAATAACGATGACTTCCAAGCTCGCATAGATGCAGCTGTTTGAAAGGCCATGGAAAAGGCCATAGAAAAACTTAGAGAGTCGAGTGCTACTCGCTCTAGACCATTATCATTCCCACCATCCTCAGCTCATAAGGAGAGCTCAATTCACTCTTCAAATGCGAAGAGTGAACCAAAGAAAATAGAATTTGCTGATAGGTCCCGTTCTTCAAAAGACAGAAGTACCTACAAATATTTCGTATCCTGTAAACCCCGAGATTTTAATGGGGAAAAAGGAGCAATAGATCCTTAAGATGGCTTGATGAGATGGAAACGATTGTAGATATCAGCGGTTGTGCTGATAAGGATGTGGTCAAGTATGTATCACAATCCTTCAAGGGCGATGCCCTGATTTGGTGGAAGGCCACGATTCAATCCGCAGGTAAAGTACACCTGTACAACTTAGGATGGCCTAAGTTTGTCGATTTAGTCAAGGAAACATACTGCCCACCTCATGAGGTGGAGAAATTAGAGACAGACTTTCTGACTCTTTCAATGAAGAACCTAGACTGTCGGAAGTATGTTCTAACTTCAATTCCCTGTCTAGGTTAGTTTCATATTTAATCAACCCTGAAAGCAAACGCATTATGCGTTTTATAAATGGGTTAGCGCCTGAGATACAAGGCATGGTAAAGGCTGCTCAGCCTAATACCTATAGGTCCGCTGTAGACCTATCTCTCTCCCTCACCTTAGATTTGGTGAGGCAGAAGTCAGTTAAATCGGAGACTAATGGGAAAAGAAAGAGGGAGGATGATAAGTCCCAAAGATTTAATAAGAAAAATAAAGGGAAATTTGGGTTCAGGAGGAACCAAGATAAGTCGGGTGTAACGCCGACGTGTAAAAATTGCAACCGTAAGCATTGGGGACAATGTAGTATTGATCCACAAACTAGACCATGTGGTATCTGTAAGAAGAGGGGGCATAAAACCTTAGAGTGCAAGGATCTTAAGAATGTCGTCTGCTAAAACTGTAATGAAAAGGGGCATATTAAGTTCAACTGCCCCAAGATCCCCAAGCGTAATGATGTAAAGCCTGGACAGGCTAAGAAAGGGAATGCTCATGCCTTCCAAATGAATGCCAGGGAGGCCATTAATGACAATAACTCCATAACAGGTACATTCCTCATCAATGATGTATATACTAGAGTTCTTTTTGATTCGGGTGCAGATAAATCTTTTGTTGATCATAAGTTTAGTAAACTATTAAATTTGACCATAAGAACTCTAGATATAACTTATGAGGTAGAACTCGCTGATGGAACATTAGAGACAGCATCTTCCATTCTTGATGGATGTTCTATCTCTATTAAGAATCATTCTATTCCCATTTCTATTTTGCCAATGAAATTGGCAGGGTTCGATGTAGTTTTAGGGCATGGATTCGTTGTCCCATAACCAAGCCCACATTGCCTGCAATAAGAAACACATCGAGATTAAAACCCCATCTGGTGAAAAGATCACCATCCCTGGAGATTCACACTACGGATTGCCGGACAAGGTGTCGTTGTTTAAGGCATCCTAGTGTTTAGGGAAAGGTTGTGTCATTTATATGGCATAAGTAACCATCAATGAGCCTAAACCAAATATAGAAGATCTTCAAGTTATCTCAGAGTATTCCGATGTTTCCCTGAAGAATTACCAGGCCTACCTCCGGATAGGCAAGTAGAGTTTAGAATTGATATCCTGCCAGGATCAACACCTATTGCTAGAGCTCCATATCGGTTAGTACCGACGGAAATGAAGGAGTTAAGAGTTCAATTAGATGAACTTTTAGAGAAAGGCTATATTCAGCCTAGTTCCTCACCTTGGGGAGCTCCGATTCTTTTTGTTAAAAAGAAAGACGGTTCGATGTGGATGTGCATTGATTACCGAAAATTGAACAAGATAACAATTAAGAACCGATATCCTCTCTCAGGATCGATGATTTATTCGACCAACTTCAAGGGGCTAGTTATTTTTCTAAGATTGATTTGAGATCAGGATATCATCAGCTGAAGGTTAGGAACGAGGATGTTCCTAAAACTGCCTTTAGGACCCGACATGGTCATTTTGAATTTCTAGATATGCCTTTTGGGCTCACAAATGCACCTGCAGTATTCATGGATCTCATGAATAGGGTCTGCAAACCATATTTGGATAAGTTTGTCATTGTCTTCATAGACGACATACTTATCTATTCTCATATTCAAGTTGATCACGAGAAACACCTTCCGTGCATCCTAGAACTACTAAGGCAGGAAAAGCTTTATGCTAAATTCTCTAAATGTGAATTTTGGCTTAAAGAAGTCCAATTTCTTGGACATGTTGTAAGTGAGCGTGGTATCCAAGTAGATCCCGCTAAAATAGAAGCTATAATGAATTGGGAAGTACCCAAACCCCATCAGAGATTCGTAGTTTCCTAGGATTGGCTGGTTATTATAGGAGGTTCATCGAGAACTTTTCAAGGATAGCCACTCCTTTCACTACCTTGACTTGTAAGAATGTTAAGTTTGTTTAGGGTCCAAAACAACAAGAATCCTTTGAGATTCTAAAACACAAGTTGAGCAATGCTCCTTGTTATCTCTACCTGAGGGTATTGAGGATTTTGTAGTTTATTGTGATGCTTCGCACACTTGGCATGGGCTGTGTGCTAATGCAAAAAGGCAAGGTGATTACTTATACATCACGACAGGTAAAGGTGCATGAAAGAAATTACACCACCCATGATTTGGAATTGGGTGCCGTTGTATTTGCACTAAAGCTGTGGAGACATTACTTATATGGCACAAAGTGTATTATATACACTGACCATAAAATTCTCCACATCTGTTCAATCAGAAGGATGAACATGCGACAACGCCGTTGGATGGAAACACTTAACGATTATGATTGCGAAATTCGCTATATCCCGGCAAGGCAAATGTCGTTGCTGACGCCTTGAGTCGCAAGGAAAAGGTTAAACCCATTAGGATTAATGCCAAGAGCATTGAGCTCAGAAATAGCTTAAATGAGAAACTATTAGATGTGTAGAAGCAAGCTCTATTAGAGGCTAATATTCCTAATGAGCAAATTAGGTGGAAATGTTGATCAGTTAATGCCTGGGAAGGATAGAATCCTTAGATTTAATGGAAGAATCTGGGTTCCAATCTTTAGAGGACTTAGAGAGCTAATCCTCTAAGAAGCGCATAACATGAGATACTCAGTTCACCCAGGAGGTGACAAGATGTATCAAGACTTGAAAAAGAATTATTGGTGGATGGGTTTGAAGAAATCCATAGCCACTTATGTAGCTAAGTGTCTGACGTATTCGCAAGTTAAGGCCGAACATCAGAAGCCATCAGGACTTCTACAACAACTTGAGATTCCCATATGGAAATGGGAAATGGTAACTATAGACTTGATTCCCAAGTTAACAAAACCAAACGTGGTAATGACACGATTTGGGTCTTTGTAGATAGGCTGACTAAGTCAGTGCATTTCTTGCCAATTAAGGAACATATAATTTAGACAAATTGGCTAAGTTGTATGTGGACAAGATTGTGTCCCTACATGGTGTGCCGATATCTATTGTGTCTGACAGAGATACTAGATATACCTCTCATTTTGGAAAAGTTTCCAACAATCTTTAGGCACAAGATTAAAATTTAGTACTATTCAAACTTTAGAAGACATGCTTAGAGCATGTGTATTTGATTTAAGTGGAAGTTGGGATGACCAGTTACCCCTAATCGAATTCTCCTACAATAATAGTTATCATTTTGAGCATCAAGGCTGCTCCTTATGAGGCCTTGTATGGGAGAAAGTGTCGAACGCCGTGTGTTGGCAGAAGTTGGGGAACCCAACTATCAGGACCTGAAATTGTCCTGGAGACCATGGATAGGATTGTGCAAATCCGTGATCGTCTCAAAGCTGCCCGTTATAGGCAGAAGAGCTATGCTGACAAGAGACATAAACCTCTCAAGTTCCAAGTAGGGGAAAAATTCATGCTGAAAGTATACCTTGGAAAGGTGTAAGGAGGTTTGGAAAGAAGGGCTGCTAAGCACAAGATATATAGGACCATTCGAGATAGTCGAATGTGTCGACACTGTAGCTTATAAGCTTAAGCTACCAGGAGCTTAGTGGCATTCATGATGTGTTCCACATATCCAACCTTAAGAAATGTCTAGCCGATGAGTCGCTAGCCATGTCGCACAAAGATGTGCAAATAGATGAAAACCGGAGGTTTGTTGAGAAACCAATTTCGATCGAGGATCGACAGGTTAAGATGCTCCGAAGGAATTAATACCTATAGTAAAGATTAATAAGGACGCCTTTAGAGGTCCCGAGTATACATGGGAGGTTGAGTCCACTATCCGACAAAAGTACCCCCATCTTTTTGAATAAAATCTCGAGGATGAGATTTCTTTTAAGGGTGTGAGGATGTTACACTTCGTAAAATCGTGTCCAATAATATAGTGACACGTGTTGTAATTTTATTTAAACCTATTAAAGACTAATAGGGACTAAAGGTGTCAACATGCTCAAACTGAGCCTCTGAGTGACTGTCTGATGTCAACATGCATAAACGTAAGCCTCTGAGTGACTGATATGTCAACATGCTTAAACAATAGCCTCTGAGTGACTGATATGTATACATGCTTAATCATTAGCCTCTGAGTGACTGATATGTCAACATCCTTAAACTTGGCCTCTGAGTGACTGATATGTAAACATGCCAAGCCTCTCAGTGACATCGTAGTCAACATGCTTATAGTGGGCCTCTGACTGATCCTTTACGAAGTCCTAACTCTCATATGTTCCGTTTGTTGGACGAGAGGGATTTAAATCCGTAAATATGTGAAAGTTGGATAATAGAGGGGTTAAAAGTGTCAACATGTTAATTTATACCTCTGAGTGACCTTTTAACAACCGAGAGCTCGACAATATCCAGGCATACTCCCGGATATGCCAAGTATTGGTTACGGGCGGCTAAATATGCTAAAAAGGTATTTTAGAAGGTTTTATAAGTTAAGGGGCTAAAAGTGTCAAAATTTAAAAGTGGCATAGAGGCGCTCGCTGGGCGAGAGGCAAGTCCTGTGCCTCTTGCGGCTCGCCAGAGAGCTGTGTCTGCAGAAAATTGCCTTGGCCTCCACAAAATTGCCAAAAGCCAATTATTCGAAACTATGGATTCCCAAACAGCCATGCCATTTTAGGACACTTGTAAGCTTCCTCTTACACCCCTTAACACCTGGCATCACCTCCTTCAAGCTCTACAACTATAAATAGGTGCCAAGGTTCACCATTTGAACTTGCACCTTTCTCGTTCACAACTCTATCTCCCTCCTTTGGAAGTTCTAACTAAAAGGAGCATCCAACTTAGTTCTATTGCATCCTAAGAACCACTTATAAGTGTTTCTACATCTTGCATTTTCGTCTATAGGCTTTTATAGCCAAAAGCCAAGCGTTTTACGAAAAACGCCTTGACTTTCGGTTAAGACCATTATGGTCCAGCCATTTTTCGTAACAAACATGGCTAAGTGATCGTAATAAGGTAGGTATTAATCCCTATAAAGGGCACCTTCTGAAGATCACGTTTGCTAGACCAATTGACGGGTCAAAGTTACTATATTAAAAAGTCAAACATGTCATTTTTTGGAAATGTTATAATTTGATCTTTATGTTATGAAACCTGTTTTGACACTTAAACAAGTTGGTAATAATTATTAGAACATGTAAGAACATGTTCTGCTCATCAAATTCAGTTCTAGGGTCGGTTCGCAACCGAAAGTCGCGAAGTTTGACTTCTGCTTTTACTTTGATTCTGACCCAGTTTAGATTAGTTAGCTACTGATCTAAAGTTGCATTATGATCGTAATATAATGTAGCATAACTCCCAAGGTTATATTACATGATCATAGTCAGAATCTGAGTTTATGCACAAGTTCCGTAATTATGCCATTTTCACTAAAATGCCCCTATTAATAAAAAGAGGTTTAAATGATAATGAACTTAAAAATAAGTTTCTACTGATGTAATATTATAAGTAGGATTATTTGGGATGTCAAACGGATTATAAACTGAGTTTATGAACAAGCCCTAGTATTATGTCGATAAATGACGATAAAGCCCTTGTAGCTTATAAAACGGTTTCAATCACATCTTTTCAAAGTAAACCTTTTACCTATTGATATGTTATATTAAATAATATATCTAAGACATGTTAACCTGACCTTAACATCAGTTTTCATTAATCATCGCATAAATCGTCATTTTACGACATAAGCGTCGTTTCGGCGCATAGTATGGTTTTAAACCATATTTACCAACCAAGACTTGTTACCTACTGATTTTAAAACTTATTTTAAATACTTTACAGTACGTACATAATACAAACTCAGAATCCCAAATAATTTATAAAACTATGTGTAAAATGACCAAAATGCCCTTTGATGCATAGTTTGGTCATAAAAGACAAATTACACATATAATTAATATCCTACTGATATTATATCATAAATAAGTTATTTTTATAGAATACTTATGGTTATAACATTAAATTATATTCAAGTTCCTTTTATAAGGTACGAAATTACCAAAATGCCCATATGAGGCATAGTTTCATTTTAAAACCTTAACGGCATATTAGTTGATATCCTATTGATATTACAACTTATTTAAAATATAATGGCATAACCGTCCATGACTTATCCGGTTACCCGATATCGCTGATATGCGTATGGTTAAGCATATGTACCTAGTTTACGAAAATTAACCGAAACGGGTCTAACCTTGTCATTTAAATCTCAAAATCTAGAATGTTTATAGTTTATCCATATTACACAAGTCAAAGTGCTTGTTGGGATTAAATACATTCTATCCGATCATCGTTTAATCTAGCGTTATACGTCTTGATCATGTAAGCTAGTCGGTCTATGTCTTTGACTTAAGAAAGACCGTTAGTATTTAATTGGTTAGCTTATGCCATAATCTAGACTAGAGACATTCCGTTAAATGCTATCTGCAATTAGTGCTTTTGTGTATGGTCGAGTTAATAATCTTTCGTTTAAACGAAGACTAGCTCAGGTAATACTCTCGACTTATTTCCCTTATACGGGCTTGGGTTACGGTAAACTATTACGCTTGGGTAGAAATGGGATCAATCGAATGCCGATTGTGGCTAGTAAATCCGCATATTCTATTTTAGTCAGTTTTGTTTGATAACTTAAACATTGGGGGTTAGCTATATCCTCGACTCATTACAGTAGATAATGGCCACGACCTTAGCGCGGGGTGTAGGCATACACCCGACAGACGCTCAAATACAACTACCCACAAGTTGGGGATAACTCCTTCGTTAGTTCCTAAGTGGTGTGTAGTTAATCATGTCTCGGTTTTCGCACTAGGCCCTGTAAGTATGGATAAACATGTGAATCTGTTAACAAGGTTGCAACGTCAACTTTCCCAAGTTATAAAAGATTTTGTGCTGATACGCACTTAAAACATATTTTTTTAAATGTTTTCAAAATGAGTTAGTTGGTGTATTTACCATCGAAAGCTGACGTATTTTCAAAAGACTAAGTTGCTGGTACAATACGAAAAATAGGCTGGAAGTGCTCGGTAGTGATAAGAGGATCTTGCAAATCCTAGATCTGCCCAAAGTCTGTTTTATATTCTTTCTTTTGTACAATTTATGATCCGCCTATGGATCTTTTTCTGTGTTTAATTGTCTATGATGTTATCAACTACGTCACGATATTCCCCACCCGGGCCCATCGGTGTTTGGATTTGGATGTGGAAAGCCTAGGTGTGACAAGCATAAACTTTGGAAAAATCAAAAATATTTTATTTCTATCTTAGCTTCGCTGCAGATGATGGAAAGCTGATCTTCAAAATCCAAAGATGCTAAATGCTGAGAGAAAACTAGAGGACAACAGGTTGGGAGCTTATCAAAAAGTTTTGAAATGATCAATAGTTCATTAATTTGAAACTTAAAATTGCCTGAAAACCTCAGTTTGTTCATAAAGTGTTCAACCAAGGTCATTAACTTGAACTTGGTAGATAAATTATATAAGCAGGGTCATTAACTTGGACTTGGTCAACTGAGTGGGTCGTTAAAATTGGTAAAACTGAACGAGAAGTTGAAAATTTGAAAGTGAAGAATTCATTTCGCACGAAGTGGAAGTCCATTCTGCACGAAGTGAAAGATTACTCCGCACGAAGTGAGCAGTTTCACTCCATACGAAGTTAAAGTTACTTCGTACGAAGAGAAAAGTGATGCCTATATAAACCTCACTTCGTACAAGTGAAGCATAATCACGTTTCATTGTTCTCTATGCGATCTGAGATTTTGCAAAGCAAACGACGAAGTGCTGCCAAAATTTACATTGTAGAGGTTGATTAGCACACCACTAAAAATGGGACAAATTGAACCGAATTTGATCGATTAGGCCTATCGGATCTTTAAACTCAGATCTAGGATGTTTTAATGGACCAAAATTAAAATTGAACATGGAAATAGGTGAATCGGCACTTGTAGCACATGATAGAACCATCAATTTATCAAAATCGTAAAAAATTCATGATGTGTTCTTAACAGTCACTTCGCACGAAGTGAGAATACACTTTACATGAAGTGAAAATGAAAATGGTTAATCTACTTCGTACGAAGTAGAATTGGTTATGGTCAAAATTATATGTCGTTATCTTCGCATGAAGTGAATATGACCACTTCGCACAAAATGTTTTGGTATAATTTTATGATTTTTCATATTATTGTTTGTCGTTTGTGTTTTGAAGGAAAACAAATCAAATTTTGAACCCAAACACAATATTTGTTGTGTGTTAGACGATAGATCCTAAAATGGAACAATTTAAAGATATTTTGGAGTTTATGGGATGACTACCATCAGGAAGGCTCTTATAAACTAACACAAGGCTTATCGTTCACATGCTCAAAGGTTCCGGGATCATGCGATGTTTGTGCCAGAGTAGAAAGCTATTCAATCATTTGTACGGATCGGGATAAAGAGGTTCTTATCACAGAAGCATTGATTTGAAGGATTCTGGATTTTAAATATAAAGACAATGATCCGATGATGTATTCTAAACGCATGTGAAAAGGTTGTTTTTACCGAATGGGCTACAAAGGGATGGTGATACCCCAACTTTAACAAGGCTTTTCTAGCTAGGCTATACAAATTCTTTGTTCACTCTATTGTCCATGCCCTTAGTCATAGAAAAAGGAGGATTTTATGCACATCTAGATTATCAGATGTGTATGATCACTGCTCTTACTTTTAACAGGCCGTACAACTTTACGAGGTTGATATTCGAGCATATGAAGGGCAACGTTACAAAATAAAAGTTCCTATAGTACCCTAGATATATACAGGTGATGCTAGAGATCAAATTCCTTATATGGTAAAAGACAAGAAAGACTTGATGAATCTGGAACACATGTTAGATCTATCTCTAATTCGGTTGGATCAATATCTAAAGCAAAAGACTAACCTGTTGGTAAGAAGTTGTTTGGCGCTATTAAAGATAAGAACTATAAAGCACCGGCCAAAGATAAATGGAAAAATGATGGAAGTTACTCTAAAATCTCTAAAGAAGATCATTTAGATGATTACGTTCCAAAGATGGTTTCTGCTATGAGAAAGAAGAAAAGAAAAAGAAATCAACTCCCAAAAGAAGTCAGCTGCATAAAGAAAATGAGCATCTAAGAAAGTTGCGACTATGTTGGTTGATGATGCAACTGATGAAGAGAGAGAGAGAGACTGGAGAAAATGTTGAGAGAGAAACGTTGATATAGAAACAAATGTTGAAGATGAAGTATTCTCAGCAAATTTTGATAAAGATAAGAATAAAGATGATTCGAGTTCTGATGAAAGCATTGAGCATGAATCAAGAGCAGCAGCCGAAAGGGTAGAATTAAGAAAAAGAAAGGCATTAGGCGATGATGATGAAACATATGTGCCTTCTGGACCAGAAGAGACCATTGAAAAACCAACGAAGAAAGCTGAAAGAGTTAAAAGGAAAGCGTCAGATATGGCAAAGTCAACAGGGTATCCGATGTTAAACGAGCTAGAAGAAAATATCTTAAGAGAAAGACTACTAAAGCTGAATCAGCTAGTTAGGAGAAAGAGACACCTGAGGTGGAGGTTGTTACTGAAAAAGTTGTTATTCCTACACCTCCAATATCTCCACAACGTACACCATTTCCTATTCAACAATCTACACCACCACATCCACCTCACTTCCAAAGCAAACAACTCCAAAACAAACAACACCACCTGTTCAACAACGATCGACACCTCAATCAGCTAGACGTCAATCTTTTACCACAGGACCTACGATATTTGAAGACGATTTGTACTTTGCAGGGTTTGAGGGAGATTTCTTTAACGATCAGAAAGTTCAAGACTTCGAAAATAGAGTTAAACAACTAGAAGCTGAAAACATGCAGTTAGTCTTGATGCTTACAGCAGTTATTGTTGAAAATGAGAGACTACATAGAGTTGTGAAAGATCTTGAAGTTGAGAAATCGGTAAATGTAAAGAATTTTGATGTATTATACAAGGTGTTGAGAAATGTTTCAACATAAACTTCAATGCTGAATATGAGTTGATCGAGATAGAGGAAGCGAAAGCTAGGATTGCTGAGAGAGAGCTAGAAAGAAGAAGGAGATGTTGTAGCTGTAGGTAAAGGAAAAGAGAAAATAGATGTTGTTCATGTAGTTACACCTGTTCAGAAAGAAGCAGAAGCCGAATCGTTGCTTAACTATGTTTTTGTTGGAGGGGTAGTTGATGTTCCGTATCTTGCTGAAAAGATTAAAAAGCTGATCAGAGATATATGTTGTTTATGGTGAAGATAAGGAGGAAAAGATGAGATAATGATGATGAAATTAATGATGTGATGTGGGTGGTATGGAAAGAAAGATTATTATGATAAGGGTGACGACGACAACAATCAGGGAGGTACTAGATTGGTGGTCCAAGCCAAGATCAATGAATCATTCAATTACAATGCATTCTTAAATGATGAAGCTAATTAGGAAGATGAATCGCAAAGACATGGGGAGACTAAGGATCCTGTTACACGATGCAAAGCAATCAGGAATCCCTCATAGTTGTTAATTCTATAACGGTTGTTTCTGATTTGCCCAACCTTTTAGGAAATGTTGCTGAAGAAACTAATGATCTGTTAAATTGAAAAGTTGAAGAAACAGTGAAGGATGGTAATGTAGCGAGAAGGTTATCTAAGGAAGAAATACTTGAAGCTAAAAAGACGTTGAAGAAACAGTGAAGGATGGTAACATTGCCATGGTGAGACGTTGAAGAGCTAGTTCAAACCAAGTCTATCAACTATTTGATGAAGTTTAACGATCAAAGGTTATGGAAGCTAATCAAATATGAAGTTGCTCATGATTTTCCCAATTGGGTCCTGCACATTCCTAAGAAGAAAATCAAGATAGACCCGGTTTCAAAAGAGAAAGATGTTACTTTGATAGTGAAGCTACCACGTGCAATGAAGAATATGCCGCTGATGAAGATTGAGCAAGACTTTAATTGAATTCTTTAATGGTGGCAGTATGATTTTAAAACAGGTGAAGCGGTAATAGTACTTAAGTCGGAAGGTATTTGGAAGGCTATACGAATACTAGACCCGATGTGGCTAGTAAATAGTTCAAAAAAAGATGTTGAATGCTTGTTTTAAAACAAGATTTGTTATGAAGCTAAGGAGAAGGTTCAAGCTATACAATACCAAGGTGTGATTAATGTTTTAGTATTAACTCAGGGAAGATGTGGAGATCGAAATGGTGTGAACTGGAAAGAGTTGAATTTATGAAGCAGATTTGAAAAGAAGAATGGATTGATGAAGTTACAAAGAAAGCATCTATCAAAAGATTTCAATTCTTAATGTAGGCTCCAGCGACTGATCAAATGCCGATACCAAGCGAAGAAAACCAAAGAAGAATTTCTTCGGGAGATAAAAGATTAATGTTATAAAGATTTTGAAGTTTTGAAAACCAACCAAGATTGCGGCAATATTCAAGGGGGAATTTGTTGATACAGAATGTCTATCGCCTACGTCTTTGGGTCATGTTAAGTATGTAATAGGGCTGGAATGTTAGTTTATTTGAATTGTAAGCTTAATTCGCACGAAGTGAAGTTCACTTCGTATGAAGGTAGCATGTTTACCTTTGTACGAAGATAAACTATCTTCATACGTAGTGAAGACTCTCACCTCGCACGATCTGAGAAGTCTCTAAATAGGTGTGTTGGGGTCTTGAGTCTGTAGCTATTTTGTTGACTGATACGGCGAAGCCCTGTCAGATTTCTCTTAGGATTGTAAACGTTGATCTGAATTAATGAAACATAGAGTTTAAACAATAAATCTTGATATTGTCACTAGTTTAACAAGAATTTTGCACATAACGAACTAGGTAAATAGATTAGGACCTGAGCTTATAGGATGAGCAGATCCTCACAAAGGATGTAACACCTCGGATTTTTTTTATTGAATCATATAGCAACTTGTGTCTAGACACTCTCCAGATATTCCAAATTTGTTGGGGGAAAGGACATAATTTATAAATGGGATTTGGAATGAGGTTTAGGGGTCCAAAGTGTAAAAATGCCAAAACTTAAATTCTGACGGTTCCTTATGAACCGCAAGGGGTAACCCCTTACGCTCCGCAAGAGGGTTCAAACAATTTGCACTCCAGACAGCCTTACGGACCGTATGGCTGCACCCTTGCGGTTTGCAAGGGTGTTGCTGGTAGTGTAATGGCAGCTGGCAGCTGCATTCTTTGCCACCTCTCCTGTGATTTGTGCCATATTTCTTCTCCTTCAAACATTGGGATGACAATAATCCCTTCAACTCAGAGGACACTTGCCTTGATTAGGGAGCTCTTGATCAAATATAAATAGCCTTGATTTCTTGAGTTCAATGTACATCTTCACATTTTTCTTTTTATCTCTCTTTGGAGCTGCTTCTGGACTAAGAGACATCCTTCTCTGAAGTTCTAATCTTCCTCTTGAACACCAGTAAGTGTTCTCCCTTGTTCTTTTCATTTATTTTAGTTATTAGATGAAATTCATGTAAATTGACTTTTGCTTTGACTTTCGGTTCTGGCCGTTTTGGTCAAGTAAAAGTTTGAATTGTACTTTGCAACGTGAGCATAATAATGAAGGTGTTAGTCCCTTGTTATTACACCCTCTAATCATCATGTTAAGTAGGCGTAGTGTCGAGTCAAACATGTATAAAATAAAAGTCAAAAACACAGATTTTGCAAATTACGACAAATGAACATCTAAGTATCAAAACTCTAAATTTCAACATCATAATAGTTTATATAACATTATAGGACATGTTTTATCATGTCTAGGTTATCATTTCTAGTATAGTGCTCATTCCATAGTCGAAAGTTAAACAATTTGACTTCTTCTTTGACTTTCGATTCTGACCCGTTTAGTCGACTTTGAAACACTATCAAACAAGATTATGTGACCATAATATTATATAGAATAACCCTCTGAGGTTATACCTTTTGGTCACATCATTTGAAGGGTCAATTGACGAGTCAACTAAGTATACTTTAAAAATGTCAAAAAATGCCCATGTGGCATAAAAATGGTTTTAAACCTACCAGGCATATAATATGACTTCAAGACTAATTATACATCATTATAAAATGTGTTTTGACTTATCGAACTCATCATTGACCTATTCCACCACCCAATATCGTATTGTTGGATCAATAAAAGAACAGATGATATCCAAAAGCCAAAGCATGATCCACTGATCAAAAAATAAATAAAAGATTGAACCGGTCTCTCCCCGAATATAGTGAATCTGGAACACCTAATTAGAACATCCGTTTAAGAACAAAGTAAACATCTGATCAAGACTTGGAACCACTTTTGTAAGAAGAAACAACATATGTTGAGAGCTAAAGATTGTTGAAGGCCAAAGCACTGTATGGCTAAATAGATGTTTGGATAACTGCAACAGATGATAGCTTAGACCGTGGTTTCCCAATGTAATAGTACTCATCTTATCAGTGTTTAGACTACTTAGAACATATGATAGGATTTGCACAGATGTTTGCATCATCTGTGGAAACTTTTTGTTAGGAATGTTAGATATCATTATCAGGGAGATGTCAGCCATCACTTAACAGAGCTTTCATACTTAGTATAAATAGATCACACCTGTTAGTGATCTATTATCACACACATCACCTTTTCTTTTGTACGAACTATTTTTTGTTACATGATCATCTAAGGGGAGTCTATATAGTCAATTAATTTGTAATACATTTGAATCCTTTGTGATTAATGAAAAACAATCGTTGATGATGACTTTCTATCTATGAATTTTAGTGTGATAATCAGAGTTGTATAGTGAAGAAATAATTAAGTGTCTTTCACATACTCTTTTTTTTTGAAAAAAAGAACTAGAGAAAATGGCACAAAATGATCCACTCAACACCGGCTTCAGTATTAAACCACCTATACTTGTTAGATTATAATTTAACATCCAGAAACGTAGGATGGGGCATATACTTGCTCAACAAAATACAGGGTGTTGGAAGTATGTTGTCTTCGGCCTCATGTTCTAATGGTAACAATTGCCGAAAACCCAAATGTATTTGAGCCAAAGAAGCCGGAGAATTATTCCAAGCAAAATTATCAAAATTCGAGCTAGATGCAAAAGCCTTCAGTATCTTGGCGATGGCTCTGTCAAATGATATATATGATAGCCTGTTACAATGTAACAGTGCCAAGGAGTTGTGGGATGCACTGAAGGAACAATTTGGTGGGACGGGAGATGTTTCGAAAACACTCTAGAAATCCTTAACCAGCAATATGAAACCTTCACTCATGTCAACTAGTGGAGACCATGAGTCAGCAGTTTGAACGATTTTCATGTCTTATCAGTGAATAAAAGTTGGTTAATAAGGAATTTACTAAAGCCACTTTAAGTAACCGATTTCTAAGATCTTTGCCTGAAAAATGGGAGAAAATTTCTATAGTGATGAGAAAATCCCTAGATTTCTAGGATATGAGCCTGACCTAGGTCCATGGAAAGCTCCTAACATTTGAGAGGAAGCTTGTCTGAAAGAAAAACCTCCAGGAAACTGGAAAGGTGTTTGATAGTTACGTTTTCGGTAACACCACACTTTTGAGTCAGGAGGGATCATCCTCTAGAATAGGAAATGTCAGAGTTTTGATCATTTTATTGATACATCAACAGGAATCAACTCTGATCAAGAATCAACTCTGATCAATTCCATGAGTTATGCTTTTGCAGCAAAGGATGATACTCATTTTAGTGATAATTTATCATTTTTATTCTATGATTTAAGTACATAAACCTAACTGACCTAGAGGAGATGGACATATTGCACTTGGTAGCCCTACTCAGTCTAAGAGTTAACAGTTTTTACAAAAGGACTAGTAGGACTTTCCCAAGATTAAGTGGGAGGTCCAAAGTAGGGTTGGATATATCAAAGATTAAATGTTTTAAGTGCAATAGGTTAGGACACTTTGCTAGAGAATGTAAGAGTCAAATAAACAAGTAACTCTACACCAATGATCACATACCCTAATCAAAGGTCTTAGCCTAATACACAACAACAATTCTATTCCTAAAATACCCTTGGACAAAATGTGCATAATACAGCTCATTTTGCATAAAACCTGAATCATGTTCATGGCACTATGTTCATGCACCACAAAGTCCCTCGGGTTCAGTATGTTCAGATGCCAGTTGCTAATGTTCAAGCACAACAATCTGCTCCTGAACCTGCACCAGCGAAGCCTAGTCAACCAAGCTTCTTTACACAAGGATATGTTGACTGGAGTAACTTGCCATGGAATTTAACACATGAAAACTTTCGTTTTATGGCTATCGAGCATGTTTTAGGAGAAGAAGATCGAGTTCAAACCACTGTTGGTGAAGGAATTGCTGGTGAAGCTGTTGAAAGCTCTGGTCTAACATTTGTGGATGGCAAGGAGAATGAAGGAAGGAAGGATGAAAAATATCCCAAAACTTCCACTGATAGCATTAGTGCGAGTCAAATTGAAATGGTGGCTTCTAAGGTATCATCTCAAACTCTTAAAGAGTTTTGCTCAGATAAATGCATGATAGCTTTTGTTAACATAAAAGAGGTGAAGGAAAACCTTAGAGACAAGGTACAAATCATGAAATAGTTCTTGAAAATTTGAAAAAAAAAATTTAAACAAGAATTGTTGAAAAAGACCTTGAAATAAGCAGTCTGAAACATGAAGCATCCATAACCAAGGACCAACTCCAGTCAATGATAGAAAATATAAAACTGTAAAAAGGAGTGGGAATTAACACAAATCACCTGTGAAAGATGGGTTGAATCTTGTCAAGGTTATGAGATGCTTCTAGATATACAGATCAATATGACTAAGAACAAGAAACCAAAGCTTCCATTGACTCCAAAATGGTTGAAGTTATACCAACCACATCAACTAGGGAAGAAATACAGATCACTGAACCTAGTGGCAAGAAAATAACTCTTGAAAACCCACTACATTCCATTCAAGCTGAAAAACTAAATATGAATTTAAACCTACTTCATCAGATGAGTGTGATGTTCAAGAAAATTTCAAACCCATTCGATTTTACAAACCTAAATGGCCTTGACCTACCCAAGATAAAAATCATTCCTCTTACCAACTCTCAAGTAGATCTTAAAACCTATGTTTCTAAAAAGAGAGATAAGGGTAAAAGATGTGATAAGATTCCAGCCCTGTAGTGTGATTTCTATGGAAAGACTATTTGAAGTTAAAAGCCTATAATATTAATCGAACAACAAAGTTAGTGATCTTCAAATTGGGTGCACCATTTGTGGAAAACTCAACCACTTGACCCAACATTGTTTTTTTTCTTAAACCCTATGATGTAAATCACAACAGGTCAAGAAAGAAAATGAGCTTCAACAGGATGATAGGCCTGTTAACCAGAATTCTCATTCACTTCCCAAAAGATTTGAGCCAAACCATTTTTCTCACCCATAAAATTTGAACTAACATCCTACATAGAGGACTGGTCAAAGCTCTATTGTACCACAAAACCCACTCCCTAGAGGCTATGGGCAACCACCATGTAACAGGGTAGCTTACATGTATGTAGAACCTGTGCATCAACCCCATAAGCCTAAGGCAAATAGACATCCTCATGGGTACAACCATCTTATTGGGAATGATCAACTTCCAGTTGACCCAAATGTGCAGGCACCTACAGAATGTCAAAAAAATTTGTTAGAGATTGTACAAAAAATCCTTGTGACAAATGGCCAATCCCAAGGAGCCATTGCACTGGCTGATAACTCCAAATCCAATGCAGACAATGCTTTGCATCATCTGCAAGATTGACCTATTCTTCACCACCTGTAGAGAACCACTATTGGCAATTTGAAAGTGCTAATAGAGGTTACCCATGCATCTATCTCTATCCAAATTAAAGAAAGATAATTATTTTGAAAATTCTCCAAAAATTGTCTTTATTGTTTTTGTTGTTGTTAAATGTTGTTTTAAAATCAAAAAAATCAAAAAATACTGATTTTAAAATCAAGAAAAGATTAATAAAATCACCAAAAACAAAAACTCTGTTCAGAGGAGTATAACATATGTTTCTTTGGTTCAAAAGTCTGTTCAAACATGTTTAAACACTGTTTAAGGCAAAAGAACCACTATTTTCCAAAACCACTGTTCGACTACAAAGTCAAACAAACCATCGTTTCATCAAAACCCAACAATTGTTGTCACTCAAAAAACTTTGTTTAAACAACAAAGGTTTCAAACAGAGGTTTTCAAAACTCTATTAACCAAAATTCAAACACTGATTTTGTTACTTAAAGGTCTGTTAAGCACAACACAGGTTTCATACAGATAATTTGAAAATAGATTATTCATATCTTCTTCAAAGGGTTTCCTCCTTGGGACCCACTTTCTTAACAGAGGTTTGCTACAACAAATAGCAAATGACCAGTGGACCAAAGGTAACTGTTGTCCATGTTGGCATCTCTGTTCCACTAACCCTATAAAAAACCCCATGAGAAATAGAGTTTACATCTATCCTCCATTATTGATAAAATCAAAGCATTTTAAAAGCTAAAAACTCTTATTTTGCTTCCATCTAACTCTACTTTCAATCAAAAGATCTTCTGCATAAATATTTTCAAAAGATTTAAACTAAAGTTCATCATGACCCTCGAAATGAAATTCCCTCATAATTATTTACCGTATCTTGTAAAACACAGCAAGAATACGGCCTTCCAGGCTATCATCAATACTATAACCTCTTCAAAATACATTCATATCCTCACTACAAATGCACCCATTCATGTAACCACCCTTGGGAAGTTTTGGGCAAATGCAAAAATTTTGCTTCAAAACAAAAACCCTTATCTCATCCCTTCCATCATCAACAAAGAACATGTGGAAATCACTATAGAATCCATCTCCAACATGTTTGATTTAAAGGATCTCTTAGGTATGGAAACTTATCCCAAAAATGACTTACAAAATGAGTTCATAGAAAATGGATATGAAGGTAAATGGTGGGAGCAACACTTTTTAAACCAAAGTTCCCACCTTAAATGAAATTCTTTTCCCATACCCTCTTGGTTTGCTTATCTACAAAAACCACTGCTTTTAATGAAATTCCCCTGAAAACTCAGTATCTAGGTATGCTTTTTTAAGAAATTAAAATCACAAGCTATCCCAACACTGC